>JAPMOR010070114.1:8164-45808 GCA_026543865.1 Argiope aurantia
GAATCATTATAATAATGAAAGAAAATGTCAATAAAATATCTATTCTGGCTTTCTATTAGATGAAATTCATTGAAAGTGATTTCCAATAAAATGATTTACTAGGTACTAAATGGTTTACTAGATTTACGCAATCGAAGCAATCATTTAATGCAATAACACGCAATCAAATGCAAAAGAAAGTCTTTTAAACGTAATTGCAACATGGATGGTTGGATTCTTTGTATGTTACATTGAGAAAGTAATGAGCTGATAATTTTTTTTTACTATAAATGGGGAAGTTTTATATGATTTGTAATCTGCTTTTGGTAATAAAGATAATGCATAGATAATAAAAATAATAATACTTGGATTATCTTTTTTATCCCTGGGCATGGATACTTACATCCTTTACTTTCCTTTGGATATATCTTTGACGCATACATTTGACTTTTATGCAATAGCAGAATATGTTTTGTGTTTTACCATGGGGTTTATTGTCCTTTCTTCTCTTACATATTACGGTTCCAAGATTTCAGAAGCTATTCAGGAAATAAAAGACACGGCAGTATTTTTACTTGAGGAACGTCGATTGGGCATCTTGATGAGCACAAAAGACACGTTCTTTCTTTACAGATTGGAAAAGAAGGAAGTAATTTTCTTGTCCGTTGGTGGAATAGCATATTTGAAAAAAAATCTTTTATTCACATATGGATAACTTATTATCAATTTTGGAAAACATTATCGAATATGTGAAGGGATTAAGCGAAAACGTAGTATTCTAGTATGAAGACTGGAAGAAAACAATTATACGGTACACATAAATGATGCTGAATGTTAAATTGAATGTCTTATAATGTGAAAATGTGTGTGAATTGGTTTTTAACGTATTTTATTTCCTTTTCTCTCTTATGTATCAATAAATTTATTAATTTTATTTTTATATGAATGTCTGCAACTTTTCTATTTATTTTTTCCTCCATCAATATTCTTGTAGATGTATTCTTGGAAATTTCGTTTTCAAAAAGTTTTGTGATTTTAGGTAGAAATACATTATATCTGTTGTGAAAGACGATCGACTTGAGTAAACAGGATTATCAAAATTAAAATTGCTTTATGATCCGATAGGAAAAAATTTAATAATGAGAAATTAAGTGAAAACAAAGCCATTTGGTTATAAAAAGATATCCTCCGGAAAAACAAACTGGAGAAATGATAAAGACATTGGAGCAATGGTGATACAGGCAGAAAATTTGATATATTCTGCCCTGCGTTAACCTTTATCCTATTAACTGGATCAGAGAGGATATTATTTTCTTCTCAGAACACGGCCATTTTCCTACCTACCTCAAAAGGTTTAATCTATCGGAGAGTGATTAGTGCAGTTGTGTTGGAATTGGTACGAAACTTCATTTTGCTACGGAATGCATCTTTAAAAACTCTTGGTATATGAAAAAAACCACCAAACCATGAACAAGAATGGTCGAAAAGAGTCGCCAGCTACTTCCTCTCCAGGGGAAAAAATGGATAGGGTAATTAAATTTATCAGTGTAAATAAGAGATATTTTCTTGTCTCTTTAATTTTCAACATCAATTTCATACACACAGAGACTAACAAGGGGAAGGCACGGGGTTGAAATCTGATATCGGGATGAGATTTAGTATAATGATAGTATGTATTTAGAGTGTTCATTCATGAAAATATTAGAGCGCAATGGCCTATCAATTTCTGGAAAATGTTCCTCAAACTTTTGTTAAAGCTTATATACTGATAACTTCCCGTACGGATGATCCCAATGGCATGGTTGTCTAGGTAACCGTCTCTTTTTGCGGTAGGTCAGGGTTCGATCTTTACTGGGATTTTTTTTTCTTTTTTAATAATTTTTATTCAATTAAAAATTTACAAATACTTTTAATTAATACCTTTTTAATTTTTTTATCCAAAAATAAATATTTATTATTGAAATACATAATAATTAAATTAAAATTTTAAAAGAAAAAAATTATAAACACAGATGCTTTTTAAAAAAATAATAAAATTATTTAAATTTAATTAACAATTTACAGATAGTTTTAATTAATATACTACTTATTTTTAAACGATAAATGCTTGAAAACGAACGATAAATGCTTGTTCTTTTAATATTTAAATTATAATTTAATATTTAAAGAAAAATAATTAAAAACGTAACATTAATGGCTACAGATAATTTAACTTGCTTGCATCATTTTCAAACAATTAATTTGCAAATTCTTGGATTTTAATAATAATAAATTGTCAATTCTAACTCAACGAAGCCGTATTTATATCAAAAATTGAAGGGAGCAACTGATATTTGTTAAATATGTAAGCAACCGTCTTCAACTGCAGATATCAAAAGAAATAGTAGAGAGCAGATGTTTATTTATTGAATGTGTAGGCAAATGGTTCCAAGTGTATGAAGCGTATATAAAAATCTTATTTAATCGAACATTATCAAGAAATAAATTCTCGAGAAGATAGTATAAAAATTCAAACAATTGTACACCATCAATTGTCATAACCCATCTATATCTATATCTATACCTATATCTATATCTATATCTATACTTATAATAAAGCTCAATGTGTGTGTGTATGTGTGTGTGTATTGGCGCTCTACAGACCAGACCATTCAACCTACAGCTACCAAATTTGGCACGTGTATACCTTGGAGGCCGGGAATGTGCACCTGGGGGTTATTTTTTCGAATTTTTAACTAGAATTTTATTTATTTAAAAATTAAGCTAAATTTTGACGTGTTTCTGCTATAACTGCCGAAAATATTACCGCACAAAAAAGATTTTTACATGAAGTTAAAGATAAAAGATTTATCTTTTAAATGATACTACTGTTTTAATCTTAAAATTAAATTTCTATTTTTAATGAATTTTTAAATAAATATTTTAACTATGTTTTTCAATAATTTTTTTCGTCAAAAATAAAAATGAGGATTAAGCACGTTTCGCATTCACGAGAAAAAAATAGCTTTTTTCAAAGTGTTGCCATCAAATTGATTAAAGCTCTAACTGAAAATAAATTAAATCTTTTTGGAAATGAAATCTGCAAAATTATAATTTTTGGCAAGTGTCTGTAAGAAATGAAACAAATATGAAATATTATTTTTTCTAAAAAATAAATTCAAGAAAAATTATTTTATGATCTTTTACACTCTCTATACAGGGTGTTTATTCAGTCCCGGACCCATTTTGATATTTAATGACTCATAAAATAATGAAGATGTAAACAAACTTATGGCATTTATTGATGGAATAACTCATATATTTTCCTTTTCAGGTTTGAATATTTTTACTTTTGTAAATATCGTCTGCGCGTGTTTTTAATTTCAGAAAATTTCATTTTCCAGTATAAATATCTGTACTTTTCTAAATATCGTCTGCTTATTATTTGCATTTTTCTCTCTTTTGTTTTTGGCAACTATTGAAATGTTATGTTTACTTTTGATGTGTTCGTTCTATGTAGTATTTGTGTATGTGATGTTTTATTCGAGCGGATATTAAGGAGAATGCATACACCACAAGAGAAAGCACAGATTTTATGGTGGTTCATAGAAACGAAATCAATAGTGCAAGCACAGAGAAATTTCAGAAGAATTTACCAAAAAGATCCTCCATCCAAAAACAGCATCTTGCGGTGGGAAAAGAATTTTCTAGAAATTGGAAGTATCGCAGATAAGAAACGTTGCTAATTTCCAATCAACTAAATCAATCACTTAAACTGACTGATTAATGAAAATTTGAATATCACTATTCAATAAAAAAAAGGATAATTTTAGATTTTCCATCGATCGTTTCAAAGAAATACGCCAATAAGCGCGCATGTTTCTCAAGATTAATTGGCCTAAGATTATGAAAATGTTGAGTTTTTCTAAATTTTTAACATTCAAAACTTCATAAATAAGTCTTAGTTGAACGTGGAAAATAGAAACATTCATTCATTTATTTAAAATTTGGTGTGTCCAGAATATTTCTCAGAATATGATACCTTACTGTATTAAATTTAGACTTCATAATTTTTGAAATATATTTATATGCCGGAACAAAATGTTATTATTGATTTCATTTCAATCCTTTTAAAAGAAAAACTAAAAACTCAATTTTATGCTGAATTTGAGAAATTTTTGTTGAATTATTCTTTAAGATATTACATAAATTATGAAAAATATTTTGTAGTTCACATAAGACTTAAATGCCGAGCGATCCTGTTTGTAATACTCATATTCAATATTAATAATAATAAATAAATAACAATAAAGATGATAAATAAAATAAAATGCTTGGTTTTATTAAAAAAATATCTTTATATTAATTGCAATTTCATCATTTCCATTTTATTTAAAGGAAGTTTTACCGGAAATGACAACAAATTAGCAAAATATATATAGTAAATTGAACGAAACGATCTAAACAACAATATAAGTTTGGTATGACTATCAAAATTTGAAGATTAAAAATGTTTTGTTGAGAATCTATTAAGAGACCAGTTACTTAAACTATTTAATTGAAAATTGTAGCGAGCGGTAATACTGGCGAACCAGCTGGTCGCCAAAGGCGGCTAGTTTTTAATAAGATGATAAGGTATGCATGTTAAGCTTCCCAACTTTCTGATGAAAGAGAGATATTTCAGCAATTAATTTTTAAAGGCTAATTTAGATTTAAATTTCAATAATCATTATTCATTTTTTATGAATTATTAAATAGAGTAAATTTACGTTCATATGATTCGCGAAGAATTTCCACGTTTATTAAAAATTCAAACCTTTGAGTATTTATAATTTGATGTAGCTATTGCTCCATCCAGAGCCGGCCATCTAGGGGGGGGGGGGTAAGATGGATTCTATGCACCGAGGCCCCACAATTGAGGGGCCCCGCTGTGATCAAGAATTAAAATAGTGTTCTGAACAATAATAGCGTTTACACATACTGAAAGTATACGTTTGTTTTCACATGGTTGGCTGAGCTTCGACTTACGCTGTTATTGGGCTGCGATCGCAGTGATACCATAAAGAGGGGGGGGGGGGGTTCTTTTATGATTAAGGAGATTCCATTCAGACATGTTAAAACAGAGCGACGCGACTCCAGAAGTCGAGTATGGGAGTGGGCTCAAATAGACTTGTAAATCATCTACTTTTTTCCTATATCAAATGTAATATATTTTATGTGTACATCTATGCATATTTGTTTATATTAAGTTGTTGAAACAAAAAGTAAAACGAAGATAAATTAAGCGATCAACTCCTAGTAGTGCACATTGTATTACTTCCTCACCGGCCACGACCGGAATGAAAAGAATTAAGGAAGAAGTTTCAATAGACCAGTCGACGGATTTGGAAATATACGAAGTTTACAGTATATATTATAGTCTAGTGCAAGAGTGCAAAATATTGTTAATATAAGGTAAGTAGATTTACAGTTACTTACCTCACCTACTAGATAATACCTTATAGTATAGCATATAGTAATTTGATAATTCATTCTATAAACTGCCTAATACTGTTAGACATAACCATCTCCATACCAATGAAATACCGCTCTGGGTGTCAAAAAAAGAAAATTATCAGAAACGAAAAAAGAAGGAAAACTAAACTTCACAAGAAATTACAAGTAGATCAGATTTCTTGACTTCCAAGTAATTCTGGAAAAGAAATTGCTTCAACTTCAGAAATTTCACTTGAAACTTCAATTGGGAAAGAAATTTCTACTCCAACTACACAGTCTTGCAATGAAAATGTTGAAACGGTGAAATTTGTTGAAGAACCGTGTGTTTATACAAATATGATCGAATCAGAAAATTATGACGGAAATGGCAATAATAAATACGATCAAGAGAGTATAAATGATTCTGGTTTATGACAAAGTATTATAACTGATAAATTCAGAATGTTTTGTGTTAAAGCAGACCTGTATAACACAAGGGACTTTTTGCTTAAAATGCTAAGGCGTACTACTTTAAAAAAATGCCAAATGGTGAAACTCAACTTCGCAGATGGTTAATTTATTTAAAAACGCAAGACTCCGTGTTTCGTTTTTGTTGTATACTGTTTTTCAACAGAAGAAGAAATGACCAAACTACACGATTTATAGGTGACTATAATAACTGGAAAAAGCTGTCAACTGTAATCCAAGATTATGAGCGTTCCAATTGTCATTTTAATTCGTTTATTGCTTGGGAAAAATTACTAAAATGACTAAATTTACATTCAACTATTTGTAAAACAAATTAAGTTAAATGATTCTATTTTTCTAATCTTCCACTTCGAGGAAATTGCTAAATAAAAGAATAACCTAATGATGGAAACTTTTTATGTTTGATTGAATTAGTAAGTAAATACGACCCTGTTCTAACGGATCATTTAAACAAAATAATAAATTCGAAAAATAGAATTATGCATCATTCAGCACATAATTCAAAAGAACAAATTATCTCTTCATTAGGAAATGATCCTTAACAAAATTAAACATGACATAAAAGTAGCCCTATACTATAGTATTCAAAGAGATGGTACTCCTGATATTTCTCATAAGGAACAAACTTCAAACATTATTAGGTATGTAAAATTTGAAGAGAAAAGGTTAACTATAAACGAGTCATCTATAGTATTTATTGAAGTAACTGATGTGACTATCGGAAGACTAACAAAAACTCCATTGAAAAGATTTACTGAGCTTGGTTTAGATATTATGAATGGTATGGGGCAAGCATATGACAAAGGTATTAAAATGAAAGGGAAATATAAAAGAGTGCAATTTAGAATACTTTCTCTAAATCCGCATACAGTTTATGTTTCTTGCGCATCACATTCCTTTCATTTATTAATTTGTGATGCCGCTTCCTGCAGTATATATAGTAAAAAAAAACTTTTTGGGATATTACAACGTTTATATTGCTTATTTTCTGCAATGGAAAAAAGTTGGAACATTTTGCAAAGCATTTAAACATTACTCTTAAACCATTATGTGACACTCGTTGGGAAGCCAAAATAGATTAAGTGAAAGCAGTGCAAAACACAGATTGAAAGAACTTGTAATGCCCGAGGAGAATGTATTTATGTTTAAATGATGTAAGTAACGATAATACAACGGTATCCGAAGCTAAAAGTTTATTAAGTGAAAGAAATGACATTTATTTTATGTTTAATAGTATTGTTTGCAATATTTTCCAAAATTAACTTTATCAATAAATTATTTCAAGCAGAAAAAATTGTTCTCGACTCGGCTTTCAATTTAGTCAATAAAATTGAAACTGAAATCCAAAATTTAAGAGCAAACATTAACACATTTACTGACGAAGCAAAATTGCTAGCACATAATTTGATCATTACCCTGAAAAACGAATTCGAAAAATAAAAAGATTATGTTCCGAAGTTATATATATTAAAAAAAATACCCACCGGTAGAGGAATTTAGATGTTATTTTTTTAACACTGTAATTGATACTGTTATTGTCAAATAGAAGATGGATTTAAAAGTATACCAAATAATATTTCTGATTTCAAATTAATCCCGGATATAAGAACTTTAGAAAAATATGAATTAGAGAAATGTTACAAAAACTTTGTAAAGTGTTTTAATACACATGTAGATGAAATCCTAATCCAAGAAATTTGTCATAGGATTTGATTTTGAATGAAAAAGATGTAAATAATGCACAAGACATATTACAACGCATACTAAATAATAATTATGGTGAGTTATTTCTAAACATATTAACTGTGTTAAAACTTTTTTTTACGTTGCCAGTTACTACAGCAAGTGCAGAGCGCTCTTTCAGCAAATTAAAATTAATAATTATCTTCGGTCAAGCATGTGTTCAAAACGTTTAAATGCACTTGCTGTATTAAGCATCGAAAAAGAGAAATTGCAAAAAATTGTAATTTTTCTGAAGTAATTGGTGTATTAGCAAATAAATAAATAAATAAAAAATCACGCATTAAATAAATATGCATTAATAATACATGTTCAGTTTTTTTTCCTTTACAAAAAATTAGGGCTCCAAATGACTTCTTGCACCCAGGCCGCTTTGAAGAGAAGACTGGCTCTGTCTCCATCAATACATACTGTAAAAGAACATGCAGCTAGATATTATAAAGTCTGCACAATTTCATCTGCTGTAGGGTTATGACGTGGCATGAAACTATCCATTTTGTTTTAACATTTTCAAATTGCATATGACTATCGTTAAAAAGTACATAATTGTTAGTACATATCGTTAAATTAAAAGGTCATAAAACATTCAGAACACATGTCGATAACGTCGATTTCATTGAAGGTACTTAATGAAATAATTGATTATTGGATACAATTACAAAAGACAAAAAGAAGCACTTTATTTCACAATGGAAAATGGAACTTTCAGCTGATAATGGGCCTGATACAAAATTAAATTTATTATAAAAATAAAAATAGTATAAAACAAATATTTAGAATTAAAGTACACTATTAAAAGTAGCAAACATTTTGTCTTTAGGCATACAATCGATAATGCATTTTCTCGTATAACATGCAATCAATAATACATTTTATTGTTTGATGTGTAATCGATAATTCGGGGTAGAATACTCCTATCTTTTAAAATTCTGCTCAGAATTTTTGAAAACAGCATTCATAAGAAGAACGAAAATTACATTTTTAGATTTTATTATGTGCATCTGAACATAGTAACTGAGAAGAAGAATTAAGAGACTGAAAATTCGTTATCAAAAGCAAAAGAAAAACTATTAAGTTTAAATTGCTGCAAGATTCAGAGAATGATGGACACACTATATTTTGGAAATTGATCTGAATTTTAGCTCATTTCAATTTGTTTGTTCATTCATCTAAATTTTAATTCGTTTCAATTTGTCCGTTCAATTGATTTGAATTTTAACTCGTTAATAAGACATTTGTTTGATTATTTTCAGTAATCACTTATAGTTTTCAAACCTAATTACAAGTGACTTTGAAATGAATTTTCGAATTTCAAATGAAATTAAATGAAGATAGCGAAATATGGTTTGGCAATCATTTAAACTTTTCAGAGCGAAAAAACCGAACCCTTCTTACAGTGCGTTAAATTTAACGTTTGGAATGTTCAGATATATATAAAATTTTTTAATTAGTTGTGAAGTCATAAATGTTGAGCATCAGATGTCAAACCTCTAATGCCATAGCAAACTATGTTACCCAAAAAAATATATTTAAGAAATTTTGAACCAATGCACGTCCCTCTGTGGGTTATTCTCTCTCTCAACGGTTGTGGTGATAATCAAATTCCTCGCAAATGTTTTAATTGTTATTCTTATTATTTCATTATTTCGTATTGTATATATACAATTCACCCAATTTTAGCTGGACTATATTCTTTTTCCGATACTAATTTGAAATTAATATTTCTGTATTTGCTCAACATTGCAGTAAGTTTTATGTTGTGGTGCAATATTTTACGTGAAAGTAAGAATCTAAAAATTCTTACATATTCACTGACCTCTCACACTAAATATCCAATCTTACTTCCCGGAAAATATATCAAGTGTTTCATCAATACAGCTTTGTTTATTTTCGTAACTCTGCCATTGCTTTTTTCAGCTTTGTTAGCCCATTTTTCGGATGGAAATGAACCTGAATTCTGGACTTTTGGACAAAAAATAGAACATCAAATGTACCGAACAGCTGCTAATTCAATCGGCGAATACATATACTACAATGTCACAATGATTGAGTTTCTTTGATTAAGGTCACACTCCATATTAGACAAGCTTCCCCCCAGAAAAACACTTTATCTCTGAATCATAATGTGACACTTTTTGATATACCCTATTTCTTAATTCCAAATTAAAATCCTTTCCATGTTGTTATGTGTCTATGTTCTTTCTTCCATTGTAGTGTACCTCTGTGCCAAATTTCATGACAACACAGTGAATAGTTTTTCATTTTTCGCAGATTTTATATTTGTGACCTTAATTTTGGACATGAGTGTAAGAAGCAGCACTTTAGTTGACATATAAATTTAGTTTCAAGCATCTTGGAAAAAATATTATGATGGATAGACAACATATACTATATTTTTGTAATTGCTGTAACAGAAGATTTGAAACCATGAAAACAAGTTTGTGAGTAAGAATGGTCAAGTAAAGTAGCTGATGGGATCGCAAAATCTCATATTTGTTTTTTCTACGATCAATTGAAGAGAATATTCAAGCTCTGAAATACATATTTTTTTTTATTGCCTGTTCTAAACTATTGAGACTATTCAGATGAACGAAAAGAAAACAAAAACTAATTCTTATTCAATGATGGAATAAATATTCCTTTTCCGAAGATAATGTTTACACGCTTATATTTTCGACAACATTAAAGAAAAGTATTCAATAAATTTTATTTAAAAATAAAAAATACAATTAATAAAAATTAATTTTTTTTGATAAACAGTGATAAAAATATCAATGCAAAAGAAAGAAAAAGTGAAAGTTAAGAAATATACTGCTAAGAATAAAACACAATTCAAACAACATGAGACAAAGTTAATGAAAAAATTAAATATATATAAATAGATTCTAAACAAAAGAAAGCATTCATAGAATATATGAAAAAGAATAACAATCTTCAAGGCAAAAAAATAAACATATGCAACCGTAAAAAAAAAAAAATCTAATTAAAGCAATAGAAAAGAAAATCAAAATCCATGATTTCTTGCAAATTTAAAAGGAAAAATGAAAAATATTATTAGTCCAAAAGATTTATTATTTACAAATTTTTGCAAATTTTTTTGAATAAAATTAATTAAATTTACTTCAAAACTTTTCACTTTACTTTCACTTAAACTTACTTGAAAACTTCACTTTAAACTTTTTGAACAAACTCAAAATTGGTAAAATGAGCACCCATATCACACATTTTTTCATTGAAAATGAATTGTAATATCTCACTGAAATAAAATAAAATAATTATATATTTGAATTCGTAGAAAGACCTATATCTACAAGCAGTTATACACTGCATCATAACTCATTGCATAAAATCAATTGCAACGAGATATATCTAGACATTGAGGATAAATATCTGATGGGATATTTTAAAATACTCTTAAATGCATATTATGAGCTGGTAAAATATTATCAACACTGCAATTTAAGTAAAACGACAATTTAAATTTATTTAAGTATATATAATAAAAAAATTACAAAATAAGCAGATATAAAAAAGCATATGAAAAAAGTAGCAGTCTTCACGACAAAAATAATATTTACAGTAAATTCAATCGAACAATTCATATATAAAGTACATGATCTGATTTTGTTTGATTGTGGTTTAATGGCGCAGGTGCTATTCTTTGAGTAAACTATGCCAAACTTAAAGATGAACCTCATTTATTTAAAAATCGACTGTGCCAATAATTAGAAGTAGTAAAAAGATAACAAAATGTCCAGAAAAGAGAAATTCTATGAATGTCAAAAATACATAATAAAAATGCAAATATGTAACCTAATTAAAGAGTAAAATACAACGTATTTTAAAAAGGGGCAAAGTTTATTATGTGGAATTATACCAACCAGTGTCCAAAGAATAATAAAGTTATCTGGAAGTAAAATAATCTTTGAGTCTTTATAAATGGTAATGCAATTTTATTAAAAAATAGTGTCACTGCTTGGATTTATTAAAAAAAGTCTAAGCTCTATAACTGATTTTATTGCTTGTAATTTATTTTCCGTTTCATTAGATCAGACCTAGGTGACTCTTTTCACAAAATTTGCCAGTTTATGAAAAGAGGCCTTAAAATGCTTTTTAAGATCACATAAATAAATAGCAATAATTGAGAAAGTTTATTACTATTTTTGCTACCCTTTTGGTTTTCTCATTTCTGCTTATTCCTATAAGGGATGGCATATAGCAAAATAAAATTGTAAAGGCTCGTCGTAAGTTTGTAATAAAGTTCTAAAACGGTAAAAACCAATGGATGGATTAGATTGTTCAACGATTTCAGTGATTGTAAAACATTCAATAAAAAAATGCAGATGATATAACTATTACAAGGTCCATCTGAAACGTTAACCAGTGCTAACTCAATAGCAAGGACTTCTGTCATAAATTTGGAACACAAATATTGGATTTTAAGATGAACAATTTTTTCCAGAATTACAACTGTAAATGAGGTGTCAGTGGAAGTCTTGGTCCATGGGTCAACGTAGAAGTAGAACTTCAATAATGCGTTCGATGTAGAAAAAAGGCTATGATAAATAATATTCATTGTGTTAGATTTGTGGACATTTTGAAAAAGATAAAAATAAAAAAAAGCAAATCTATATAAATGAATTTTATTTTATAATAAATAATAGAAATAAAATTGCGTTTCATTGATTCAAACGAACATCTTTTATGAATATCATTGACAAATATTTAACAAGATTAATAAAAGCATTTCAACATTATAATTATTTGAAATTAATAATAAAAATACACATATAATTCAATATTTTATTTTTAGAACTTCCAATATTCGCGTACATATAAATTATGATATTTAAAAGGTTAGTTGTAAGATGAATGAGCTTTAAATAAGTTATTTATTACCACTGACTTCTTTTCGTAAGCAGATCTACCTACAACTCTCTACCTTAATTTCTATCATTAAAATTTGTCTCTGCTAATATTTGTTTATATTTTTTAAAATTTGTTTCTGAATTTTTTCCAAAAACATTTATTTTCAAGCTCTGGAATTATTCAAAAATAACATATAATTTTACTTCTATTTCAAATTAATAATAAGTAATCCATATGTAAAGAGAGCTCCTATTACAGACGATATAAGATTTTTTTTCAAATCGATCATTCCACCAGCTGACAAGAATATGACATTCTTTTTCTCAAGTCTTTTTAGGAAGAAAGTCTTTTTAGGAATATTCAATTGATGCTTTTCAATTAAATGTCTGGAGGTTTCCTTTATCTCCTGAATAATTTCCAGAATTTTAGAACGGTAGAATATAAGAGTTGTCATGGCTACAATTCCCATTAAAGAGAATATACCGTACTGTATTGCTAAAAAATCGAAAATTTCCCCTTTCAAAAAGTAGGCCAAAACACCATACATATTCAGACAAGAATTAAAAATAAAGACATTGATAATACTTGTTTCAAAAGACGAATGTTTTCTTCTAGTTTCTTATAATCGTTTAATACTTCTAAAGCGTTCTGGATTAAAACATTATAATTCACGATTTTTAGAATAAGATGAAATTGTGTCAACTGGATACCGTAATGTCTTATTAAAAGGCAATCAGATAAAGTGACGATGCAGAAAAACTCTAAGAACACAACGTACTGTATATATTCTCCAAAAGACCATAAAGCCACATCGTATTTTCTTTCTTCAAATTTATATCCAAATGCCCAGAATATAGTTTCTTTTTCATCATAAAGGTGAGGTTGTAACGTTGCCAGAAATATGGCTAGAAGATGAAAGATGAGTATCAGTAATCCCACAAAACGTTTGCAATATTTATTTTGACTATTTATGTAATGTTTTGGGCAGATACATGATGAACGTATAAGAAGTTTTAGATTTTTCTGTTGATGCAAAATTGAATACCAAAGCATAATGCAGACTATGTCGTTGAAAATATATTTGATTGAAAATTTAAGATTGAAAATTAAGTACAGAGCATGTACTTTTATTTTCGCAATAGGTATAAATTAAGCCAACCAAAATTAAATAAATTGTGAAGTGAGGAAAGGAAATCCAGAAATAATATGAATAAAAATTTAAGTATTTGGACGGCATTCGCTGATCTTTAGCGTCCATGAGGGAAAGAATAATCCAAAGTGGAATATACATTGTCTTACAAACATTTAAATACATTTTCCTTTTTTTCAATATGTTCCTTTTATACTGGTATCAGATTGCTACTTTGATCATTACTTAAGTAGCATTTTGTACAGCCATTTCATGGATAAAATGTTTCTTTTTAATGTACTTTAGCAATTCGCAGAATTTACTGTCAAAGCAGATGAGAAAAAGACTGTGATTGACTTCTCGAAATCGTTTTTATAAAAGATCGGTATTAGCTTCAAAGTGAAGAATTTTTATACACTATGTTATTTGTAAACAATTAGGATTGCTATCCTTAGTGATTTAAGCATTTTGATTTCCAGAGCATGTACTTTTAACATTTAGCATCAATTACTGTGTCATATGCTTATCAATGAAAAAATTCTTGCATTGCAAAATTCCTGAAATGCAATAAAAAAATTCTCATCTTTCTCTTGAGTACTGTTTTGTAGATTTGTTTTCGAATTTTTTAAGACCAATATTCTGAAATCTAATCACATTGAATCCAAAAGCGCAATGATTTTTTTTAAATTTCCGGATCATGTACTTGAATGCGGAAGCTTTAATTTTAATATTTGCTTTTCTTTCAAATGAACAGGAAAACGATATTTTTAATTTTTATTTTTTCATCAATTAAGCATATGAGGAGATTTCCCTTTTTGTTACGAACTGGAAGTACTTTGTAATGAAGAACTGGGAAAACGAAAAATCATAATCTTCCAAAATACATTCAAAATAATAGTTCTTAGCCCATATATTTGAATTATTTATTTCCAATTGTATTCCATTTTCTGAAAACTACATCAATTATTTCGAATTGAAAAGAGCAAAATGGACCATATCGTGTGCCTTTTCTTTCGAATGATCGATCAGTCCACACACATTGTCCAACATGTAATTGCATGCTGTTTTACATTGTGCGGCAAAGTTATTGGTACAAGCTTCAAATAATTGATTTTTAACGTTTTAAAATATGAAAAGGATTATTTATTGCTTGGGCACGTAATTGGAATAATATCTCATTTAAAATATTTAACTGAATATTTCTGTGATATTAAACTAAATTTGTCTCAGGAAATATAAATATTTCTTTCAAAGCTGCAAATAGAGCTAGTTAAGGATATTAAAATTGTTTTCAAAATTTACGAAATTTTAAATTGTTTCAGTTTTTAATTATATTGCCTAGAACAAAGTACGTTTTTTTCTGCATGTAATAATAACTTTCTTGATTATGATTACTTTTCATTTTTAGCCAATCATGCTAGTATATTTTAGTATGTTTTAAGCACATTTTCATGAATCTCAAATAATTCAAACAATTGTAATGGACATTCGCAAGCGGAAAAGATAGAATTTTTGTAGATTGTTTAACGTTGTTTGCACCAAAAACAATTAAAAAAATGTCATTTTTAACGTTTTAACGGAATTCACCGTATATAAATTTATATACAATATTTATATTACAATTATGTATCTCGGAAACTGCTCTAACGATTTGGATTAAATTTTGTATTTAGATAAGGTTTTGCTTTTTAAGTTTATCCACATGTGTTTTTCCTGAAAAAAACCCCCCAACGATTTTATACATACAGAAAAAAAAACTTTTTTATTACAAACTATTAAAGCCTTTTTCTATCTGCTCTCATATTGACAATGTCATGTAGAGCCATCTCGTAGATTTTTTGTGGTACTTGCATTGTTGCCATATGTTGATAACCTACAAGTATCTCAAAATCTTATGAGATGGCGCTGATGGATATGAAAGGAGGTAAGACTAAAAGATATTCATATGTAATCAATATAGGATTCGTATCTAAGTATTTTCTCCGAAAAAACACGGTTCTAAAAGAAAAAAAACACCTGCAGGGTGAATCTTGGTCTCTCCAGATACTGTTGTGAATTTAACATATTTGAAGATAAATTGCTATTAATAAGAGGAGTTGGTAAATATATTTATAAAAGAATAGTATATGTGAGCATTCGGAAATAGAGAATTTTATGATTTCAAATTGATTCTTTTAGCGTTTTGGCACTTTTAGCTTTTTCTGCTCTTTGAATTCTACATTTGATTACTGAAGTGAAGTCTCAGTTCTATCAAAGTCGTTTTTCATGACACTCCCTGTTCCGAAAGGTAGAATATCGTTGTTTAACTCTTTCAATAAAATATGTAGAGGATTTTTTTTTCTATTCTCCACTAAGTAATTGAATGATGAATCGTATTTTCTGTTAAAATTCCCTTCAATTACAGCTATAATGTTTATATTTCAACCACTGTTTAACAACAACAAAAAATGAATTTAAATATTAAAAATTTAACATTTAGGAGCACTATGCAAAGGATTCAAGCATTTCGTAATTCTTGATTTTAAGATGCGTTCTGTAGAGTGTATTGCACGATTTTTATACGTGAAATTGATATGACGCAGATTACAGATAATATGCAGCTTATAAACATTATCATCTTAAAAACATTGTTCCATTAAAAAAAATTTAAATTCTAGTATTTTTTCTGCCATAATTATTACATTAAAATTAGTATCTTTTTTTTTTTCAAAATAAAAACTATACGGTAAATAAAATAAAAAAAATTAATGGCTATTTAATAAGTTTATATAGACAAACGAAATTTGATTTATCTTTGTGTAAATGCAAAAAACTATTTTGATAATATCTTTGTTAACAAATAAAAAAAAAGAATTTTAGCGTTGGTAGTTATTTTAGGTTTTATGTTGAAAATTTTCCCACTGAGAATAGAAATTTGAACTGAAGTAGAAAAGAGAATAAGAAAATATTTTGATAGCACTAAACTTTTTTTATGCTAAAACCTTTAAATGTTTTATGAAACAGGCTATTGTAAAATTTCAACCTTCCTAAATTATTTAGCTTGAAACTTTTTGC
Organism: Argiope aurantia; assembly: GCA_026543865.1. Classification (NCBI taxonomy): domain Eukaryota; kingdom Metazoa; phylum Arthropoda; class Arachnida; order Araneae; family Araneidae; genus Argiope; species Argiope aurantia. The sequence continues at coordinate 24,879 of JAPMOR010070114.1, forward strand.
AATTAAAATAAGAATATATAAATCATTACTATGGTATTTTGATTGTCTTCGGTACATCAAACATGAAAGATATTTTTTTTGTTCAAGCAATTGCTTCAACTCATTTACAGCAGCAGAATAATTTTTGTAAGAGACTGAGACTACGATCAAAGTATTATCAAATTGTATAACTAATATATTGTCACATATAAATATAATTATTTTTAAGATATAAAAACCGGAATTAAAAAGCATTACTATCAACTTATATTTTATCTCGAAACTTATGTTATCGTGTTTGGAGTTCGAGCAAAGCAAGGTATTAATATACGAACATAAGGAATCTTTTAGGAAAAAGAAAGGACAAACAGGTATTAATAGTTAAATTACTCGGTTGTAACTTCTGTTTTTTCCAATAGATAATTACCTAATAAAAGAATTAGCACATTGTTGAATCTTCCATTTCATGAAATTTTGCAATCTATTCATATAATATTAAAGGCCACACGCTCTGGTATAAATATTTCTCTCTCTCAAAAATATTTCACTTTTCATGATGGGAAAAAAACTGTACAGAAACAGAGGGAGGAAAAAAAATTTGAGCATGAACAGGAAAAAAGTATTTTCTTTCACATTTTAGTTAAAATAGAAAGGGATTTTAGCTAAAATGCATTTTGAAATATATCATTGGAGGCTTTTTATGAGCAGCTCTAACCAAGAGTTTGCTATGCATACTATTGCACATTGGCAGTGATTACCTTATGACAATTATTCATCCTGTAAAGTGAAGAGAAAGCCATCCTAAAGTTAAAATGATCTTTGAGAAGGTCTACTATCAATGGAATATTAGAAATACAGGGTGGCCATTAAATTACTTTCTCTGTTTGGAAGCTTCTACAGTTAAAACAAATGAACGAAATGAAACCAATTTCATATACAAACTGTGAAGTACTAAAAATTGCTGATAGGGAAAATATTGGCACTGCTGTTACATATGCAAATTTGCATATCGAGATGGATTATATAAAATTCCTAGTGCGTGCATGAGAGTAACGAAATGCATTCCTTGTAAAAACAGAAGAGCAAACGACCTGTTAGCAGCTCGTTCTTAACTATTAATGTGTTCTTGACTGTTGATGTATGCTTAATATGGGTCTAACTTACCTCAGCATGCTTTACTGGTAAAACTGTTCTACATTAGCAGTGTAATGCCGTGGCTGCTCTTAAGTAAATCTGCATGTCTTGAAACAGAAAAAAAAATACGGCTGTTATGAACATTGAAACTGACAGTTTGCACTCAGTAGTGGAGAACGTCATACACCGCATGCAATATGTTATACACAGGAAAGGTCAGAATATTGAAAATATTGCACTGCATCCAGGAGACCCTAATGTTGATGAATAAAAAATTATTTTCGGAGAGTTTCATAAATTCATTCATAACTGTACTCTCAGAGTGTTTCCCCTATCGGCAAATTTTGATACATTTTTTTTTGCGAGATTTATTTTCCCATGCCTTCCACAGTTTGTATATGAAATGTTTTTTTTTCATTTTTTTCAATTGTTTTAGCTGCAGATGCCGATAATTGACCACCTAATACATTTACATTTACCTTTTTTAAAGGTATTCAAATTTCTACTATTATAACAAAGCGGAATATCCATCTCTTATTTTATTTGCTGTTAACTGTGTTTAGCGACCAGTTGGTTTACCAGTATTAATGATCGCTAAAAATTTTAATAAAATATTGTATGATATTATAACTTGGTTTTTATGATTTTCGCAGCAAAACTTATAACAAAAGTAATTTTAAACATGTAATTTGCACAGTCATATAAGTTATAATATTTTAGAAGCTTTGTTCAATTTTCTTAATTGTATCATGCATAAAAAATTACATAATACTCTGTTGTCATTTCTATATTTGAACATTAATTCGATGCTGAAGTGACTAAAATTCAATATTACAAAATCGTTTTTCATGAAACCATACATGATTAAAAAAAATATGAGTGCAGAAGATAAAATCGTTCAAAATTGAAATTACATGTATGTTACAGAAGGTCTTTTATAATTTATATAATAACTCAAAAGATTGTTCAATAAAAATTTATTTGAATCTGCACATAATTCAGTTACTATCTCAAGAAAAAAAATATTAAATATATCTCCTAGTACTGAGAGTTTTCCATAAAATTTAAAATTCCTAATTCATCGGAGAATTCATTGATTCACACTCAATAAAACATAATTTTTTTCTTCATTTATACCACTCTTCACATTAAGTGTATGTGCCTATTAATAACGGTTAAGAACGTAGTTCTTGGTCCTGATTAGTGTATATATATAAACCATACTTGCTTTAAATAAAATTGCAGAATATAATCCAGCAATTGTGGATATAAATACAAATGTTGTGAATAGCGATAGCAAAGTAATAAGTAATCAAGAAAAATAGCAACAAGGGACAGCAAAATTTGATAAAAAAACTCTTATAAATGCTATCTTATTTCCATTGTAATTGTACCAACAAACGCATCCAGGAAAAAGACAAAAAGATAATTTTATTATGTAAAATGTTTAAAGAAATAGCTGATTGTAAGCAATGACAGAAAAAAAAATTTATAAATAGTTACAAAACCTGAGAGAAACGAACCGAGTTTTTAAAAATATAATTATTTTGAAATAATTACATCATATAAAAAAACTGAAAAACAATTCAATTAAATTCTGAAAAAAAAAACAGAAAAAAGAAAACAAGCATCAACAGAAAATACAATGAAAATAAAATTAAAAAAAAAGAGAAAATATTTAGCCATACAGTAAACCACATAAAAAAACAATAATCTGCTTGTCGTGGCTGGTTCGTGAGTGCTTTGAATAAATAGGCAAATAGAAACTTAACAACAAATTTATTGCAGATTCGTTCGAGTTACTCTGCTCAGTAACTCCCGCTTCTCCAAGAGCAAACACTCGAATGACCTCACTCTTTTCATTACACTCGCGCTAGTTGTCTAGCGCCATCTATGAACGTTTATTTCCTAACGCTTCAAAATCCAATCACTACACTGCTTTTTAAAGGAAATTTTACATTAGCTTTAAAAAAGTAGTACATGTAAGGCAAGTGATAAAACTTATGATTTCTGGGATTTCCAATGTTTCAATATATATAACTTATTTAGTAAAATTCATTGTTTTTTTTATGCTGTTTGAGTAAATTTACTTAGACATCATTTCATTTCAAAACAATTTAACTTTTTCAAGCATTTTTTTTCATTTTTCTAGTTTTTACCCTTTTATTTCTCTGGAATTCTTTATTACTTTAGTTCATTCTAAAATCTACAATAAGTAATCCGTATATAAAGAATGCACCCATAATGGTCAAAGAAAGATTCTTTTTCATATTTATTATTCCATCAGCTGACAAGTAAATCAAATCCTTCTTTTCCAATCTGTCAAGAAAGAAAGTATCTTTTCCTCTTCTCAAGATTCTGAAATGATGTTTTTCAAGTTAATGGCTTTCTGCTTTTTTATTTTCTGAATAGTTGCAGTAATCCTTTTTATGCTATTTGTGTAAATTTACTTAGACATCATTTCATTTCAAAATAATTTACCTCTTTTAAATGTAACTTTTTTTTTCAATTTTCCGATTTCTACCCTTTTATGTCTCTGACATTCTTTATGTTCTTTATTACTTTAGTTCATTTCAAAATGCACAATAAGTAATCCGTATGTAAAGAAAGCTCCCATAATGGTCAAAGAAAGATTCCTTTTCACATCTATTATTCCCCCAGCTGACAAGAAAATCAAATCCTTCTTTTCCAAACTGTCAAGAAAGAAAGCATCTTTTCCTCTTCTCAAGAATCTCAAATGATATTTTTCATGTAAATAGCCTGCCATTATCTTTATTTCCTATATAGTTTCCGGAATCTTAGAACTGTAAATTATAAGAGACAAAATACCGAAAATACCGACTATGGCTCCTATAACATATTCTGCTATTAAAAAGGGCGTAATTCCTACCTTTAAAAATAAATTCAAAGTAAAATACATGTTAAGGGAACAAATAAGAAGAGTTGCAAATAACGGCATTGATGTTTTTTTTTTCAAAACGATATTTTGTTCAAGAACATTATAATCATTTAGTACTTGGAAACCATTTTCAATTAACGCATCAAAATCCATCTTTTTGAGTTTAGCTTTAAATTGTGAGAGGCAGAGACTACAATGCATTATTACACGATAATGTGTATATACATAGAAACTCAATCAACGCACTGTAGAATGCATATTCGTCTAATAACAGCCATTAAGTATGTTCGTTCTGCAAATATGTGTCCAAAAATCGGGATATTCGATTTCGTTTCGTCTGAAATATAAGCTCGAAAGGCTGTACAAATTAATGGCAGAGTTATGAAAATAAATAAAAGTACATTAACTAAATTCTTGCAAAATTTTCGAGGATACAATATGGACTGTTTAGAGAGAGAGTTTATTGAATATGTAAGGATTTTTAGATTCTTGCTTTGAAGTAAAATGGAGCACCATAACATAACGCTCACCATAATGTTGAGAAGATAAATGCATGATATTTTAAGATCTTCACCATGAAAAATGTCTTCTAAGCCAACTGAAATTAGATAAATTACAAAAACAGGATATGAAATAGAGAAATAATTAGAATATAAACTAAAGCACTTATGATGAATTTGTACATTGCCATAATTAATGAAAAAGGTAATTATCCAAAGTGAAGTATGAATTGATTATTAAATATATTTCTTCCCCACAGTCACTAATGCGCTGACTGATATTATGATATTAGATCTTTATATCCTCTTCCTTTTTATAAAATTCCTCTTTAAGTTTTTTGGAAACAATCTCACTTGGTTTTTCATGTATATATCATTATTATAAAAGCTGAATCTGCTGTCATGGTTATATTGTTTATTCCATCTACTGCTCTGAAATGGGTAGAGTAGAATTTCTTTTGCAAGTGCCGCTGTCTTGTTGAATTTTGTGTATATGTTTCAAAATACCTTATAATATGCTTTTAAAATCAGAAACAAATTGATTAAATCAGTTCCATTTCTGTTTACAGTTAAAATTGGCACTTTCTACACTTCACTACTCCACATATAAAATGAAACATATTAGATATCCAAATACTTTGAGACAACAAATATTTCTATGGTTTACTTACTCTTTTGCAAAATGCTTTAAAGATTATAGCTTGTATTGATACTTTCGGATTGTATAATGAAATGCTGGGGAAATAAACAATTTTGTACCTTTTTTATAAATATTTTTTCCGATATTTCTGCACTTTAAAAGATTAGTTTCCCCACAAAATAACTGATTGGGGATTGCATATAATATATTCTTTAATTTGAATGATGGCTATAGATTTTAGAAATTACGTACATCATAAATTTTATTTTATTTAATAATTATTTGAAAACCTTTCTAAATGAATCATATTTTATCAATAAATTTCTTCTTGAAATGCTCTTTGTGTAATGTAAAATAGTAGAGATCTTTACCGCAAAATTAGAAATAAATATTAAGTTTAATGCAAATGGAACGAAAAAGAAACTCTTGATGAATCCGATCTGAAGACTTTCTCAAGGATCTTCCACAGACAGGGATTCAAACCAGAGATTTTTTTTCTGTGAGGAGTCTGACTTTCGTCAAAAAAATAATTGACCCCCGTGACCCTTTATTTAGGCGAAAGTCATACCCCTCTCAAAAAAAAAATCTCTAATTTTAATTTCTGCTTGAGTGTGACCCTTGAAAAAGTCTTCCGGCCGGATTCATCAAGTCTTTCTTTTTAGTTCTTTTTGCATTAAGCTTAATATTTTTTTCTAATTTGGTTAAATTTACTTGTGTTTTAGTTGTATCAGCAATTGTGTTCTCTAAATACAATGTATTTTTTATTAGTTTCGGTCAGGAAATATATTTTTTTAATTGAATCCATAATGACTGCTTTTGGTTTGAGGGTTCTTTACCGTAAAACTAATAAACAAGCATTTTTATGGAAAATACTTTCAATGTAATCCATAAAATCAATGTACAGATTGGGAACTGTACTTATTTGTAATTCTCTACAATTTCTTCAGGATTTTGAATGGCTTTTTAAATGTTTGCTTAAAATATGGGGATAGTCACTTTGAAATTAAAGATATGAGAAATAAAAATGTACAGAAACTAATAGCTAACTATGCATTCTTTTACGATATGCATTAATGCAATGCTCTCAGCATAAATGCTTGATAGATTGAATTGTTAATAGAAGCGGAGGTACTTTGAGATTATCCCGACGACCTGTCAACGCTCGTGAAAATGTGCCAATCCTTTGGCTCCAGCATAATGAAAAGTAATTTGCGGTTATTGGCAAAAAGCTACCTTTTGACGATAATATCGGGTTTGGCGAAAATGGTCGATTGAATTATCCCAAAGTACGAAAATGGTCGACGCAATAACCCCAAAGGACCGAAGAGGAACATTTTTCCGTATAAATTGCAGACAACAGAATCTGTAAAATGTATTTCAAATGACGGATATTTCTTTCAAGCATGTTCTAAGCCTTTGAATCGAAAAATGACAGAGGCATTTTAAATCAACATTAAACTGGCAATGATGAAACCTAAATGTTTAATTAAAAAGGTAGTTAAAAAGACCAACGATTATTGTAATAAAATGTAATGCAACATAAATATTTATGATAATAAAATTGAATATCAATAATATAAATGTAACTTTTTAAAACATTATTGACTACACGTTAAATATGTGATAGTACTTGCGGTGTTCTTAATTCTATTGCGTACAAATAACTTCCACAAATCATCAAAAACTAAAACATTTAATATTATGAATAATTTGATGTCAAGGAAAGGTGAAATTATGAAATATCGAGATTAAAAATTGTCATCCATATGCTAACGTCTCATATATGCTTGATTGCTGCAAGAAAGTACCAAAACCAGATGCCAAAAATAACAATGTGAAAGCGAAGATTTGGAAAGAAAAGCTTGAAACAATTCTCTAAAGAAAACACAGCACTTTTATTAATAATCATGGGAGATTTCTTCAATAAAAAATAGTGTTTAGCATATTTATCGTATTTGAAATATTACTGTTTCCTCAGGGTAATATATTTGCGATATTATACAACGTTATTCATATTGTAATTTAAAAATTCTAAGCCTAATAAACATGATTTTCATAATTATGTTTATTGAATAAAAAAGAGATTTTTATTGAAAATTCAATATGTAAAAAAATTCAATTCAATTTTCATGAAAATTCAAAATTCAATATGTTAAATTCAAATATGTTTTTATTAAAGAATATTTGAATTTAACAATGTGCAATTAATTCAAATTTTTTCACTTAATCAATAACGTTTTATTTAAATTATACAGTTGATGCCACAGAAACTAGGCTCACTAACTCACCTTTCGATTAAATAATCAATATTGCTTTTAGTCGTAATTATCAAGTATTGTTTAGCGATTTTACGTCTTATAAATTAAATGGAAATGGTATAAATCGATAAAACCGTTCGTGCAGTGAAGTATTTTGTCGTTGACTCTTTTTAAAACCTTCTAAATTTCACATTGATCAAGATAAATAATTATTCTCAAAAACCTCAGAAGTGAAAGTTTGATCATTAATGTTTTTACTGGTTGGCATAAAAAGATATGGCCTTGACTTTTTTCAAATACGCCAAACAGACGAATCTCGATTATCATATTATTGTGAAATTTTATTTTTTATCTTTTTTCTTCACACATGATAGATATTTTCTTGTAATGAAAATGCATTAAATATTATTGTAGAGAATAATTTTTGTTAAGAAACTTGCTTCTACGAAAGAAAAATGGATTTTTATAAAACTATTCTTGAATATTTGTTCAACAAATATCAGAATAAAAAGCAATAAGCAAATCTTGAATTCTAATAAATAGAATTAACTATCAAGAGCTTGAAACGCACAAAATGATTTTAAATTTTGTTATTATGCAATCTTTAAAGACGAATTACCATAGTATTCAATGATATTACGCAAAAGAAATAGACATCGCAATTATAAATATCATGAGTTCAAGAAATGACTACAACAATAGCAAATATTCTTTATTAAGAAAAACACTCTGGTGCTATAAATATATCTATAAATATATAAATATATCTCCCCGAGTCTGATATTCTCCTCAATGTTCTTGAAATTTTGCGTCTTTGATAAAATAAAAATACTTGATATGATGATGGAATTTAGGTAACATCTGAATATCTTTAAAGAATGATGTCGAGTTGCTTAAAATGAATATAAAAATAAAAGGGATAGGAAATGTTTTTATGGATTTAAAGTTCCAGATAAAAAATGTAATGGAATTTTTCTGAGCTTTAAGCTAATTCAATTTAATAAGATATACTTAAATTCCAACTTCAGATTGATTTGATTAAATTTTTCAAAACTTTGAATTAATTTTCTTCATTTAGATCGGAAAATATACACATGCACAGGAGAACATGTAAAGAGGCCATTTCTCACATTTCACTCTAGATAATATTTACACTACAATACCAAGAAAAAACCGAGCGTAATAGAATTGTTCATAGAGGAGTGAGAACAGTTTCAGTTGTTTCATTCCATTTATTTACTTATTATGCCGATATTAAGTTGGGCTTCACGTATATAATCATAAACATTGTATCAGTGATGCTTTGGTATTCAATTGCACATCAAAAGAAAAACATATATATTCTGATACATTTGATTAAGTCATTCAACTTCTTGTTAAAAAGAAAGAAAAGCCCTCGAATTATAAACTTGATTATACTTTTTATATTTACTTCCACACTAGCGCTAGCAAATTCATACACTTATTTACTAATACAGGAAGAAGAAACTATTCTTTGCACGTTCGGATATGAAATTCGTGATATTAAATATAGAAGCGCAGCTAATTCAGCATGTTCATACGCTTATTATGCAAACTATGTAGAATTCTCATGTCTTGTGACTTTCTCAATGTGCAGTCTAATAAACAATTTTGGATTATTATTACTTCAGTATCAAAAAAGGCTAAAATCATCGGTTAAAACAAAAATTGCAGCAAATTATGTATCAATAGTGAATGATTATAATGAAATTGAAGAAATGTTATATATTTTAAAAGATACTCTGACAAAACCATTGTTCTTTATGCTACTGATTGGAATTTTAAATTTATATACTGCCCTATCAGCTGTTTAATAACTAGACATTTCTTCTCACAAAATGTTTGAATTATGTTGTAACTTGTTCACTGGTACTATTATCTTCTGTTCACTAGCTTTTTTCAGCTGCCGAATACCAGACCACATGCTAGAAATAAAGAAAACTATTTGATCCTTGATAGGTGATAAAAAATTTGATTATTTGCATGGATAGCAAAAAGTATATGTCCAGCTTTACAGGCTTGAGATGAAACATATTATTTACTTGCCCGCATGTGGAGGAATTTATTTTAAATGTTGTCTTCTTTTATCTGCTTTCGATGCTCTTTTCTAAACTAAATTTAAAACCATAGACTGGAATCAGTATCAGCATGTTTGCAAGAAATAAATGTTTGCACCAACTTCCACAATCCTTCCGAGCATATTCGTTTTCTTTTTTCTCTTAACATCATATTTATTGAATTTCCGTGCTTGCAAATCGAAAACGAATTGCTCAAATTTTGAAAACAGAAAATTCAAAAAGGAACTAAAAATATTTAAAAGAGCTCACAAATGATCTGAAAATCTGTATTTTATTTTAGAATTACTCTGAAGATTTCATGTGCTTTTATTTTTTTATATAATTTATTGATTTTCTGATTTTTACAGTTTTATGACATACTAAGGACTCACTTAAATGTTTTGATAATCGCATATTACGTAACAGAAATTTGGAAGTGGAAATCGATTATCGTTCCATGAAACATTAAGATATATGTGCAAACCTTACTTTTAGCAAGTAACTTTTAATCTGCGAAGTCTTCAACACAAATTCAGAATAATTTTAATTTTTAATATTATTGTTGAAAATTCGATGTTTTTATAATTACCTACTGAAGATATTTGCGCTAAAATAATAATAATCATAAAATACACAAGAAAAGAGCAATGTGATACAATTACCTGAACTAGTCTGATAATATATAAGTTTTAGCTTATATATTATAATATAGCAATAAATCTATTACTAAAGGTATATAATTGCTCTTATGTTTTTCAGATGTGCTTATATGTATTATGTATGCATTTATAATTTAAAACAATTAAGGAAATATACTATTATACTTTAGAAATCTTCGATGTAGAAAATTATTCTACTTTCAGAATCGAAAGATTGAAAATTCTAGAAAAAATATTCTGAAATTGTTACAACTTTTGTTATTAAATAGTTTGATAATTATTATGAAAGAAATTCAAATGATTTTGCACTTGATTTCCACCAAAAGTAAATAAGATTGTGTTTTCCAGTTGGATCACTTCAGACCAATGAAGTTTGATTTTAAAATAAGTTATGAAACGTTTACGTTACGTTACATTAAATACGTTATTATACGGTTGAGTTATGAAATTCGGCACACATACTTCAAAGTGTGAAAATATGTGGTTCGGTGCTATTGTTTTGAAATTTCAATTAAAAATTTAGATGAAATTTGATGCTTTTCATGATTATTGCGCAAAAATAATTTTCACAATATCAAAATTTAAAGTTAGAGATGAACATAAGATAACAGCTATAAGACCATTTAAAGAATTAAAAATGCACTTTTTGATCCACATTAATGTGAAATATTATCCGTAACATCAAAATAAAGTAATAGAAACAGCTATAAAATAATGAATAGAGTTACGCTAAATATAAATTCTACAAAACGATTTGAACAGGGATTGATATTTTTGCACATTTATTGTTATTTTATATGCGCTATGAAAACTTTTTAAGGAGAATTTAATGTTTGCATAAGCAGTTTTAGATTCTTCTTTTGACTGAAGATCTATTAATTTGTTGATTTCCTTGAAGAGAAAACATAATCCAAAGATTTATATGCATCGTTGGAAAATCTGTTTGCTATATATTACGTTCTTAGTTAAGATCACATAAAAGCTTGCATTTATTTGATTTAAGTAGAACTCCCATTTCTGTTCCAAAATAACTTCAATAATTATGACAACCAGCTGCAATTCAGGCACTAATTAAATCAATGTTGCCAATAAGAACAACAAATTTCCGTATTTTTGAAAACTTTGATTTTTATAGCATTGTTTTTCGGTTCTAATATTTTTTTTCCAAAAGCAAAAGAGTTGCCATTTCCGTTCTTCACAATATTATTTAGGAGATTTCTGTTCAGCCCTGAAAAAGACAGACTTCATTTTTATCTAAATGGTTTGCCGACGTATTTCAAGGAGCAATATTTTTTGCATTAATGAAAAAACATTGATTTATATTTTTGTCTTTTAAATGGAAAACATGTTTTGAATAAAGAAAAATTAATGAAAAAGAAAATACAGAAGAAATTTTTATTTTGCATTAAGTAAAACAAATTCCTTAAAAAATTAATAAAAATATATTCCTTAAAAAATTAGAAAAAGTGATTAATACTAATTTGGAAAGTATCGTTTAAATCGCATGGAATAAAATCATCCATTTCTTGAAATTTCCTTATAATGGTATAAAAGTTTTTGAAAAATATTCATTTTATTTCAAAAGGAAAAAAAGAACTAAATCATGTTACCTGTCATTCCTTTCAAATGAAATACGAATCTATACAAATTATTCATGGAATTGCACACACAACTCGTCATTCTTTGAGCCCTTAAAGAATGAGAGATTTATGAATTTCTATTCCATTTTCTAAATTATATGTGCAAATATTTTATTTGTTTTTATTAAATCATATATAATTTTAATGGTATTTATTAGTTTTTGATTTGCTATTAAATTATTAACTATCATATTTTAATAGAATTGAATACAAACAATTTTTTTAGCTTATTTTTAATAATTGAATTAACGAAACAAGAATTACAAGTCATTGAAAACTGATTTATTTTCTGTATCTCGATTATAAAAAAATCTGTTTCAATAGTGATTTTGCTCACATTATTAAAAAAGTTTGAAAATAACTACCAAATGCCAATTAATCTTACAGAATGAAACGTTTTGTATTGATTGAGACAATATATATTGGAAATTTTATACTGTATTATTAATCATAGGATATAATTGATACTATTAATATAATACAATTGCATATAAAATTGTATTTAAACAATATTTAAGTTAGTGAAAAGCATAATATTAAATTTGCAAAAGATAGTTTATTAGAACAATTCGAAAAAAATGAAAGGTTTTTGATTTTAATCAAAATACGTTTGAATATACAGTTGAAAAACATTTAAAGAAATGAAAGAAAAAGCAATTTCCTTTGTAAATATTTTTTTAAACTGTGTTGTTGTTGTTTCTTATGGCACTTGCCATGTACCAAGACGACGGTGATTATGGACGCTGCTACGAAAATAGCGATTTTAAGCCGGTGGGAGAGCATCTCTTGTTTTTATAGTAGCGCCAACTAGGGCCAAGAATACGATTTTGCTCCTCACGCATCACGCATTCGCTTGCCTGTAACCCCTGTAAAAAGGGGTTGTGCAAGCGAATTCACACATCTCACAGATAAAACGACGGAAGAACAACCATGCACAAACCGGGACTCGAACCCATATCACGGGGAAGACGCGCTACCCCTATTCCAAGACGCCGGCTTTTTAAACTGTTGAGGTCCCGAAGATCTTAACAGTTAGCTTTAAGAACCTTAAAAAAATCTTTATGAATAATCAGAATAATTTTACCTGGTTGCTGTGTTATAGAGTTTCATACTGTATACATATTAAAGAAATTTTAAACTACTTCTGATTCAAAGTATAATATATGCTGTAACTCTTAAAATGATTGCTTTGTTTTGCAAATTAAAGAAATGCAATTTTCTTGTTTATTATACCAATGTAATTGAAAATACAACACTTTTTCACTAACCTATATAGAAAATTTGCTTGAAAGAATTTAAATTATTTAATAATTTTTAAGCAGAACATAATTCTTTATTTTTACTTATAACAAAGAATGAATGTATGTGTGTGTGCAATTTTTGAAATTTAAATTAAGTAAAAAATAAAACGAAATTTTTTAGTTTTTCGGTGATTACTTCGGAAAATAAAATAATGACTTTTACATTATCTTAAAATTCTAAAACAAAAGGATTTGAATGTAATCATTTTTTTTTCCGAATAAATTTTCGATATTTAAAAAATATTTAGCGTATATTTGAATATTTTTAACAATATATTTCATCTTTATTGTTGTATATAATGAAGATGACTGTATGTTTGCATGTGTGTGCATACTGGAGCCAGGCATGCTACACCGTCTAAGCAATTCTTTTGAAATTTTATTTTAGCTTTTATTTTATTAAAAATGAAGCTTCATTTTGGCTTTCTTACGTGGTAATATCCAAAAATAATGATTGGATCATCTTAAATTTTAAAATATTATTCTTTCTTTAACATATAAATTAAATTGCAACTTTTATTCATTTAAAATAAACTTTTTAATCATATTTTCCAACAATTTATTTCACATAAAATAACAACAAAATCTACATGTTCATATTAAGGATACGTGAGAAAATTTACTTTTATCCATATGTTGCCATCACGTTGACAAAAGCTAAAATTAAAAGACTAAGTTAACTCTTACTGAAAACTAAAAATTGAAAAGTGCAATTTTCAGCATGTGTAATCTTCAGTTTGTAAAAAATAAAATAAACATAAAACATAGCATTTTCTTGAAAAATGAATGCAAGGAAAATATTTCCGTGATTTTTAAAAATATCTATGTTATGAATTCAATAATTATGTGTTATTTGATGCAAACGTTATTTAATATAACTGGTACATCCACTCAAATCAAGGTCTAGCAGCTTATTTTTAAGTTTCTAGGAATATGTATACATGTCTAATGATACAAATGACGTAAATAATTGTATCTGAAATAATTTAAATAATGATATTTCTAAAAGTCGCATTGTATGATTTTTGACAACCGGTAATTAATAACAACCTTGAAACTTACAGTGATTGTCTACCCTGAGATCTATTAAAATGTAAAGACGAACGGAGGGGTAATCCTTTTATTCAAAACCAAAGTCTTGAAAAGGATTCTTCATGACATATTTTTTGGATCTTTCCTACACCAACAATGGTAGGGAAAATGCAGCAATAACATGATGAGCTAATAGACAGAGCGTTTCTCAATCTGGACGAGTATAAGATGCAGGCTGTAACTTCTATTTTCTCGTACATTCCACGCGAGTCATAAACAATGTGCCTTCTACGCCCACAGATGTTTGGAATTCATTTACTCTCGCATATTCAGCAATCAAACATAAACATGTGGCATAAGACAAGTATTAAAAAGTACAAGAAAGAAAAAATAAAAAAAAATTATAAAATCATTTTATAAGCATTCTTTTATTAGAGATGTGAGCATCAAAGTATAATGTTTGTTATTTTATTTATTTCAATTTTTTTAATATTGAATTAATAATTCATTCATCAATATAACGAAGTCATGAAACCCATTTTTTCTGAAATGAATTATTACTTGATTTTACACTGTTTGAAAATTTTAAAATAAAATATTTACTGTTCAAAGAATTGAATTTTCATAATTTGATTGTTCAAATATTGCATTAAACAGATTTTAAAATTATTTTTTTAAATATGAAACTTGGCATGTTACATATAAGTATGTAATGAATTAAACAAAGTGAAATATTTACGTGATACAAATATAACTTTTACAGCTTAAGAAATGGTTTAAAAAAACAAATGATGTTCCATTATCCTATAAACAGTCAAAAGCTTTGTAATGTCATAAACAGTACAATCAAGTATAGGTAGTTATGATTCAGAATTATTGAATAAGATGTTACGCATAACAAAAAAAAAAGGTTTTAATTACCATAGTTTATTATAGTCAGAGTTTAATATAGCATCGGTAATGAAAAACTATCAGCCTTCCAAATTTCTTCTCTAAGACTCCTTTACAAAAAAACCAAAAGTTGTGCTTCTTTGAGGTAATTATCTCTTAGCAATGAAAATACATAAACTTTAAAGCAATACATCAAAATTAAATAAATTATCACTAGAGCAAAATATACATTTTTTAAAAACACCGAAAAGTACAGTTGACTGATTTTTTCATACTAATTTATTTTAGAAACAAAATACTATTGAAATTGAGTGTAATATAACTGAAAAATATACAAATCGTAGCAGACATGCTCATCTTTCTTATAATTCAGTAAACGTTTTCAAGAATAATAAAATACTGTAAATATTACTTTTTGTACGTGAATTATATCTGTAGCAATGGTAATTTTGGATTGAAGAAGGTTTGTTGCATCTACCCATTTTGTTTTATAAATGAATCTTAGATTGAATGTTTTAATAACGTTTTCCCTTATCGAAACTTAAATTTCCTTGTTTTTCTCGAAATTATAAGGGATTTATTGTTATGATATATACAGTCCATCATCAAATTATTTTAATTTTTTCCGAAATTTATAATAAGTAATCCGTACGTCAAGAAGACCCCCGAAATCGACAACAAAAGATTCTTGTTCATATCAACCATTCCTCCAGCGGATAAGACAATGACCTCTTTTTTTTCCAATCTGTGGAGGAAGAAAACATCTTTTGCGCTTCTCCAGTTGTTCAACTGATGTTCTTCAAGTAATTGCCCTACAGTTCCTTTTATTTCTTGAATAATTTCCGAAATCTTTGAGCTGCAAAAGAGAGAAAACGACGGAAACTGCTAGGGTAGCACTCAAAACACACTCTGCTATTACATAAGAAGACATATGTTCTTTGAAATATAAATCCAAAGTTAAGTACAGATTAAGAGAGCAGCTTAAAAGAATTGCAAACAACGGCGTTGATAATGTTTGTTTCAAAAATAATATATTTTTTTCAAGAGTATTGTAATTTCTTAGTAATTCCGAACCTTTTTGAGTTAACATATCAAAATCCATGCTTCTTAGATTATCTTTAAATTGAGAGAGGATGAATCCAAAATGTCTTATTAAAAGACAGCACGCGAAAGAGATAATGCTAAAAAATTCAGTTATCATATTATGATATAAATATTCACCAATTAAATTCACAACCATTCGGTACTTTTTTGCTTTAACTCTATACCCAAATGACCAGAAATTAGGTTCAGTTCCATCAGATAAACAGAGTAACAAAAGTACATAAAGAAATGGCACGCTTACGAAAATGAGTAAAAGCGTACGAATTAAATGTTTAAAAAATTTTCGAGGAAATAATATTGAGTATTTATTACGAGAGCTTAATAAATATGCAAGATATTTTAGATTCTTTTCTTCACGTAAAAATGCATACCACAACATAAAACACACAAAAACGTTGATCAAATACATTAATGATATTTTAAATTATTGATCATAATATATACTAACAGCACCAACCAAACTAAGATATAGTGTATATACAGGAAATGAAATATTGAAATAATAAGAATAAAATTTAAAACACTTTTGAGAAATCCGCTTTTTGCCACTGTTACTGAGAGTAAGGATAATCCAAAGAGGGATATGCATTGTTCTCAGATTAGTTAAATATATTTTCTTCCTTTTTAATCATAAATCAGTAGCCCGATATTAGAGCATTGATATCGTATCCTCAGCCTCGAAGTTTTGAGAACCAATTACACCTGAAAACTTGCATTTATGATTAAAAAAGCACTTTAAGCATTTTAAGCCTGCTTTCATGGTTTCAAATATTATATTCTTTAACAGCTTTAAAAGATTTGGAAAGAAGAACTGTCAATCCAAATACTTTTGCATTTGTTCCGATACTTTTGCATTTTAACCGAAGCTGAATTTTGGAAATCAGTTTCATTATTCGTGTTCTTTAAAACTAAAAATTTATTAAATGGAAAGGAAAAAGCAAAAGAAACTGAAACTTTCTGTTCATCATTTTTCAATATATAGAATGTAATACGTGAGGATCCACTTATTTTTCTTAGAATGAAATCTCGATAAATTTGCTTTTGCATGCTTTTCTAGCATGCTTTTCTTTTCCTAATGGGCTTTCGCATGTATTAATGTGTGCAAATGGACATATGAAATGCAGGTAAATTTTTTTATCACCCTTGTAAACATTTTTCCGGTATTTGATATCTGCCCTGTAAGAGATAAATCTTTTCGCTTAAACTCATTTACAACTTTTCAAAATATTGGCAACTTTGATTGATAGATATTAAATCTAGCGATTCCGTTAAAAATTCCGTTTGATTTTCGTAATAAACTGAAAACTTTTCTTGAATATGAATCAATTTTCGCAAATAAAGTTCCAATTTCCATTTTGTATTGCGAAATAGAAGTGATTCTCATTGGAAAACAAAATTCAATAAAAACAGCATTTGGAAAATATTTGCAATAAAATTCATAATATCGACATACATTGATTTTTAACTATCTTGCAATTTTTTATATTTATGCGCTCATTTGTACTAAAATAATCAATAATTTAAATCAAAATAGATCAATCTCCATGATATGACAGTGGAAAAGACATCTTTATGATATATTATTATCTGCAAAGATAATGCTAAATTAAATTCAGGTTGAGTTTTTTCCAGGAATCATGTGAATACTATTTACTCTATTACTAAGAATAATTAATACAAAACAAATTTTAAAAAATTATAAAATTGCTAACTTAAAATATTGTAATGTATCTTAACATAAAAACTTGCAACGTATTTTATTTAAAAGAAATATAAAATGACTTATCTAGTATTATATAACGTTTAAAATAATGTCGGATGATATACTTAATGTTCATTTTCCCACACTCCCAAACTGCAATACAGCTTCAAACCTTTCAGAAAAATTTCAAGTATTTAATAACAGAAATTAGATTATATAGATCGGTGACGAATTATTTGCAAAAAGATGTCAATATTTTAAAAATTATAATTTCTTTTATTGGATGTCGGATAGTGATTATTAACAAAGAGATAAAATATTTCATTAGAATTTCTAGTTCAGTTTCTGATACTTTAGCATAGTTAGAAAAAGAAAGAATTTTTATATTTAGTTTAGAACTATAATCAGGACCTTCAAATTTGAGTTTTAAATTATCAGCGAGTGAAAAAAAAATAATTTCTATTCAGATTATTCTTTAAAATATCAAAAATGTTATTAAAAGAACTTCACAAAAGTATGAGTAGAATCAATTTAATTATGACCAACCCGTGTAAACGGATGGTTAAAAAAAAATCTTAGTTTTTTTAAAAAAGTTTAATGTTACATTTAATAGTCAATATAACTTGTCTCATAGGACAAATAAAATTGTTTTGCCATTTTTCAATATTAAATAATTTAATTATTGCTATGGAGATAATTTTTTTTTCACAATTTATTTGACACAACCCAAATCAATAGAAGCTGTCTGAAAAAGTACTGGAGGAGTGCAAAAGAGGGCAAGATGATTAGGGGACTTTATGTAATTTTCTGCACCATTTTTATCCTTTAGCTTATTAATTTTTGAGGAATAATTTGAATTCGTATTTTATGCCCTTTTTTAGTTTTAATGTTTTAGTTTATTTTTAAAGTTTGTCAAATATGTGAACTAAATATATTAATAATGTTGTAGTCTTTCTAAATATATAAAATTTGGAGAAAAAGGATTGCAATTTGTTATGAAGATGCTAAATGGTGGATTTTTGCTATTATTATTTACGTACTATTAGAACGCAAATTCTATCTAAAAGCAGCACCAACTGTATTATATTACTTTATAAAGGGCTTCATAGTTGATTGTACCTATTTGAAGCTTGTCTAAATTTTTCATAAATACAGGGTGGTGTACTCATGGAATTTCGAAAACAGTTTTTTAATTCCAAAATGTCCATCAGAAGGCGACTTTTTCGGAAAAAAATTAAATTGAACACAATTAACGACCAAAACGGAATACAGAAATAATAGTAACATTTATTGACTATTTTCTGATCACCTTGTCATCGAAGCACTTTAAGTAAGTTAAGGGAAAATTAACAGTACGCTGTTTGAGGGAAGGAAAAAAAAAGCATTCCAGTTTGCAGAAACAAGAAAACGAAATTGCAGAAGAGGAGCAGTTGTTAATCGTGTCTAGTATGATGTATAGAAAGATTTTCCATGTGACCACCCTCATTCAACAATTTAAAGAGTATCGATTTCCTAAAAACTGACATTTAAGACAAAAATAAAATATTTAAATTTATGTTATATAGAAATTCAGCTTGTGAGATCAAATATATTGGCTGCGCTAGCAATCTAAAATGAGATATAGATTCGGATTCTTTGAGCAGAAAATTATTGCTCTTTGAATTCAAATTTTATTTAAACTGAAATGAAAATCGTGTTCTATCAGCGCCGTTTCGATGATACTCTCTGTTCGGAAGAATAATATTATAATGCTGATTTCACCGACTCTTTTTATAAGATTCAACGAATTTCGCTTTTTCACTAAGTAATCGAATGATTAATTTTTTCTACTGTAATATGATCCTCAGTTATATAGAAAAAGTGTTAATATTTAAAAAAAATATTTAACTAAAATTTATAAATACTGAAATTTTGAAAATTTATTTATGTACATTAACTATCTAAGATGAACTAATTTGTTATATTTGGTATATCTAGATGTAATAACCCACCTTGCAGAGCGCATTGCAAGATGTTTGTACATTAAATTGACATGGCGCAGTTTTCAAATGATATGCAGCTTATAAGTATAATTATCTTAAAAACCGTATTTATAACGAACACTAAAATTCAAATTTATTTTTTCGTTTATGATTATTTCAATAAAAACTATTATAATTTTAAAAGAAAAACTTTACAATGTGTAAAATAAAATATTAGATTCAATGGAATAAACTTCTTATGAAAAAAGCAGTTTTAATTTATATTTGTGCAAAATAGAGAATATTTTGAGAAAAAGAACTAATGATTTTTGTTTTTTTTGCTAGCAACTTAAACAGTTTCTGAAGAAAAGATATTGTATAATTATAATGTTGGTAGATAATTTATCTTTTGGGCTGAAGATTTTGGCACTGAAACTAGAAAGATAGAAATCGTTACTATGATATTTTGATTGGCTTCAAGCAATCGACATTCCAAATAGGAAAGGTGATCAATACCTTAAAAATTTACTTCAACCCATCGACAGCAACAGAATAAACTTTGTGAGAGACTGGACACTTATTTCGAAGCTCTAACCTACAACCGAAATATTATCAAATTGCTTAACTAATATAATTTCACTTCTCATAATATAATCCATTTTAACATATAAAACCCAGAATTTAAGAGCCTTTTTATTCCTTTTCACTTTAATTCAGAATATATCGTCGTGCTTGTAAGATGTTGGTACTTAAGCTTCGGGAATCTTTTAGAAGAAAGAAAAGGACAAATAGGTACCAGCAGGAAAATTATTTAGTTGTAAATGATTTTCTTTGTTGTGTTCAATACATTACTGCAATAACTCTATTTCACTGTCTATTACACACTGGGAAAAATAATTATAATACTGAAAGTGAAAGTGAATATTTGAATACATCCGATGCAAGTATTGAAAGATAAATATATTATATAAAAAATATCACTTATGATTTTGAAGAGGAGGATTTGTGTTAAAACTCATTAATGATCGAACAAACACACAGAAAAAAATAATGAAGAAAAATATATACGACGAGAAAGATTCAGATTGCAACAGACAATTTTCTGAAGTTAATGAATAAAAAGTTACATACAAAGCAAACATTTCAGCATTA
>JAPMOR010070120.1:0-61844 GCA_026543865.1 Argiope aurantia
AAAATACAATGACAACTCGCAAATAATAAATTTTTTTAGCTTTAAATCAATTTTCACTATAATTGGATACTGTTATACTTATAATATTAATTAAAATAAACATTTATATTTTTATAAAATGTGTATTATATATATAATCTTTTGATACTGTTAATATATTTTTATACAAAAGAAATATTTAAAAAAAATTGACCAATACAAAATTGTATTTAAGTATTAATGTTTAAAGAAGAATACTTTATATATTAATTAATTTCAATTTATCATTTATCATTTTTTGAACTCAAGTCAATAAATTTTGGCTACACAATGCACAGTACTCATTTGGAAAAAAATGTATTTAATGAATATTCTAATATTTAATTTGCTTTATATATACATATATATAAAGCAAACATATTTGCTTATATATTTATATTATTTGTTGCTTATAAGTTTAATTAATTATAAAATAAAATAATGTAGGAAACTTAATATATTATATATATATATTTATAGTTCCTAGAAAAATACAAATTTCTGATCATATGAACAAATATAAATAATTCCGCCAAATTCCTCCTATTAGAAACAATTTTATTATATAACAAATATAAGAAGCTTTAAAAAGAGCCAATATTGCGAGTGAAATAATATTCAGAGAACAAAATATTTATAAGGAATAACCTTTAGGGAATTTTAAAAATGAACACGCTTTGAATATATGCATGCAAAAATGTCAATTCTTTTCAGAGTGGAAGATATAATTGAATATTTCTGAACCAATAGTTAATGTTTTTCCACATATGATAGCAATATGCAGTCTCATATTCATTAGGCGTAAAAAAGAATTTAAAAAAAATTGTTACCAGTTTAGAAATATCCAAGTAGTAAATATATCCAGATAGTAAAATTTAACAAACTGATGCCAGTTGTTTTTGCCTATTATGCATGGTAAACATTTCTGAATAATTTTATTATTTGCGATCCTAAAAAGCATTTCACAATTTTCTACAAAGCATATTAAAGGATAAAATATTTAAATTTCGATTTTAAACTATTCACAGTTAAGGAAAAAGATATAATAAAGTCTTTAAATGAATATGATAGCAAGAGTGTTCTTTATCTATGAAGTCAGGATGATATATTCTCTTGATAAATTCGAGATCATTTATCAGACTTATGTTTTGGACATTTTCTCCATTACCGATTAAATGATTTTCAGATAAGCATCGGATCTCTTTCATTTAAGGTAGATACTTTTCAAAGGAAAGAAGTTTAATATTAATTAAATACAATCAATTAAGATCAATCATCCTGAATTTAATTCTATTTGCTTGTTTATTTAGATCATTATTAATGCAATTATTCAACCCTTTATATTTTTCATTTTGAATAAATAAATTTCAGACATAAATCGAAATATGTTGAATAGATTTGAATTAATGTATTTGAAAATGTGAATCATAAGATTAACTATATAATAAATCCATTTAAAACAACTTTCTTTTATTTCAGGAATTTTGAAAGGGGTGCTCTCAGGAATGTAGATGGAAATTAGGGAAATATGTCTAGTAAATTATCGTCGAAAGATGAGTACACATAATTACAAAAGAATTTGTAGCGTAAGACCGTTTTATTCTGGATGAAATGAATGAAAGTTCAACTTTTTTATATAAAGAAGAATTTTCAAATGAAAGAAAATGAAATTCCTTTTCAACCAAAATCAAACAAACTTAACACAAACTATCTACGATTTGTGTGGGATATTTATGACTCGTAGATTGCGTATGAAAAACATTGTTAATAATAACTACAAGCTTGAAACTCTCGAAAAGCTTGAAAAAAAAATGAGTAGTGTAAAAATCTGTACTACCATTTTTCTGAATGTGAGCATCTTATCTGTACATAACATGAAAGATTGAAAGATATTCTAAATGTATGCTGAAAAGATTGTAAGCCAAGGTTCACTGAAAATCGGCAACAAAGTAGCTTTTGCATCCTAATTGAAAGTTCTAGAAAATTGCATGAAATTTGGCGATACCTCTATTAGGACTCGAGTTCCAGAAATTTCTTTAAAACATCGCATACCCAGTCTGAAAACTTATTTAAGCACCAGAAAACCCAAGTGCAAATTGGTGAATTTTCTTCTTGAACTGTTGATCGCAGAGTGAGCAATAATCACTAAGCAATTGGGTAAATTGTAAACTATTTCTCTCATTGAGCTTCACAGTGACTACTAGGATACTTTGCTTATAGAACAGGATTGGCAGATGGACAACAATGAGTAGCTTCTTTTTTTATATTCCCACTTGATGCGGATTTTTCCTGTTTGATTCAGTTTCCATGTTCTCTCTCTCACTTGGTTCAAATTTAGCTCTCAAATCGTAACGATGTACAGATATACTCTTTTACAGTACATATTATATATATATATATATATATATATATATATATATTTGTTACAAACCTGCAATTCGGCTTCCCAGCATAGTTTGTTACATCAACAGAAAGACTGTTTTAAAGTCATCGGTATTAGACAGAGTTCGGGTGTGCGTCGGATGTCCCAGGGCTTGGCGACAAACTTGGCGACCATTTGGCGACGAATTTGGCGATTTTGGCACCAAAATAGATTATACCCGAAACTTCGAGAATTTTCCCGATCCGTCCAGTAGGAACCGAGATACGCCTCGAACGTTCCTGATTGGTTGAAAGGCTTCTAGCCCCGTAGTAGACCTATAAAAGGGGCTGCAGCTGCCAGAGCAGGCAAATCGAAGTCAGTCGGAGTCGGAGATGTCGAAGACAGAGTTGTCGGAATCGACGGAGTCAGGCCAGTGCTGAACTGAGCTGTGCGCTACTGTCTGCAGTCGATTCTGGTTGTATGCTACACATCTCGGCTGAAGATAGTCTCTCTGCTGTATATAGCTGTCGGTTTTGTGCTGTCCTGTGTCTTCGTGTAAAGAAACGTCGTTGTTTCTTCCTACTGCCGCCTGCTGATTGAGCGGTCTTTACACCATATCACTTCCACTATCCAAACGAACCCCGGAAGTTTAGTTTAGTTATATTAACGTCCCGTTTGAAGCAACACTAGGGCTATTTTGGGACGGACCTCGTAGTTTTGAACCGCGGTCAGATGACGAGGACGACACCTGAGCTGGCACCCCCCTCTCCACACCACACCAACGACGAACCCCGGAAGAATTTCGTAACAATATATATTTACTTTATTAGAATAAACGATATCGATCATTTCCTAAAGTGAAATTCAAATAATCGCAACAAAAAACAAACTATATATAAGAATTTATTTTCGATTTTTATTATGACATCATTTTATGAATTTGTTTTGCCTCCATGCTCGTTTTTGAAATGACCAACCGCCTCTAGAGTATCGTAAAAAATATTTAAAAAAAACAAAACTATAATCTCAAAATGCAAAAAAAAGACTTTTTCAGTCTATAAAATCTGGATTAGAGTAATCAAAATACAATATATTCCATCCTTAAAGTATAAAAAAATATAAAATAATTTTAAGATAAATTTAAAACACATTTTATCAAAAGTGCGAATTTTCGATTTTTTTTTTTTTTTTTTTTGGAAAATATAACATTTAAATTTTGAAGAAATGTATAAGTCTACAAGTGGTCATTTACAATATATTGTGATGCTTCAAAAATATCTGCTTGTTACGAAATCTTGTGAGAATGATGAATTTGCAGGATCATTTTTGTGTTCGCAGTTTGATGCTTATTTGAATTTTACAAGAAGAGTTCTCTTTAGGAAATTACGATTCCCTAATAAGTACAGTATGAAATGCAAGTTTACATAATTTATTAAAAGCAAAGAACATTTTAAAGGGATTGTCAGAAACTAAAAATGTCTATGTGGGAAAAATTAAAGCCTCTTAAAAATGCAATATTTTTTATGATAACATTCTTGATTTCAAAAATATAAACATAAGAGTTCTTTTTATGCAGCAGTCATTTTATTTTTGAGAAATACTTTTTTTGCAATTAAATATGTCCGAAGAAGGAAAGTAAGGCAGCGATGAAAGTTTTTAAGCTATGCTTTTCTTGAATAATTCATAGACTTTTTCCCATTCTTTCTTTTAAAGTTTATGTGCATACGTTAAACATTTAAAGACGAAGCTTTATTACTCAAAGTTTGAAGTAAAATTCTGTTAAAAAGAAAGAAAGTTCATGAATAAATAATGCAATCGAAGATTTTCTTGGAAAATTTTATTTGTCTCATTTTTTATTTGGTCAGCACTTC
The DNA here is from genome assembly GCA_026543865.1 of Argiope aurantia. Taxonomy (NCBI): domain Eukaryota; kingdom Metazoa; phylum Arthropoda; class Arachnida; order Araneae; family Araneidae; genus Argiope; species Argiope aurantia. The sequence continues at coordinate 4,252 of JAPMOR010070120.1, forward strand.
AAAACAAAACCAGGAGAGCCGCTATTAAATTCCACAGCGATAAAAACAATAAAAGTTAAAATTTACCAAATATATAAGCAAAAATTTCGACATTTTTCGAAAATATAATTATATATTATTATTCGAATATATTGCCTGTATTTCAATAAATATTGTATGACTTCTGCTTTAGGCGGTTAATTTGTTTGTATGAATAGTTTGACATTCATGATTCATGTTCAAGTAATTTTCAATTTCGAATTGTGATAAGTTAATCCCTCGTTTTCTTTCTTTATCTGTTCTGATCACTGATTAAATGCCCTTCCTTAAGGTATCTGCTTGTATTTAAAAAAGATAATCTATAAAACAATATCTATAAAAATGCTTTTGTGCCGAATAATTGTACTGTACAAGATAGATGAGAATTAGAAAAAAAAAAGCATACATAGGTTACTCTCACTAAAGCATATGAATAAAAAAAAATGAGAGCATCTTACGGTCGTTATGTTAGAATTAGTAAAGCAATATGGTCGTTTCGACAACTTTATTTCCTTCATGTGGAATATGGTTTACAGATCTTTCAAATAGTCGAAGGCAATTCAGGAAAGGCCGGGTTTTTTTCCGGAATTTCCCCAAAAGGTGAAAAGTACTTCAGACACTTCTTTGCAATGTATGTATGCAAACCCAATCTATGTAAATGCTATGTATTTTATACATAACATTTTTAAATGCACTTCCGAGATTTAATTAAACAGTTCTCATTTTATACAGATTACAATAGTGTAAATTTAAGAAAATATAAATTCCAACATCACCTGTAGAAACGACATTCTTTCATTACTTAAATTATATCCAATAAAAAGGATTTTTGTTTATTATAATTCTGAAGTTCTTTTCATAATATGCGGATTTTTTTTATTATTTCAGAGTAAAATCGTTTAAATGTCATTTTAAGAGTTCTCACACGATAATTTTCAAAGGTTACATTTAAAAATTTATAAACGAAAAATGCCCAGATTACATTTTGAAACTGCAAAATAATTTCAGAAATATTTTAAAGAATTTATTATTTACGATTTCCTACCAGAATACAGAGGAAGAATTCATAAGAAAATTTCGGAAAACACATGACCTTCCTTTCCTATTAAAAGTCAAAAAATTTCTTGTTGTTAAGAAATACAAGACGGGAAATTAATCCACCGTTTTCTTTTTATTCCACTTCACAAATTTTTACTTTAAAGAAAGCTTTTCTTTCACACGATATTGAAATTGATTTACTTTCATATTATTTTTAATTCTAGATGCTTCTGTCGAGATGAGATAAATGCAAATAAAAACTTATTCGAAAAAGAAAACAATTTTTGATGGATAGAGATTTAATCAGAATCTATATCGAAATCGAGATTTATTTACTTTCAATTTGTATTTTTTATAAATAGTCTTTGATTTTTACGATATTTATAATTGCGAATTATTTTTAAAAACTCCATAAAATTCTTTTATTTAAATAATTTAAGTAACAACTAAATCTATTAAAAACATTTAAAATTGATAGAAATTTACGAACTAACTGATAGAAAAAAATGATTTTTTTTCAATTGAAAAATAAATTTTATAAAAATTTTTAGCAAATCGAGAATTTTTAGAAAAAATTATTAAATTATCTTTAACAATTATTGATGCATTTAAAAATTACATGTTTTTGTGTTTTTTTTTAATTTTAATAATTTTATTATATGGAATTGAGAATTTAAGTATAAAAGAATATGAAGTAACTAAATAATAATCTATCTATTTAAGATTAATTTATTAATTAGTATTAAGTCATTTTCGTAACAATAATAATTAATTGAATGTAGGTAGGTAAGTAGATATGTAAGGTTTATTGGCACGAGGGCCATGTGAAGCCATACTACTGCGCCAGTCATATGGTTCAATTTAAGAATACATTCAATGATAAATAAAGGCAAACTGAGATAAAATGCATAAAAGATAAGAGATGTTGCAATCAACTGATAAAATTTTAATATTTCCGAATCTCAAAATGAAAACAATGTAGAACAAAGTAAACGTGTGAGGTTAATTATACAACTCCATAATATAGCATTGACAAATTAATTTTAGAAAAAATATGCTTCCTCAATAAATATTAATAATAATGATTAAATAAGATTATTAAAATTTATTAAGGAAGTGTATTTTTTCTTAATTAAATCTGAGCAATTGCTTTATTAATGACTGAACAATCCTTTCACTCTGAAATTGAACTATATTCGTGCATTAAGAAGAAAAATTATATGCGTTTCTCAGAATTTTATTGAATTTTAATTTATCGTAATTTTGATGTTTTATTGAAAGGCATTTTAAATATATTTACAATGTATGCTTTAATAATCTATTATAATAGACATCTATTCATCTAAATCGGATTTCAAATGCATTAATGAATATGAAATCCGTTTCTAGTTAGATTTCAATCTGACTTATCACACAGTCAGAAGAACTAATTCTTTCAGTTGTGAAAATGAAACAACGTCAAACGCCACTGAATATGTATAAATATTCTATCAAAGCTTCATAAGCATTATATAAAATAAACATATTTGAGATTTTATTGTTCAATGATATTCAATATATTTTTTTTAAATAATTGTTTCAAATATTATAAAATAAAAAAATATAATTGCTATTACTCTACCTTAATTCACACATCCTGCTAATATTTTTCAAACTTACTCTGAATTATTATGTCTGAAGATTATTTCTGATTATAAGTTTACAAGATCATACCATAATAGAATAATATTGATATTCCTATGATATTCTTATTTTCAATTAAAAATAAGTAGTTTTAATATTTTCTAATAGTTTATCAATTCCAATATTGAATAGAATTTAATAGATTGCATAGATTCAATTAATATTAAAAGCGAAAACAATGCTCCTTAGTACTCGATCTTTGTAAAATTATTTCAAAGCTGAAAATTTATAAAAAAAAATAATTAATAATTATACAAAATTATTATAGCAATGATATTATCCTGCTGTCTTAAAAGATGAGAATGTTATGGACACATCCTATGAACCATGAAGTACCTATTGATGTGCTTCTGTCATCTCTCAACTATAATAACTTATAATCGTACCACAAAGAAAAAGATGGGACTACGCCAAATAAATTTTTCGTATTCCAGAATTTTTCGTTAAACTGTTTAAATCGGTCAGAAATAAAGATACCATTGCTTAGATATTCTTATGTTTGTAAAACAAGGAATTGAATGCAATGATTCAAATAGCATAACTATTTAGTTAAACTATTTGCCAATTTATAATAAGTTTACAAGTTTTCATCCTGAATTGAAACTCACATTCAGAGCATTAACTGAGTTTTATATCCATATGATCATTATTTTCTGAAGAAATTTTGTTAACACCGAACAGATATGTGACCAGTGCGAAGAATTATATTATAAATATCCAAATTGGCAACATCAGCAGGAGCTTATTCATTGAAACTTATCACATCTTCAGTTTCGAGCAACATAGGCCTACACTGGAATCCGAAGAACATAAACACCATTATAATACTATTATTCTAAAGAATGCATTTTCTAAAATGTATATATAATTGTTTTACTCAAGGAGAAAGATGTAGATGCAATAATTGCATATCAACTTGCATGACAGAAAACTAATGACTTTCAGGGGGAAATTAAGTTACATTGTTAGGGAATTTCTGAAGGTTGTTGGTTATGTCCAGGGACTATTAAAACAGTTATAATATTAATTATTTAATAAGCTAATTATTTTCTCAAAATTATTTTTCTTATAGCGGCTAATTCGGATTATTTAGATATTCCTTATTGTGCGCATGTTTAAAATTAGTTAATTGTGTAAAATTGCCTTTATGTTTTGAAACTTTTATAGCATTTTTATCACTCAAATACATCAGCTGGATAAGTAGAAATTACAAAAATAATAATCATTACTGGATTTTTACTTTACTTGCTCTGTAAATTCAACACTGAAATTAATCATCATTTTGCCTAAAGAAATAAGAAATGGTTTGTAGTTAAATAAAACGGTTTATGCATATACATTACAGTGAATATAATTAATCCTTCAGATTATTTTTCCCTTCAGGCAGAATGTTTGAAAGAAATTCATTAATTATATTAGTTTTGCTCTTTTCTTAGAGTAAGAATTCTTATTTATTTGATTGAATAAAGCATATCTTTTTTGCGGAACACTTGTGTTGATATCTCAGTAATAAGCAGAATTCCCAATTCATCGAACTTCAAAAGAATTAGAATCATCTAATGATTTTAAAGTTAATTATGGCAGATGATTAAAAGCCATACTGAAGGAAAAAATTAATCCTACATGATATTTTACTTTTAAGTCATTTCATCCCTAGATATTTTAAATGAGCTTCTTGCTCAATTAAGGAGTACATAACTCGGCTACTAATTGTAAGACATTTTTCTTTGTTCTATTGGAGATTTGAATTCATACTACGGGCACTCACTTTTTTCTATATAATTTTAGTATTTTTTTATTTGTGTAGTTTTATTAAAAATTTTCTAAATAATAATAGCTTTTATTTTGCTTTCGAACATAAATTTAAAAAAAAAACACTTAATAATCGTAGGAAAAGAATAACAATCAATTTGGAAATGAAAATCTATTTTTTTTTTCAAATAAATTTATCTTATTATTTACACAATTTAGACTAAATATATTTTTCTTCATTTTAGAATGCATATTATATAATATTAATTAATATAATCCTCATATATAATAGAATCTATGTCTTTCTCGATAAGCGTATTTTTTTAATGAGTATCTCCATTAGTTTTCTGGCATGCGAGATGATAAATCAAAAATTAGAGTTTAAGAGAATTAAAAATTTACTACTTAAAGTCAAAATTGTATTTTTAGTATTTGCACTGGAAATAATTTATTTGAAATGCGTGGTAAACAGTATGCTTGCTATTATATATTATCAGTTTAAATAGTTGGTCATTCTTTTTTCAATTAATGCCTGCAAATTAACAATTTTGAATATTCATATAAAGTCATTTATTAATTAACCTTTTAAAAATTTATTGATATTAAGAAACGTTTTTCCCAATTTAGTTTATTAATTAAAATATTTTTTCCTTTTCTTTTATATTTAACATTTTAACAATGATATTAAAAAAATTTATTAGTAACACAATTGCATATATAGAGGCAACTGTATTTTATAAACTGGATTTAGTTACTAACCAAATAGATGCCTCAGTAAACTACACCATTAAATATTTAAGGGTCTTTCGGAACTCAACTAGTTAAGTTTACTAGTCGAATTGTTCCCTTCTACACACAATAGATCGGCAAAATTACTATTCTTGCATTTTCCAGAGTTTGGTTGAGTGCCTACTGTCTCTTGGTAATAAAGAAGAATGTTTCCCAGGTCATTGTCTTCCCCTCTTTCTCCAAACCATCGTCCGTACCAATCAATCAAAATGTCACACGTTTAGACTTCAGCAAGAACTTTTTGGCTGTGTTCAAGCTTTAAATTGGATCCAGGGAAACTTCTAAGAAACACAAGTACGACGCTCTACTAAGGGAAGGCTAGAAAATGAATGCACTTAGATTAAATAATGTTCCGAAGCTCTCCGTACTTAAAGGAATTCCTTTTATTTATTCTCTTGTAAAAGCTTTTTCTTTTGAAAAATAAGATTGAAGCATGGTTTTTCGCCATAATAAATGCTCCATTTTTTTGGAGTTGATTTACTTTTAAGTTCTCAATCAATCTACATATAGATGTCTTTAGTGACAACTTAAAAGGTTAGAACTAATCATTTTATTAAAGCATTCCAAATAAAAAAAATCCAAGATTGATATACAAAATATAAATTTTGGAAGAAAGTTTACTTAGAATGATAGTCACATTTGCCTTCATTCAGAAAAAGATGATTTGGAAAAAAACCTTTCGTTATACAGTTTATTTAATGAAGTGAAATTTTTATTCACTTAATATCAAATTGCCCATATTGTAAAGTTATTTCTAACTTCATTCTGTTTCTTGATATGAAATAAAAGCTCAATTTTAAAATTTATGTTTTATAACCAAATGATCATAGGTAAAGCAATATTTTAAAACAAATTTGAAAATTTGCTTTAAATAAGTTTGGATGATGGAAAAAAATCATTAAACAATTCATTTATAGTCGGTATTTATTTAACTTGTGTCCAAACTGGTTAGAACTCTCATTTATTTATCAAAACTGACTTAAAAACTGTTAAATGTGTGCCTAGTTATTTAATAAATACGTGGATAGATTGTGCGCAATATTTTGTGTCATTCAACTAAATCTAATACTTAACAAAAGGGTTGAAGTAATGCAAATCTGCATAACCTATAGGAAGTGTGTCGGCAAACTAATGAAAAATGATACTAGGTATGATGATAATTATTTCCAAGGATTTCTTTCATGAAGAGAAATGTGAGCACATGGTTTAAAACGAATTTAGGAAGTTTCAATTGTCATTTAATAATTTACACTATTTCAATTTATTCATGATTATTTAGAATCCAAAAGGCTGCCATGTATTTGAACTCGTAAATTAATGTAATATTGTTGTTCAATATTTGTCACTTAATATTTAGAATTTCATCCGTTTCAATCTGATGATAAAAAATGCCAATATAGGATATTTAAATGCATAAATAATGTATTCTTGAAAACAATTATTTAAAAAATTTATAAAGGCGAAATAATACATGCGTGATAAAAGTTAGAAACTGTTTTAAAGTTTTCGAATCGTAACAGAAATATGCGACCTAAAAGTAGTCACAATTTTTTTCTATAAAACAATTTATATTTTTTCTTTAAAATAAATGTGATGACATGGCTTATGAAAAACTCCAGGAGTTTCACTAATCACCAAGTTTTGCAACGTATTTGATTATTTAGAATCCGGAAAATTGAAATGCATTTGAACATGATTGTTTAGAATCCAAAGAACTGCCATACACTAGTTACACAACAATAAAATCACAATAATTTACGAGTCTGTCCCTTAATATTTAGAATGTCACTCATTTCAGTCAGGGATTTTTAAAAAATGATAGTGCATGATTAAATATCATGCAGAAATAATGTCATAATGTCATCTTGAAAAAAATATTAAAAGAATTTTAAAAAAGGCGAAATTCAAGCTTAATTCAGCTTTAGCAACAATTTTAAAGTTACCGAAGTGTAACTGGAATGGATGACGTAAAATTTGTAATGAATTTGTTTATAAAATTGCATAACTTATTCATTCAAAGTTCCTCATGAACATATTTAATATATCTTTCAAAGTATTTTTATAGTAATTACAAAATTTAGTTGACCTTTCTCCAAATATTTACTCAGACTTTTCTGAAATAATTTTCACACATGCAGAGTGAAAATAGATGCCTTCTTACAATATTCCCTTTCGCAGAAAAATGCAATTAAAATGCCGCGAAGTTAATTAGAAAAAAAAAGAAAAGCTTATTTACCCTGAATGAAACTTGCTGCTCAATTAAATTTGTATTTAAAACCGCCTGATGGAGTTGTCTTTTGGTTAAAAACATGATCCCGTAGATTTTTTCAAGAAACTTTTGTTGCTTTGCATACATCTCTTATTTTTGTTTTATCAACGGACAATTCATTCAAACTTATTTTTCTTTTTTCTTTTTAAAAATTAAAAAAAAACAATAGTGTATTCAACAACAGCACTTTCTGATTAAATTGGGTATGTTCTTTCATTTCTACCAGTATTTCCACAAAGAATTAAGGCTTTTTTTTCACTGGGTGAAATTAATTCTAAACATGGAGTCATTGTCTTTTTTCATCATTACGGAACGATTTTTTTTATTAAAAGCAATGATTAAAATGCAGTATGCCTTTGGAGCAAGCATTGTAAAACAGTAGATTCTGTTTTGAAAAAGTCTAAAAATTTGGTTAAATGAATCATTTAAAAATTTGTTGCATGCAATATATGTCCTTGTATTAATTGAAATTAATTTTTAAATTAATCATATTTCCAAGTGAAATATCAACGTAGTCGTTTTATAGATGAATACATAAATTTATAACGAACGGGCTTATGGTTAATTAGATTAAGTATATTTTGAAAAAGTATTAATTATAATAGACGGTTACTATGAATAATTATTCTACTTTTATCGATTTGAAATATAGTTAATATATTAATTATAGAAATAAAGTTAACATATTTCGAAATTTTAAGAATTTCTAAATAAGCTGAAATTCCTAAATCTCATTGTAGAATTTCATTAATAAAACGGCATTTTTATAAGGATTTTTTTCAAAAATAAATTATTTTGTCCTGAAGGAAAAAGGACCGAATTTTTAAATCATGTTTCTTATAAAGGATAAGAAAATAGCATTAATAAATATTTCGTAAATTTGTATTTCATTTTTTTAAATCTTGTAGCTGTAATATTTGAGCTAGGAAAAATATAAAGTATTTTTCATTGAATTAATTTTTCAGACTCCAAATTTAAAACGTTTTTCAAATATACCAATATTTTATAACGAGCAAACATAAAAAATGCGTCATTTTTTAAATAAAAAGATTAATAATTATAGGCGTTGCAATGTAACTCTCAAAAAACACTGCAAAATTTCTAAGTATTTGTTTTTAGAAAATTCTTTGCAGTTATTCCTATATGGATTGAGTTAATTTAATTTAAAATATGCTGTTATTCAAATTGTTGTAATTAAAAATAAAATTCAGTTTTAAATATCTTTGAATTTTTATTTTTTTTATCTGAAATCGCAATTTTTATTCCTCATAAGTCATATTTTACTTTTAATATTAAATCCTTCTTTTATTTCCGTTAAAAGCAATAGTTACTTTTTAGAATGGATAAATATGTTATAGTTCCTTCAAATGTATCATTCTTTATACATTTTTGGCATTATTTAAAACAATGTATATCTTATCAATAAAGCTTGCTCCATATATGCGCTTCAGTATACGGTCCCCTTTTCCACCGATTTCGACTATTCCGAATCTCTTGAGGGTGCTTCTGTATTCATTTATCTCTGTGACGTGCGCCTTAATGCTATGCTAATCAGCCAATAGGACTCGTAGGCACATCTTTCTGTAGACACTCAAGAAACATTTCAAGATGAATGACTGCTGAGCGTACGAATCGAGAATCGCTATGCATCTTCGAAAAGTGGTACGGCTCGGCGGTTAAGCATTGCCGATAGCAGTATGCATATTTTATGTTATGCATTTTAAGTTGAAAGCCAATAGCATGTGAAGTTATTGGGAAATGTCACCAGGCTGTGAGGTCATGATTATCAATTTTGGTTTCCTTTTTTGGGAGATGTATTCTGAGAATTGAAAGGGAAGACACTGTACTCGTATCTCTTTATATATTAATGCTATATAGGGAAAATATCGTTCATTATATTTAAGGAAATGAATAATGCATTAGTATATTAGAAATGGTAAATTTCCTGTAATAAATATGAAAAATATGCGTTTTATTTATTTATTTATTCAATGTATTACATTTTATTTTCTTCTGTATCGCAATGCATTGTTAAAATTTATTTCAAAATATTTAGAATTGCAAAGAAAAATTCAATTTTTGATTTTTATTTTATTATTTTTGATTTGATTCTTGTTTCTAGTTTTGACTCTTGAGATCTGACTCTTAAGATACATGCATATTGCTTTAATAATTATCATGCACATATTAGATTTTTTTACTATTTGGGGTAAATATTTAAACAATTTTTAATATTTTTCCTTCAAAACTAATTTTTATAAAGCTTTTATTGAATTGATGATATTATAAAGTTTTTGTGCATTTCCTAGATTAATAAATAGTTTTTCCTCGTAAGAGTGAAAGCTCTTTCATTCTGAAGTATAGTTGCACTTATTCTACATGTATCTGTAGTTCAACCGTTAACTTTTTCTAATCTAATCTTTACCTAATAGACAAACATAAAATTCAACGATTTGAAAATTTCACACAGGATATTTTCACCTTTCTCTGAAAATTTTGGCTTTTTTTTGTTATGGGAAGAAGTAAAATAATCCTTATGTATATAAAGTTAGAATTCACAATGCAATTTCTAAAAATGCGAAAAAACTCCATTAATTTACCCTTATTTCTTATCAAATTTAAGGATGGCAAGCTATATAATTAATAACTACTTTAACGTTTATCTAATAATTATTACTTTTTCATATATGGAGAATAGAATGAAGAAGTATTGTAACAGTTCAAAAAGTCGAAGAACTAAAGATTTTGTCGAATCTCAACATTTTAGAGCTCCTTGGTAATATATGTCTTGTTGTTTGTTATTGTTTGTATAGTATTGTTTGTTTGCATGCCAGTATACCTATCTCTGAGAATAGGATAACAAAGACGTTTTGAGATAAACAAATGGAAATTTATTTACGGTTCTTTATATCAAACTGCTGATTTCTGTCAAATTTTGAACCAAAAACATAATCATAGAAAGCCTGCTTACCTGATTATCTTAATATAAAAGAATGCAATAACTATGAAACATTAAAGTCTAAAAAGTAAAATTTGTAACAGAAATTTCGCATTTATTTTGTAAATACCCATCGATCTATATTTTACAACTCCTTTACCACCTTTCTACCTGAACTTGTGCATCCAAAACAAATGACTCAAAGAAAATTTAGTGCCCGATTTTGCCACAACTGTTGCTGCTCTATGTAAAATTTTGATTTTAGTCAGGAAAAATATGACCAAGCTATACGATCGATTTTCTGGTATATGTGTACTAACTTCATGTCAGAGATGCATCACAAATAATCGTAAATTAGATCAAGTAAATCCACTAATTTCATTAAAAGGATAATTTTTTATATCTATTGTTCCCCAGGCTTGCAGTTAATATAGAAATATTGGTTATCTTTCCTATGCTACGAAGCACACACTTTTTATTCCTGAAAAATTTAGCATTCCTTACTCGAGGTTTCAGTTTATGCGGTGAAGGAAAAGAATAATACATTCATTCAACAGTATGCAAGAAAATATAAAGGAGACAACTCATGCTGATTTCTCTCAGTATTCATCTATATATATATATATATTCTTGGTGCTTTTTTTTAATTACCAGGATATATTCAGAATGATGCAATCATAATTTCCTTTAAAAAATGGCATCACATATGAAATCATTTCAAGCATTTAATATTCTATTGTTGAATATTTCTATAATTGAAAGAATGTGTTAAATAAATCGAAGTTCACCATATATGCTTACATCTATTATTTAAACGTTCGATGGTCTTTATTATATTCTTATAAGTTTTGCATCACATTTGTTAAGATGATTTCGATTGAAATTAGATTATGTTTTCCTTTTAGTTGCTGGTATCTCTTTTTTTAAATGCATGAACATAATATAGCACCAAATATATCTTAAAACTTTTTAATTTGTTATTTTAACTTAATTTATTACTGTAAAAATTATTTTGTATACTTATCGTACTTTAATTAAAGTTTTAACAAATTAATAAAATATTTCTTTTATTAATAAAGAATGGCATTCTTGCTAAATGATATGATACTGTGAGATAAAATAATTTTTTCCTTCAGTGTATCATTTTTTAGAAAATGATATCTTTAAAAAAATGTTTTTCATAATGAAGACTACATACACATTTTTTTAATGGTTTATCCTCAAATTTAGATGGATATTCGAATAGTGAGTAATAAAATATATATTTGAAAAAAATTTTTAATAGAATTTTATTGATTGCTAAAAATATTACTTTCATAAATGAAGAAAAACTAATTCTTCTCATTTTAAATACCATATTTTAAACATTGTATCCATATTTTACATCGAGCTAAAAAGTATCCATTCTAATTAATCAGCTGTCATCAAGATCATTAAGAACTCTAATACAAGATAAAAAAGATCATTAAATCGGCATATCTTGAAGCCTATATATAAAAAGAAAAAAAAAAAACTCTAAAGCACTCATAATGATTCTTCAGGGACATACTTTTCTGTAAGCATCTTTTTTCCCCCATTATCATCATTTGCGAAATTATATTTGATCCACTTTTTTTTATTCCTATTCTCCCGAAATGATTTTATAAAAAAATGGAATTCAGGAACAAAAGAAAAAAATTAAATATTTCGGAGAGAAATGTAATTTGGTTTTTCAATTTAAACTTAAATCAATAAAGCTCATTTCCTTTCTTTTTTGTGATTTTTTTCCTGCAATAACAATCATGAGTATTCTTGTAAGCTTTATTAAAATTTTCCCACTTAACTTCAACCTATTTTATGTTATTTTTACTTTACTATAATTGCCAAATTGGGAAATCCTTTAAATAATGATTATTTTCAGATTTTAATTCTTTTTTTCTTCGTAGAAGAACTGTGAATATATTTAAAAAAAAAACGGAAGTCGTAGATAAATTCTAATAAATAATTTTCTTTATTAATAAATTATTTACTAGAAATTACCTACGACTGCACAAACTTTTATCTTATTCATAGAAATGCTTTCAAATGTTTTAAAGTTTCCTATTTTATAGAAAGGTATATGAAATTAAGATATTAATACAATGATTTCAATAATTAAAATACCTACATTCAAAACTCTTGAATATTTTTAATTGTTTTTTCTACATAATATCGAACATAGAAACGAATTATCATAAAATAATCAAATTGATTAATTACAAAAATTACTTTCTGATCGAAGAGCCATTTAAAAGAATGAAGATCTGGAAAAAAAAAGAACAGTCCAAACATTGAATAATAATCTCAACAAATGAAATTGAGTGTTTCAATATATTACCAAGAAAATGAGCAAGCAAATAGATAACTTGTAAAAAGAGAATAAAAAATATACTTTCAACTTCAAAAAGCATTTAAAATCTGAAGTTATTTACATCTAAATTTATTTATTCGTGAAATACTTTTATTTCATTTATCAAACACACCTCAAATAATCCATATATGATTGATCATTAAGTTGCGTTATTTCTCGAATGCAGGATGAGTGTAAGTGATATCACGACTTAAACGTATTTATTAGTAAAAACGAATTTTAAAATATATTTCAACATTCCGTCATACAATAAACTGATACTTTCATATCAAAAAATTGTTTCTGGATATTAAGACTCTCGAGAAAATTTAAAATCTAAATAAATTCTTTTAAAAATATTTATGTAATTATTTAAATGATCAGTTTTTATTTATAAGACGAATCATATAAGATGTTTACACATTTCTTATTATTAAATTAATATGCAATAATATAATTAAAGAAGTTGGAAGAATGCATGGGATTAAATTGAACTGTCATTTATTTCGAGTTGTAAGAATCAATCCGATTTTTTTTTCATGGTCCTTTAAAATATTTTGAAGAAAGTGTATAGGTAACTTTAAAAAAATTAAGTATATTTATTCATGCTTGATTAGATAAGCATATTTATCTCTGGTTCAAATCTTATGTGATTACCGGATGCCAGGATGAACCAATTATTCCTAGAAATGAAGTTTGCATTCAAATTCCATTAAAATTAATGTAATAGTAATGTTCTGAAAGCGTAATTAATATTGCAATTTTTTTTAATTATTTAAAAATTTAATTTTTTTTTGTTCTTATTTCTTGGCATGCAGCTTTGTTTTCTTAACTGTTTTTGCATATATCCATTTTCATAAGAAAATATCAAAAGCAAGTTACTGTGTGTTTTACCTTTTTAATGATATGTCTACTTTCTTTTTTATTTGCAGAAGAGTCCATTAAAAAGAAAAATATATTTAAGAGTCTGTCGTTTGATCAGGGTACTTCGGCTTTTTATTAAATGGATGGGGTGCATTCTTCATGCGAAATGATGAAATGTTAGATAAAGAAGTCATCAACTCAAAATGCATATTTAATTTAATTTAAAGGAAGCAACAAACCTCTCGAATTTAAACGTTTGATGGTAGAGAAAAATTCGAAAGACATATTGATATAATAAAATTGAATATATTTTTCAATATATGTCTCTAGGCAATAATTTGAAGTATTTTTTGCTTATCAGGGGTTAATATTAAAAATAAATATTTAAGGAATCCGGAATTTGTTCCAAGACAAGTTATTAAGAAAATAGAACAGTTACATTTATATAACATTCTATCACTACATACAAATAATTAAGAGATACCTTTCAAAATAGAGAAAAATTTCATTACATGTATTGATAGATAATGAAATAGTGGATTGTTTGCTAAGCTTTAGGTTATATAGCTTAAAATGTCGAAGTTCATTTATTTGTTCCTTATACACTGTTTGGTTACAAATCAAATCGTATCGTTATGGTTCAGAAGTATTCGTGAGTTGAATAGCATTTAATTAAAACAATAAAAACAGAAATTTATTTACATATTTGCAGTTTAGAATACAGGAAAAACTCAAGATGCAAGTAAATCTTTAGGAATCTGAATTAATAACAACAGTGTCGTTGCCATGAACACCATCAATGATCACATACCACACATACTCGATGACAATACATTAGTATCTTACTGTGGGAGACTACAACAAGAAAAATCGGAAGACTCGAATTTTCCACAAACGAGTAGAAATTTCTACAAATGCATCACCAAATCTGTCACATATCACTAATAAGGTTGGGAGATTTTACAGTTAAATGTAAAACTTTATATTAAAACAATGTCAAAATGTCAAAGAAGGCAAAGGCAAAAGGTAAGAATGCAGAATACTTCCAAATTACTTAATTCGTAAAAATATTCTTGCATTTATAAGTAATATCATTATTTCCAATATATGTTTTTGCAGATCATTTTGCCAAAAAAAAATAATTTTTTAAATGTTCTAAATGAAATGATATAAAGATAACAAATATTAGCAAAGATATTTTTTTTTCTTATTTTTTGTGTACCATCATTTTAATAGAATAGGAGTTCAGAATCTAAAAAATATTTTTTTAATATAATTTATTTTAAAAATTGATGATTGATATTATAACATGAATATTTGATTATTAGATGTGAATAAAGTTTCAATGAGTAGTTACAATGTCTAATTGATATATTTTCACTCACAGAGATATAGTAATAAATTATCAGGAATTTATCAAATTTTTAAGCCTATTATTACATCAGATATCGTTCGCAAAGCATTCTTTCAAACAAAACAAATTATCCATTTTGACGATTTTTCTCCTAATTTAATGGCATTTGTAGTTACTCCAATATTTTAAAAGATTCAATTTCCGAGCTTAATTTTTTTTTATTATCTTACCTTAATAATAAATAATTATCCTATTACGATTAATAAAATAATTTTTATAGAAATCAGTTTAATAATCAATTTGATTAGAATTTTAAAATATAAAATTATGCTACAACATTTTGTTGAAAAAGAAGGCAACGATTAAGACAAGCATTGAATAGTATTTGTAGTAATAGTAAATGAAATAGTATTTTTTTTTCAGTAAAATGATTAGAAATGTTAATAAAAATTATAATTCTTATTCTAATAAACTTCTCGAGATCTTTTAAAAAGCATTATGAATAAAAATATCTTATATAAATATTTCTTAAGCATAGTAATAAATAAAAAATGGAGACTAAATGAAGGCAGCTTTGATAGGTATAAAGATATGCAAAGAATTTTACCAATTCAATGAAATATAAAGTATGCTTTACAAGTACACGTAACAAATATACGCTTATTACACATTTACAAAAAGTAATCTTCTAGTCTTATTTTTTCTATCTATTAATTATGCCACAAATGGTAACAATTTATTATTTTAAATAAATGAAGACATTTTAAGTGTAACAATTAATGGCATTGATTATTTTTCATAAATTGCATCCCATGATGAAACATTTATTGTCATAAAATATCAAAGCTTAAGCGTACATTACATAATATCTTAATGGTGTTATTAAGCCTGTTTCATTATATCTCGGACATGTCAGAAACAATTTTCATTCTTCCTCATGCTCGTTATAAATTTAGTATGCCATTAACTGCATCATGAAGAAAGCCATCTTTTCCTTCAGCACCCAGACTTCCTTATTATTTTCATTTGGTTTATAAAGATGAGATGCAGCTTACTAGATATGCAACGTAATTAGAAAATACTAAGAGTCAGAAGCTTGTGAATGTTTCACTAATGGTGAATTTGTATCTGGTTGGGGAGGATAGAAACCACGTTCTCAATTTGTATAATAATGGATATGTACTCAGATATGGGGATATTTTAATTGGATTTATGTTGAGTCTCACAATGCTGCAAATTATGTCAAAATAACGATGCGTTTGGAACTGAAATGCCACTGTCATGTATTATTATGTCTTGCGGTAATAAATTAGAATAAAATTAATATGTTAAAGAAAAATATATATTGTCCTATTATAATATGGATTTCTGATAATAAAGATAACGGTTGAAAATTTTACATTCAATTTAATGATAATGTTCTTCACTTAATTTGTATATCAATTGGCTTATTTCGGATCATTTATAAAGAAAAGATATCGGACATGATTAGTTAGACAACTTTCAAGAAATATAACAATTTGCATGGTGATTTTACCACTGATGGTTTTTCTTTTTATGCGGTCTTTAATGACATTATTACTGAAAGTATATTTTCTTCATATTTTCTTACAAATGCATTGCATGTTCTCAGTCAATGCATTTTTTAATATGTTCTAAGAAGAAGATCAAGCATTAAATATTATTTAAAAATATTTTAAGAGCTAAGTAAGTGCATGGTTATTATCAATAAATATAATCATAATCGATATTTTCTAGTTAAAATGAAATTTACATGAATAAATTATTGAAGTACACAAGAAATGACAAGCTGGAGTAAATACAACAGTAATATAAAATGAAACTACTTTCTATGTATAAAGTTATATTTTCAATTGTTGTAAAATCGCAACAATTTATTTAATCTTTAATTCTGTGAGAATGAAAATATTTTTAATTTAATTATTTCTGAAAGTGAAATGCCACTGATAATTTAAATATTTTTAATGGCTTGATATATATATATATACATTTTATTCTCAGAAACTAAAATATTATTCGCCAAACTTAATAAATACAATAATTATTAAGAAATGCACACAAAAAAGGATTTGTACTTTTCTCGGATCAGTCTACACAATTTTACAGATCATTAACCAATTTCAGAGAGATTTTATAAATCAAATTATAATTTAATTTTTGTTACAATAACATCTGACCGTATTAGTTGTATAAGTATATCATATGTTAGCATTTAGCTTAGAAAAAAGTATGTTATCAAAATTAAAGCATGTATGATTAGAATAGAAAGGCTGATTAGAAAGTGAGACTTGAATAGCTGAAATGGGAAAAACTTATATATTAGCTTAACATAACTAGAATTAAATATAAAAAATTACAAAAACTGAAAATGCCCAGTAAAATAAAGAATTTATATTCAATTCACGTGATATTCATATTCGCCAATTTTGTTTTGTTTTGAGAAGTGCACATGTTGGAAAGATAAATAGGATATAGTGTCAAAGAAAAAAAATACATTTTTGTTCAATTACGAAAAAAATATTTGTCATCTGATTGCACGATAATGTAAATCAATTTCATTGAGAATTGCGCCTATTTGATTCCATGAGTTTTAGAAAAGCATTCCGCAGTTTATTATTATATTTGAAAAAGGTTATTTTGCATATGATTTTAATATTTAAAATGAGTTCTAAAAAAGGCCATGCTTGAATAATCTCGTTCTTATATGGGAAAAAAAAAAACAGCGTAAAATTAATACGCTAAAAATAATAATTGACTTTTTCATTAATAGATTTTATTTGAAGAATATATTTCAGTTACTTTACACAAATTAAAGATTCGGATAAATTTTTATTGTATATATACACTACTGCTTTACTCATTAGCATTAAAAATATATCTCCCACATTTTTGGAAACGGGACATTGTTTGTGGAATTTTATTTACATATAATAATGCCTCCAATGCTGCTTCAGATAATGAATTACTGATATGCCAACATCCAAATCGATGCATTGTGCTATCATACTATGATCAACTATAACGTTCCTCATATTATAAGGTACATTAAGATACGTGTATAATTTACGTCTAGTGATAATGCAGAATTACGTGACCATTTCAAACCTAATTCCGATACTGATATTGCTCAGTATGCTATACTAATTGTGCATGATTAATATTAAATTACTCGTATTTGATCGTTGACAGCGAGTGGATAAACTTGCGTGTTAATATTAAATCCTTTCCATTTGCTTCGTAAAGCCTTTAGAAATGTCCACGAGTCCAGCTTTTTTATTATTCTAAACAAAGTTTCAATAAATATAATATTTGATCCGCGATATTACAACAAATATTTCCTGTGATCATTAAAAATTAGAAAATCTTCAATCTTTTGGAATAGTTAAATCCATAATAAAATAAAACGTCCTAATGTTTAAGAACAAAAAAACATGGAAATTCATTAAATGGATTTTTCTTCCATTTTATATTGTCTATTTCATTTTTTTTCACCGAGATCTGTTATAGAAAAATTAAGTAATACTTTAAAAGGCAATAAAAATTGTTTATGTTTTGAATGAACGACAATTCACTATTTTATAACTTAATTTTGATTTAAAGTCGAATCAGGAAAATTTATTTGCCTGTTGAAATACATTTATGACGGTCAAAAACATTAAGGTTAAAGTTGTAAGGGCGTAGAGTGGCGCTATGTTATGCCAAAGTACCGGTGGATTTTAATGTAGATTTTCTTTAAATTCAAAAATATTTTTTTTAGAATTTGTTGTTTCTGTATTATACTTGGGCTTGCATATATATTTTTAAATCAATTATATAATTCCAAATATAACAACTGTAGGTCATAATTTTAAAAATAGTTTAATTAGATAATTTCGAATATAATAACAGCATCATTTTAAAAAAAATAATAACGTCCAGTGTTATTTTTTTTATTACATTCACATCGTTTTCAAATACTATTTTGAATTATTTGAAGAAATAATTTAAACTCTTGAGCGTTATTCAGGTCAAAAAGGTGACATGGTAATTAACAACCTTTCTTCACACTTATCACTTCCACAGTTAAACATTTCCACAATATAAAAGAGTGGGGAGTTTCGAATAATTTGAAAAGAATCAAATTGTTGATACAATCAAAATATTTCGATATCACGGTTCGGCCCGTACTTCAACATTGCATACGTTTTGTCTTATG
This sequence comes from Argiope aurantia, assembly GCA_026543865.1. Classification (NCBI taxonomy): domain Eukaryota; kingdom Metazoa; phylum Arthropoda; class Arachnida; order Araneae; family Araneidae; genus Argiope; species Argiope aurantia. The sequence goes on from JAPMOR010070120.1 coordinate 23,541, forward strand.
AAACATTAGTGGAATAAAAGTTATTAATAATCACTATCACTCATTTTAATTATAACTTATATCATAGATATGCAGATATGTCTGAAATTTCTTAGAATTAATCCCAAATTCTTTGACATCAAATAATCATTTGACCATTCTTTAATACAGAATGCTATTATTTAATATCTGGAAAACACAATTTACGCTGGCTTTCTCCTCACAAGTTAATTTCCACAAATGGAAAATTCTTACACCAAAATCTTGATCCAACATGAATTAGAATTCCACAGAAGTCTGCTCAAAGAATTCCTAGAGCAATTTTCTGAGCTGAAATAATTTCACGGCGTCTGAAGTTATGTATTAATTAATATTTTCATTTAATGACTCTCTGAATGATGTCCCAGAACATTTCATTAAATCTCGCTTCATTTGGAATACAATAAACCCAGAGATAATAATATCTTTACTTCCAAGTTTTTATTTTTACTTTTGATTCATTAGAAATAGTATTACAATCAACACCTCTGGGTCAAACACAAAAGACCGAAAAGATAAAATAAAGCTAAAGAACAGCCTGAAGCAATAGTTTCCTTTTTTTCTTCTTTCTTTTCGAAAACAATAAAATTTTCAGAAAAGGAAACTCCATCATCATAAATGTGGTCTGGTCTAGGCAATAAGTGAATTTCCTTGGAGATTCCAATTTAACCGATAGCGGAAAGAGGCAATAAAAACATTTCTTTTACAAAATTATCTTTGAAAGTTATAGGCAAACGAATTTATTTCAATGGCAAACGTTTTACCACCAGTAGTTAGATATATTTTATCACTTGCTAACGTGTTTCTTAAAGTATTGCTACGAATTTTATACAGTTATTATGTAGAAGAAGTTTATCAAATTTTCCTTGAAATTCATACATATATGAAATTGAAGGTGGAAAAGAGAAAAACATGAAATAGCGTTCATAAAAATAGACTAAACGAATAAAATAAAGTATACGGAATATAAATTTTTCGTAACATTGTAAACAGAATATAAAATTATCCTATTTGCAGCCATCTCATTAAAAATTATTATGTTAGGAACTGCTGTTTTATCGCAAATATATATATCAAAAATTATTATAAACTTTTTTTATCACAAACATATATATATATATATATATATATATATATATAATTATGTTATGGAATTTTTTACAGCAAATATATGCATAGAAAATTATTATGTTATAGAATTTTTTATCGCAAATTCAATAATCATTATGTTATAAAATGTTTCTTCATAAATATATACATAAAAAATTATTGCGATATGGAATTTTTTATAGCAAAGGTAAATATCGAAAATTATTATGTTACAGAATTTTTTATATATAGTAGATGTTTATAATTAGAGAAAAGTTTACACCATAGATATCAAAGTTTTAATAAAATAAATAGTATTAATTAATTGAGTTTAGTAAAAGAATGAAATAATTGATATATTTGGGTCCATATGATTGTCTCAGAGAAATGATTGAAAGAAACGAGAGAAATATGATTGTCTCAAATTTCAGAGTTGTTACCAATATTGCAAACCTCTATGTAGGCAAGTCTATGAATATGCTTTTTAACGAAAAAAAATAATGCCTTGCAAAAATTACGATGTTGGAATTTTCGAAGAGATGCATTGTTTTAAAATACAAGTGCTAGATGTTTTCAATTGTCAATAGTAATTAAATGTTGGGAATTTTATAATGGTCAATGAAAATAATTTTTGAATATATTGGGGAATTTTAAATATTCTGAAATATTATAAAGACCATGAAACCATGGTATTATATTCAATGACTCAAGAAATATAATGAAAAATGAAGATATACGTTACTAATACCGTAAGAATAGAGGTACCGACATACATTTTAGAAATCGGGTTTAATTCTATGATGAATAAGCTTTTGCTTTAAATGCTTTTCATGTCTTGAATTATCTAAACACTTTTAGTTAGAGATAAGCAGTGTAATAAAGAATTTTCAAAATTTGATCTGTAAAATGAAATCTAAATATGTAACATTAAGTATTTATTTTTAAATTCAAAATGTGCCCCTTCTGTATTAAATTGTGAACTGGAATAAAAATTCAAATAATTATTAAATTGATTTTACTAGAGCATTGAAACCGCCTTCCAAGCACGAATCGACACTATTACGATGTCCATAACATCATCTAAATAATACTCTTTTAATGTCAATTTAAATTTTTGGATAAAAGAGGACTTGTAGCTTCATGAATCTGCTGAATCTAGATAATTCAATGCCTGAAAATTTTGGCCAAATCCTTCAAACAACAAGCGAGGAATACATTATCAAGAAACATGAATCAACTCTTTCCATTTCACTATTTTATTTATTATCTAGAAATATGGATACCAAGTAGAAAATGTTTAATGATTACTAATATTTATTGCTGGGTTGGAATAAATTAATTAGAAATTATATCCTTATTAATGAGCAATTTTTATGAGATGTTTCTTGTTTGCTTGGGTTATTATTTTATTACTTTAACTGCACATGCAAAACAACATTTCAAATTTAGTCTCGATTTCAAGTAAATTAAAAAACTTTTAAAGCTGAAATAAAGTCTCTGTATTTAGTCCTCATTGGGTCTTGCTTATTAGTTCAAATGCGCGAACGAAATTAAGCATATACGCTGTTTTACTCAAATCTTCGTGAGTACATTCTGAATCCTTTTATTTTTGTTGTTGCTGTTAAAAGATGCTACAATCATTCTTAGGCATGAAAATAATTTGATTTTTGTGATACACATACACTCAAAAATCTATGAAATACGTTGTAATTGTGACTAATTCCTCATCTTTCAGTACTGAGTTAAATTAATTCTGTCTCAAGAAAAGGCGGAGGTCAAATGTTTTTCGTCTGCCTCTAGGAGATAATTTCATTTTGACGATTTTCAGAATAAATTCAGAAAAACCCCACTTCAGCACGTAAAAATTTTACTTAGAAATGTCAAGTTATTCCACAGTTCAAGGATAAACAAGCATTCTTTAAAGCAATATTTGAACACGATTATAACTATATACATAATACGATGTTCTTACATACATACATAGCATACATTTTTTTTACTACTTGAAACATTATTTATAATCGGAGGTTTATTTTCCTTCCATGATTTCATCACTATTAAGCTAAGAGACCATAAAAATACTTGTCAAAACATAGTCTCCATATTCATATAAAACATTAAAATTCGTAATAAATCTGAATCAAGTACATGGTATTTACGAAATAAATAAAACTTCAGGATAAAAAATCGTTTTTTAAAGGAGTTTAGTGTTCTCAATTTCGGATAATATTCCATTTATTCTAAATAAACAGAATTAGATCAAAATATATTCATACTTAACAAAAGTCAATAAGAAAGCTAAAAATTTATTTTCTATATATAAAAATATATTTTAATTTTTTCCTTTTAGTAATACAGTTTTCTGCAAAAATTTGAATTTAGAATTTTTCTAAAACCATTCGTTTAAAAAGGACAATTACATTTTAAGTAGAAGGAACAAAATATGATATGAATTAAGACAACTTAGTTTATGTGATACGTATTTTCAAATTCAACATTTTCGTGGAAATTTCTTGAGTATTCAGCAAATTTCTAAATAAAACCTCTGAATACTGTAGCTGCTATCATGAAAAAAAAAAATCAAATAAATGTTTCCTATTTCATAATTAAATTACAACTTCACTTTAAATTAAATGAAGCAGAATTATGATTTAAAATATTGTTTCGTCATTTTCAAAAATAGCTGTCACTGTTGCAATTAAAGACATTCATTCAGCATTGATTCATCAATATGTTTCTGTTGCTGAAGCTAGGAAAATGGTTCCTGTGAATTTTATTTTTTAAAATTTTATTTTTTTAAAAACATACAGCTCCTTGTATCACTAAACAATTAAAATATAAATTACTCGAATATTAAAATTTTTAATATCACATTAATATAATGAACCTAGACTTTATAATTTAAAGTCATATACAAAGTAAATAGAAGGAATGTAAATTAAATAAAATGAAATGATTTTAATATCTGTCCAAAAGTTCTGCTGTAAAATAATTATTTTTTGAAATCATTAATTATGCATAAGGGATTTATTTGATATTAAATATGTCAATTTTGTTTTCTTCATGAAACTGCTGGTCGCCAACAGTTAAAGGTTGATTAATTAAATTGGTGTACTTGGCTGTCCATACGCTGAATTGATTTCAAGCCTTAAAATTGATTTTAATTTATAACATAACTTTTCAGTTAAAATTATTTTAAAATATAGACCAGAGTAATTTTTCAATTAAAATAAAACAAAAATATCAAAATTCGTGTAAAAAAAGCAGTGCTTAATATTTAAATCTAATTGCTGAATTTACATCTACAAACCTTTTATCAAAACTTATATTTAGAAAAAAAATGTCCTCTTTATTTAACTGATTCACTATATAAAAATATTCAAGATAATTTTAATTACAAAAAATAGACTTTTCTTCAAGTCACGTGTTATATTTATTAGATAAAAATAATTGGTAAATTTTAATCATATCCTTTCTAAAATTTATTGAATTATATTAAATTATAATTTTACATGATATTAGAATACTAAAAATAATACTACTAAAATTCAGAAAATAAGTTATTTTATATATTGTGAATAAATCTATCTATTCAAGAAATTCGAAGACTGGCGACAATAACTCTCAGAAACATTTCAAAGTAAGAAATACTTTCTCCCCTGACGCAGGCGGCAAATCCGTGTTCAACTTTTCTCTGGATTATTTGCTTACTTGCATTTGCTACGGATTTACGGCTCAACTTTGGCGAATTCTTATCTTAGGACTCAAATATTTTTAAAGCTCTTAAATATTTGTTCTCATATTCTGCAGAAAGAGGTTTCAGAATTTTTAGAGATTTAAGAGTAAGGACTTCCATGTGACATCTATTTGACAAATAGTATATTTTAAATTCTTATGTGCATTTTGAACTATTATATAAAAAGTTTTGAATAAGATAAAATTGAGTTATTACAAAAATCAATATTTCTGCAAAAATATGTAAATACACAAAAACATTTTCTATATAGATGACATGGTGGCATTTTATAATGAATTATAAAACTTTCAGTAATACTATGAAGTTTTTTAAATTTAAAAATGAATTACAAGATAGTACTATCTTTATTTGCAGAAGATAACAGTTCTTCTAAATAAACCATTTCTTTTATTTAATATTTATTTCAGTAAAAAATCTCTTATTCGTTATTAAATAATTAAAATAATCTTTCATTCGCCTTAACAGCCAAATTTAAATAAATTGAGAAAAAGTGACATAAAATTGTTATACTTTTATATTAAAAAATTAATCATTAAAATAAAATTAAGGATGAATAGCAATGAATAAGGAACATTAGCATATAAAATTTCGTGTATTTTTAGATGAATATTAATTTAAAAGTGTTTCGAATTTATTTAATTTTATATAGGCATCAACAATTACATGCTCGAAAGTAATTTTCAATTTAATGTTAAAAATATAAGAGTAGGACATGTCTTTAATTGTATTTATAAATAAGAGTATTACTTAAACAGTAATAAGTTTCAGAAATCATATAAACTATTTATTATGTACGTTGGCGAACTTTTCTACCAAAGTTTAAGAGTCATTTAGTTTATTCAAGTACAGAAAGTATAAGTAATTAGGAATTTGACTAGTAAGAATTTATTCAAAATGTAATATAGTATGTTTCTTTATCTATTCATTGAATGAAAATAATTGTATATAAATGCTGACATTCCGAAATGGAACAAAGAATTAGGTTTTATTATACAAAAAAATGACATAAGAAGGTGCAGTTTCATTAACTGCATAAAAACATGCATATATAGCTTCTTATAATTCAATTAAATAAAATCCAACATTTGATTTGATGTTACTTTCTAAATACAAAAAAAATGATAAATAACTATGGAAAATATTTTTGGAATGATACTTAATATTAAATTCTTTACTTGAACTATTTTATTTTCGAGATTGTTATATATCTTAAAATATAATATTGAATTAAAATTATATTATATGGACGAGATGTGCCATTTTTTATTGTTTGTATATTTATAGAATTTTAATTATTATTAAACCTATTTATTCATTTGAACAGCAGCAACCAAAAAAAATGAATTTATAATTTTAAAATGCCATTATTATTTTATAATAATTTTTACTTATATTATTCCAAAAATGTGAATTACTTTAAAAAATTAAAGCTATTTAAATTCATGTGTTATTTTCTAAAAAAATATTTTTATAATTCAAATACTATTTATAATTGTGATAAAGAATAAAATTGATAAATTTCTGTATGATATTCGCATAAATTTATAAATTCAAGTAACTGACCTAGAAGTAAAGGCTTATTCAAAATATATAATTTATTATTGTAAGCATATTACAGATTACTTTTACACTACTTCATCAAACATTACTTACCAGTAAAATATAACGAATTTTAATGCATCTCCATAAATATAAGAAATTTAATATCACATAAAGTTTACAATTATTTTTGATATTGGCTTAATATTATATTTATTTCAGTTAATATCATTTAATAAAATTACTCTGGAAGCTATATTTGCGAAATCTCTTCTTTTTCTTCGAAATTTATAAACCATTTCGTTTTATTCTATCCAAGTTAAAACATGTAATAAACTAATAAACATAAATTGTAAAAAAGGCATCAATTTTTTTAAATATATAAAATACTTACCATAGTAACAATTGATTCATCTTCATATAGTTCACTTCTATCATAGGCGTACCCGTATTTGCAAGATAATGTTTCTGTTGATATATTCATCGAGTCGCTTGGAGTTCTGTTACTGAACGAGTAACACTCAGCGATACTCGGATTAAGTTTATTCTCATCACTTCTTGACCACATAGTCAAAGGTTTATAAGTAATATTCAAGTCAACGGTGCCGGTTGCGCCACGACACCAGTGATGAGGTGTCAAAGACATGAATACCTGACTGTAATAATGAGTCCCAAAAGGTAAATGCGAAGGCAAAAGCACAAACCATAGCATCAGTTTCTGGTACTTTCCATAATCTCCAACATCGTGGAGAATTTCATCAAGATCCATGGTGCAGTACTCAAAGTTTATATGAAGAGTATCTAATCATTTTCACATGAATTACAAGTCAATTTACACATGAATTAGTCAATATGGTTTCTTTCCAAATGATAAGTTACGTCATCCAATATGCATCAATGATTTTATTTCACTTCCGAAATTTAAAACATTTTGCATCTTTTAAAAAGTATTGTAATAAATATTAAACGAGTTCTTTATCTTGTACTGGATATCAGATATATCAACAAAAGCATACTTTATTGGGCTCCAAGAGAAATTATCCTAGTTTTTCTCAACAGGTTTATTAAAATATTTTCTCTTCAGTTGAACACTATTCAGTAAGTACTGATAATTTACCTTGCACAGTATTTTCAACAGATATAATTCAGCTTCACAAATGATTTGTTAATATTTTCGTAAAAGAATAATTATCTTCAAATAATTCTATTCTTAATTTTATCTTATATTTATAAACTCATTATTCAATGATATGTTTGATTTTTTTCAAGAAATATGAAAAAAAAATTACTTTAAAACATTTAAAAGTCTTTATTACGCTGTTAAAACATTTTATTTCACTAAGAAAAAATATTTTTCTATGAAATTTGCTTTTATTATTTCGAACTATATTATAAAATAAAATAAAAACTTCATAACAATTAAATACACGAAATTCATAAATAAAATTAAACTAGTAAAAATTATCAAATCAATTTTAAAAAATGCAATTGTTCTAAATTTAAATAATTAAGTAAAAATCAAGAATTAAAATTTGTACAATCAATTCACCAAGCGAGCCAAAGTCGATATGCCCCCGTCATAAACTAACAGCAAACTTTCACTCGACGAAGTGAGTCTATTCACTCCCGTTTCAAGGTTTTATAGTAGAATCGAGGGGGGGTAGGCCTCTGGCGCGCATGCTCTAGGCTATTTTGTCGCGTGCAGTGAAGACTGCCTTTTCCACCCCTAGTGAGTTAAGTCTTGTCATCGCTCTGGGTAGCTTATTTCTTATTCTGTATGACTTTTCCTCCTTCTTTATGAGGGGCAAGGGAATATGCTTTTATTGTTCTACTAGAATACATCTTTCGAAATCATTTTTTCCCACTGCTCCCTTTTTTTAGATTGCTCGTATGTCTCACTTTTATCTTTCTCGTTCTTTTTTGTAATTTTTTTTTTTTTTTTTTGTAGAAGATGGAAGTAAAGTACTTAGCTTAGGATTTTTTTTTTTTTCGTCCTTTGTGAAAATTAGCCGTCTTTTATTACTTCTCTTCTTCTAAGTTTAAAAGGATTTTCTCTTAAGTTTTAAAGGCACTCTTTTTAACCAAAAGAAAAAAAAATTAAAGAATGAAATGTTACAAAATTTTAAGTTCAGCTTGTTTGATTCTTTTACCCAGTCGGTACATGTGTAGAGATTTTATCAAAAAAAACATAAAAGTTTGAGAAGCAAGATAGATTTTCTTTACTAGCTCATTAATTATAAAATTTTATTTGACTCAAAATACTTACAATTTTAGTTTCTTTTAAATAGTTCTTACATTTACAGTTAGAAGCATTTTCAAATATATAATTCTTATCAAGAATAGTACTTCATTTGTACTTATCATTTTATTATAGAGATTTTTTCTTTTTAATTGACAAACATTTTAAAAAAGAATTATTGTTTAAAATATTATAATCGATGATATAAGAATTAAAATGAAAAACTAAATTAAGAAAGATCGATTCCTATTCTTTATTATATTTATTAATAATAATTATCCACATTAAGTCAAATCATTAAGTTTTATCTTTCGTCAATTAATTTCTTTAAGATTTATCCCCATGATCTTTAAATAACTATTGTTATTGGTTCCAAAACAATAAAGGAATCCCTATCATAAATATAATTCCAAATAATGTGCAGCCTTAAAATAATTTACTATTTTTTATTGCATAAATTTATAATAAAATTTAAAGACCGAATATTAAATAATTTTATATATTTTTTTAACTTTATTCTGAAAAAATATATGATTTAAAAATTATCTCGTAGCGTGACACTAGAGGAATTAAACATTGTTATGTATTTGATTTTTATTTAAAGGCAGCGATTTCCTTTAAATGGTAATGGTTTTGTTCATTTCTATTACAAAAAGAGTTAATATTTTCAATAATTTAATTAATTGTTCAACGTTTTAAAATCAGATAAATCAATTTCACATCCTTCATAGTTTAATCCCTTAACATAGTTTTGCTTTTGTATAAATTTTACCTTCATTTATTAATTCAAGTTGCTTCTCAAGATTAAAAAATAATAATTTTGGGAAATATTCTATCATATTTTGGGTGCATTTCTAATTTCGTTTGACAAATTTGTATAAAACTTAAGAATATATTATGCTGTAACGTTTTAATGAAATCTTTTTATTAGCACTTTTAAATTGAAACTGCAATAAAATTTTATTTAAAGAAATTTCATTTGTGAAATTCCAACTTTAAAATTCCTAAATGATGACTTAAAACGTACTGTGTAATAACGTAAAAGTTCTTTGGAATCATTGTTATTTTTTATCACGATAGATTCATTGGAACTCAATGTCCAAATTTAATGTTACTTTAATATTGGATTCTTATGTTATCGAAAATTTAAACAATTTTGTATAGATATGTGTGTGTCTATGTGTTTGCAGTAAAAGTATTCGAAAATATAAAATATAATCCTATAAAGTAACAATAAAATATATATTTTAATTTAAATGGCTAATTTAAAAAAAAATATTTGACGAATAATATGTCAGCATCATTTTGAGAGTTATTTTCCTTGTTTCGAGTATTTTTCTAGAAATAATTTGGTATTCGTTTATTTTAGATAAACAAACTTCTTCACTCTCGTTTCGGTAAGAATTTTAGTAACAAATACTTAATACTTCAAGAGTAAAAATGCTTTCTTAAATTTTATTAATAGCTCTAATTTAACTCAGTTTTTATTTCCTTTAAAATACAAAATCTTTTTTTATTTTCTAATTACGCTTTGGTTTGCAGTTGCTTGTATTTATGATAAATTTTAATATTTAGATATGCTTGCGATCCTATTTATATAAAATAAGAATAATTAGAATCAAAATGAAATTTTTGATTGAAAAATGTTCTTTCGTCATTCTTCCAAACATTCCCATGAAACTGAATGCGAAATCTTCATGTAATAATAATTCACTGGAACAAACAACACAAATGTTGAGAGAAATTTCATTAAAATTCGACGCCTCACAATTTTAATCTAAAACGTATTACATTCAAAATTCAACTCTACAAATATCCACTCATCTAAACAGAAAAACATAAAAGGAAAGAGAAAATTTTATTTCAATGAGAAGAAAAATGAATTCGCTCATAGATATATCATATTACATAGCATATCTTATGATTATTTACAGTTAAAAGTCATCGATGCTGTATATGAAATTTAGTATAGAATGGAAGATATAAGAATCAAATACATAATCCTGGTATTGCTTCCTATATTTAATAAGGAATTTTGTAGGATATTTTTTTCTCCTTTTAATGAAATAAATACTGTAAATATATATATAAAAAATTTAATGTTTTTCCTAGAAAGGAAAGAAATTGGACCGAAACAAATGAATTTGATTTTTAAAAAAATTGGACAAAATATCTATCAATTTAGGGATGCAACGTCAAATAGTTAAGTTATATATTGTTTAGTAAATAGAGAAATGTCGATAAGAAATAATTTTAAAATTGAGTAAAAAGTATCAGGTTTAAAATAGTTTTATTGCATTAAGTAATATTTCAAGAAACTTCTAAAATTTAAAAATAAATATTTCTGAAAATTTCTTTGATTGTTTCATGAATAAGTTCATTCAATTATTCTTAAATTTCACTCTCGAACATCCACACATAAGGTAAATCTCGTGAATATATTTAATTGCATAAGCATTTCGATTGAATATAAAAAACGATGGAATATAAATACTTATTTTTACAAATAACATTCTACTCAATATAGTGATAAAATTTCACAATCCACGGTGAGCGTACATAACAATTATAATCGATAAAATAAAAAATACATATTTAATTATCCTATATTATATATATATATATATATGAGAGAGAGTATTAAATTCTTTTTTAAATGACCTAATACTGTTGGTCAGTCTGCTTTAATAATGAAACATTTTTAAATTTGAAATTTGTATATTATATTATCTACTCCCAGCAAACGCATCATGATATTTTAGATTTTTTTAGTGTTAAATTGTATAATTCTTAAAAAAATAGATCTATGCAATTTTTTCGCTTATTTTATGTATTTTTTAAACAATTATTCTTTACTGTAGCATCGATAAGGTACACAGAAAATGAATATAATATATTCGTACTACTTAAGTGAACTTTGAACTTCTGTGACTAAAATATTGGGTAATAGAATTGAAAAATAAAATTAACTTAATTGAAATGTTTTAAAATTAGAAAAAAAATCATCTGAAAACCAATCGTTACAAAATCTAGATATCAAAATTGTAATGTTTTTGACAAATATATTATGCAATAATATTTTCATATTAGTATTAACAGTCAATAATATAGTAATTCTCCTGTGCTAAACGAGTAACACACAGTTTCTGATTATGCATTAATTCCAAATCATTTCTAAATACAGAAAAATGAGATGGTAATATCTATGATAATTCATTTAAAATATGAACTAATTCTTAAAGGGAATATTTAAAAAAATACAACGCATTACAACATTATCTTGTACTATTTAATTACAATTAATATAAATTTGTAATTAATAATAATAATTGCTCATATTGTATCTTATAAAAATAGTAAATTTATCAGTTTTCTTATGTTTTATCAAAAAGAAAGTTTCGAGAGAATGCGATAATGCTATTGGAGATCAATGTAAAACTATTAATTCATGTAGTTGAAATATGAGGTATTTACGCACTTCTTGTGTGTACCTTACCGCATAGATAACAACCAAAGTTTGGGGACATATTATTCTAAGAGATTTAGGTTTAAAAGAAATATAAATATATTTCGGCTGATAGAGGAAAAATGATGCTGGAAGAAAAATAATTTATGTAGAATAGGTAGCATATGAAATGATCTTGTTTGTATACTCATTGTATGAAAATGTATGCTTCATTGTATGAAAATGTATGATTGTAGAATCTGAACTTTTATTCATCGAGTCTAATATGAGAAAGAGTAACTCTTTTTCCTTATTGAAAACATTTGCGCATATTTACGTTTTTTGCGAAATCTCTCTAAATAATAAAGAAAAAATAATCGAACATCATTTGGTACTTTGGGAAAAGACTGAATATTCACTGAGAAACTTGAAAATAGCTGCAAACTAAACAATAATAAGATATCTGAAGATGTTGAATATTATTAGTTGGTGAAGAAGCAGCTGCAAATGCACATAATAACAATAGGGCACATGTAACTTAATAATTTCACATTCAAATATATTGCAGGTACTTATTTAAAAATAAAGAACTTAACCACACACCAAAACCACCCTATCACCTTAAGAAGGGATTACTATTAAATTGTAACTACATTCTCAGGACAGCTGCGAACAAAGATTTTTTGTGAACCAGCCTGAAATTCGTGCACACAGGTTTCGAAAATATTTCCTTTTTAAATTGGTTCTCTTTTGCGTTTAATTACTACCATTTTGGAGAAGCTTTACGGATTTTCTGAGTCTGTGGTTTTTGATAAATTATTTATGTATGTCAAAAATTAACGTTCCTGATATCCTATGCGACGTAGAATATATATCTTTGAGTTTACATTTTGTATATTTCGAATTTGGTTGAATTTTAATAGGATAATTTTATATGCTAGTTAAATCTATATATAATTTCTCGTCTGACGCGGAATGAATAACTTTGCTTAAAGTGAGACCCTTATTCTCACTTTAAGCAACGTTATCTAATTTGTCGTTTATATAATTTTAGATCCAACTAATTTGTCATTTAGTTAATTTTATGTAGCAGATGACCACCAGAAAAAATAATTAATTCACAATAAATGTGAAATAGACCATCTTTTATCTTATCTTACCATTGCTGTGAGCACATTGTTGTTACAATAAATAAAAGTGCATTTTTGAAATTAAATGAAGCCGAAACCCTTATATACATTGTTGCTTTATAATCTCATTATTATTTCATTACACATAATAGACATATTGACTAGTAAATAATATTATTGTTCTATACCCTCGAATTTCTTTTTATAAAAATATTCATTCAATTATTAGGGAGAACATGTAAGCCATGAAACGAACAATCTGCAAATTGTTTCAAAAACACGAAAAGATAGATACTATGACATGTATTTTTGATCAGTGGCTAAACAAAGAACATAAACGGCTAAAGAATTTAAACATGCATGGTAGTAAATGGAAAGTTCCTGAAAGGTGTCAAGATTTTTGAGTTACTAAACTGTGATATCATGTCTGTTTTCTATGGCATCATCAGAAACCATATCACATGTATTAAAGTGAATTATTGATGACACAAAAACGTGCATCATTGTGATTCAAATCACACATGGTAAAATGAATTATTGATTCTATGTCTTATTATTTTATAAAGGATACTTATTTACAGTAATGAATTAGAGGTATAGAGAATGATGCTAAATCTAAATTTGAAATTTGATGCAAACTATGTTGGGTTTATAAATATTACTTCAAGAAAGGATTCACCCCAACCACCACCACCACAGACACATCTAATCACAATAGGATTTTCAATTGTTTCTCAAATTAAGTTCATAAATGCGTGATTTTAAACATTTATAATTATGACATGGAATATATAATTCTATCTTATTCAATTATAGAAATAATTTTCCTTCTAGAATTAAACTAACATTCTATTAAAACATTAAATCAAAAATTTACTACTTTATATTATATATCTAAGTCCAACAAATATATGCTTTTGAATAAAATTCATTTATATATATTTCGAAAATCTCCCACTTTAAATTATGTGTAACCTCAAAGTTGCATTTACACATATAATAAATTATATACTTATTTAAAATCTGATTTCGAACTGCTTAAACCAAGTCAAACAAAATTGGTGACATCTAAGATGGTTAAGATTTATTAACCCTCATTCTAAATATCTCATTATAAAACTTAATTGTAAATACATTATAAGATGACAGTCTGTGCAAATATATGCCATCACTTGAATATTTTGAAATCGCAGCTATTTACTCGTAATTAGAAAAGTGATTATATATCGATGCATATTACCTGAATACTAGACATTCCCTAAACGCCGGAAGTCATGAAGATTTGGAATTCATTATTAAATTCTAAATCGAATATTTATTGTTAATTATTTTATATTCTGTCACACTTCAATACGTTACAAATTGGCCTCCATTACTTAGCGGAAACCGTCACTGCGACAGTTTCTAAACCACTTGATAACCCACTTGTTTGTTGTAGTTTCCAGGCGTATTTCCAGATCACTGCATAATTATAATTCCCCGCAGTTACACTGTTAATTACTTGGAATGCTACATTGCAGAGAGTAATTCACTGCTGATTTCAATCAAAGTGCAAATTCGAACGGAATCCAAGGCAACAAGTCGTCAGAAAGACTTTAATTAGTGGAATGTCTCTTGCTGCAGGCAAATATTGTGGCTGCAAATTCCGATTACTTAATTATAGGAATACTATTGCAATAAAGATGTTGGATTCAGAGATAAATATTCATTACAGAGATAGAAGATTTCATTCTGACTCCTTCCAAGTAATTAACAAAATATTCACATAATTCAAAATTACAATGGTTTGTAATAGAAATGAAATGAAAATAAAACCCAGATATAAACTATTTCCTCAGGTCAAGCCCACTAAATTCTATAAACTTTCTAAAATATCTTAAGAAGTTTATTGTATAAATTTGTATTTAATGAGTTTGTCTTTGAAATAGAAATTGAATAAAAAAAATCTATATAGAAATTGTAAAAATAAACTCTCGCATCTATATAATAAATTACAATGACCAAATTAAACATTCATAGATATTATAAATAATAAAATTTAATTTAATGAATATGATAAATACATTCTAATGAAATATATTTCAAATTTTCAAGCCCATTTCTTAAATTTTCACTTAATGTCTCCTTTTAAAACGAATGCATATTTAAATGCTGAATATTTGTAATTTTCATACCTTCACAGTTGGTGTAAACATGAATTGAATTTGAGAAAACTGCATTATATGATGTAATACCTTTAAAATATAATGCAAAATAACATGATGGTCAATTTTAAAAATATATTGAAGGAACTCCATGATTAAGAGAATAAATTGAAGTTCTTAACTGAAGTTTAATGAAAAATTCAAAGCAGCATATATTTTTAGTTTCCAGAAACGTTAAAAAACTTGCTATAAAGCAAAGAAATGAAAATATTTCCGATTATTACCAGATAAATTATTTTTTTTCTTTATTTTTTTAATTATCTTTTCTTGTAGTTTTTAATCAGTTTAAGAATAGAACTAAGCCACTCCGACTAGCTGAAAAACTTGAGTGAGGAATATTAAATCTAATTTCTGATATCCCTTACTAAAATCAGCGATTTTTTGGGAATGTAGATCAAAATAATAATTAAAAATAAAACAATCCAGCAGAAAATCAAATAAATGTTAATCTGTGTTAGAGAGAAATATAAAGAGCAGAATTTCTGTGAATAAATGAATTTATTTTTCCTTCATTTAACCTTGAGTGTGAAAGTATTGTTCTTATCTTGTTCAGTCATTTTAAGACACGCTATATTTCTTATTTCAAGTTAATAGAAGATACTTATTTTCGTCAGAAAGAAAATCTAAAGAATTTTAGATGTTGTATCTATGTTTTCACTATTTTGATAAAAAAAAAAAGCATTTTATGAGAAGGCTTTCACATATTTCAGCTGTTCTATTGCTTCCGGTTCTTAGAATCGGATAAAGCTTCATATCCCCCGATATCATTTTAAAATCGCAGGCTTAAATGATCTCTACAGAAATCTCTAAAATAAAGAAAAGGTTACGATAAAATATGGTAGGATTAAGAGTTGGTGTCAGAAAAAAATCAGAAAAAATAAAATATTTGTATTTGAAAATAAATTTTTTTTCACTTTTTTGCTTTTTATATTTGTTAATAAACCTTTCATTAAATTTTAAAAAAATGATCCAAGAACGACACGTATAATAGTTAAAAAATAATCAATTGTTTAAAATGTAGAAATAACAGAATTATTTATGATTTATGCATATTTTTAGAATGTATGAATCTGTTGAATTTTATCTAATTAACTGCATATCTGAAATTACAGTCAAAGCAATAAAAAATAAAGATATTTATTTATTTCCAAACATTCTATAAAATTCATCGATTTTTAACAAAATGGCAGTCAAATCCATGATAAATCCAAATGTTACAATATAAAAAATTAAAAAAAATTAAATGCTTTCTTTAAGTCTGGAAAGTACATTTATAGTTACTAAAATAAATTGAATTTACTAAGAAATAACCAAAACATATATTAAAAATTAGCAGCAAAGATTTTTTTCAAAGTATTTAAGTAATATGTATACAGTTAAATTCATCATTTTTCTGTATCTAATCAAATTGTTAACCATTTTTACATTAAAAATGTTGTTTTATATTTCCCTGTTTTAGTAAATACTAATTTTTAGAGAAGAATGATTTTGGTTTTATTTGAAACATCAATTTTGCTTTAATATTAAAATTACAATTTTATTTACATTATAAGATAAATTATTCATGAAATTCTAGAAACGAACTATTCAATGCGATAAACTATTAAAAGAAAGTATCAAAATGCAAGAAACATTGTATTATATTTCAAATATAACACATAAATGACACAAAATGTATTAATAATTGTACTTACCCGTAACGCATGATAACCCTCTGTTCCTCCACCGGAACTAATGTACTTTCACCACTGCTCATGTTGAGCAAAAACACAAAATTACGTGGCCTTACCCAACACAAACACAGATCAAATCGCACTTATAAAATTATTGTTGCCGTTTCGAGAAACCAAAAGTCAATCATATGCAATTTAGCATTGTCTCCATTTAACTTATTCCAATATAACACCGTTACTGTAAATATGTCGCACTGTAGCAGTTTCGCTTTGAAAATTTCTCTGATTTTCGAAATAAGACTCCATTTGAATACTGAATGCACCTTATTACACAGTTCACATAAGATAGCGCTTTTTGTTTAAATTTTTTATTCAGAACTGATATAGTAAATAAAATGAAAGACTCGAGACTTTAGCTCGATTTCGAACGAAAGAGACTTGAACTAAGCATAAGCCGGCCCCTTGGCCTGGGAGTAACGCGTCTTCCCCATGATCTGGTCGCTCCGGGTTCGAATTCTGGTTGTTATTTCCCTTGTGTTCTTCTGTGATGTGTGTGAAAGATCCCCCTATAAAAAGGGGTTGTACAAGCGAGTGTGTCAGTGTCATCTTCATATGAGCTAGAAGTCAGACTTCTGCGCTCGGGTGTTCAGGGGCCTTTGCCCTCAAAAGCTACGGTACAAACTCGGCTTAAATCACTGATTTCGTCAGCGGGCTTGTCGTCATAAGTAATAACAATAACATTAAGCACGAGGCTATGAAACAAAATGTGTATACACTGGAAAGCTACCAAAATTTACATTTTAGAATCTGTCACAGAAATTAAGGCGCATGCGGGAGAAACATGCGTTCTTTAAGTCATTGTAAGCAAATTGGGCAAGCTCGTTATTGCATTGAAACTGTTCATTTAAAAATTCTTCATTTTAACTCAATGAAGTTTAACCTTAACAGAGAGGTGTGCATATGTTTGCTGTGAAAACTTCAATGATGCTGGTCAGAATTACCGAAGGAAAGTCGAGACAAATCCAATAATGGGGGGGGGGGTATAATTTCCCTAATTTGGCTTCAAAAGAACTCATAATAAATAATTTTATATTTCATTAAAAGTAATTAAGTATTATTTAATTTTTTTTTAATTCAGATTCTGACCTTTTCTCTCATTGTTAAAAATTTGTAAAGATATTTGTAAAAAAAATATTCCCAATTTATTTTATTGATAGCCAAAAGATAAATAATATTTGAATTTATTTCGTAATAGCCGCCCTTGGCGACCAGCCGGTTCACCAGTATTAATGCTCTCTAAAATTTTCAATTAATCAGTTCATGTAACTTGGTCTCATAACAGATTTTTGTGCTTCAAACTTTTATATACTCATACTATTATGTACATCCTAAGCCGTTCTGTTCATTGTATTACTTATTTCTTTCTAATTTTCAGCAGAGGTCCAGCAAATTTCAGCTTGAAATTAAGTTGGACATGATTAAATTGTAAGTAATATAAAAAAATATTTTTATTAAAACAAAGCATGTTTTTTTTTTTTTTTTTTTTGTATTTTTTAAATATGAGATCTGAAATTGCCCGGCATTGCAGTGCAATTCAAAATAATTTTCCTAATTTATATAATATTTCATAGAATTATGAAAAAAAAATTTCTCCGACTCATCATAAAATTCAGTTTTTAGTTTTACTTTAAAAACAATTTAAATGACATCAATAATAGTATTTTCTTTTGTTTTTTCAATAAACATACTTCAAGATATATAATATTTTAGAAGATACTTAAATTGACAATTATTAGCATACAGTTTATTTAATTCAGTATGTCTGATTATTAACAACTTTATTTTTTTTTTCTCTCTAAACATCATTTATATGAAAATGTTTAGTCGTAAACTTAAACAGATACATTTTGCGAAAAGTAATCCGGATGATTTTCTGTATTATAATTTCAAAATGAAAATGTAATTAACTATGTAATGTACAGAGTTTTTAAAATTATTTCCCAGTATACAAAAGGAGAAAAGAAAGAGAAAATAGAGCTCTGATTAAGCACCGCAACTACCATGATTCTTCAAAACTCTTAAGCTAAAAATTCTTTATGCCTTGCCATCAACAAAAATATAAACATCTTTTAAAATAAACTTATAATAGAAAACAAACTATAAAATATCATTGAATTAAAAGACACATTGTATCCAACCATAATATGATGCCAAAATTATATGTAGATTTATTTGCTGTATTGCTAAGTAATTTACAAATATTATATTCATAAAATGGCTGACATCTACCAATGTAAACAATATACACTCTTTTTTTTTAATGAAAATGGCATGGGGTACACTTTTACTACACTGCGCAAGTTTGAATTACTGCACCTAATAATATGTTATACTGAACTCTGTATTTTTTTGCCAAGTAACGATTTCCAATTTAAATAAGCAATGTCCGACTAATTGGAACTGAAAAAGAAAGCTCTTGATCTTTATTTTCTAAGCAAGAAGAGTTTTATAAAACGCAATATTTGAGTAAATATATATCTAGTACATGTGAAACACGACAAAATAATTTCAAATGTAATAAAAACATAATAATTAATAATGGGAAGAAAAATAAATTCAATAAATTAAAAAATGAAAATAAATAAATAAAGTAAGTTACAATGGAGATGGTTTTGAATATCATTTAATTTTGACATTATTTTTGTTTCAATATCATTTGAAATATAGAATATCAACTAATTTAAAATTTTAATTTAGTTTTGTTTTCAGTATACATTCATTATAGCTTATGAATGAAGAAATAGAAAGTTCTATTAATCATTCTTGCTATAATTTACATCCAAAATATTCAAATGTTCTAATTAATTGAAACATTTATTTAAGAAGGAATTAATTGTATTGAAGCGAGAATATTTACAAGCGCATTTTATTTACATGGTAATAAAATCATTCG
The DNA here is from genome assembly GCA_026543865.1 of Argiope aurantia. Taxonomy (NCBI): domain Eukaryota; kingdom Metazoa; phylum Arthropoda; class Arachnida; order Araneae; family Araneidae; genus Argiope; species Argiope aurantia. Next base: position 43,588 of record JAPMOR010070120.1, read on the forward strand.
AATAACTCTCAAATGTTCATATATTAAAAAACAAATATGCATAACATAAGTAATTTCAATAAATGTAATGTAAAACAACTGACTCTCTGCAAAAAAGAAAATGTACATATATTGAAATATGTCCATAAAAGAAGTATATGAATCTTTGCAAACTGCCATGGGAGAACTCATTTTTTCTTATCGTATGCATCACTTTGTTTAAATTCAATTTTAATATTCGAAAAATACTGTCTGTTTATTTCACTAACTATTTCAATAACAAATGTCTAAATAAAGATTCATTATTCTAGACACCTATTAATTATTTAAAATTGTACAACATTGATTTCTTTCTAAATTCAAGGAAATATTTCATGAAATAAAAAGATGATAAATATCATTGATGCAAATCGATCGATTCAATATCCCTGATTTTCTCTCAAGTACCGGTAAGAAAAAATTAATTAACTGTTATACAAAATTACAAAGAAAAAATACCCAAATTCTCTTTTACACTATTCTTTGATGATTTTTTAATGAGAGGAGCATTTATTTACAGAAGTTTCAAAACAAGGAGAGGAGAAACGCCGAGAAATAAAGGTAAAGCAGGTTTGAGATATTTTTAATGCTTTGAAATATTTTGTCGAATTGTGCTTTAGAGATTTAATAGAAAGTAAATATCGCAATTTTATTTCGAAATAAAATTTATGGTGTAATTTTTAGTAGTGGAATTTATATAGAATAGTTTAATTTAAACCTTTCATTTTTTTAATATGTCTGTAATTGTAATAAAGTGAAAACTATAATCGTTCACTTGTTTAGACTTTATGCAACTGCACTAGAAGTAAAACATATCAATTTCTCCTGTATCAAAACCCACAGTATCATTCGCTTTAATAACACAGTATCAGTTTGTATTAGCACAAAGTCACCTGTTGCTTCTGAAAAACTGTTCGTTGTGTATAGCAACACAAACAAACAATCAATTACGAAAAAATCAATCTACTGTTTAAACACTAACTCATCTCTCCGAAAATATGTCATTTCATCGAGATAGATCACATGCAACCATTATCGTTATATGCCCCCCCCCCTTCACACACGCAAGCAGGAAAAACATCCTTACTTATAAGGTGGTTTTTTTAACAGCGTATTTGAAGCAGAACTGATGGAAATATTTCTCAATATGTTAATCTTTTCGGAAAGACACAAACACGCTTGAAACATGAATTTTTTTTTCTTAAATATATATATATAGATATTAAATGATTTTAAATTTCCACTTATGAGAAAATGACGCCTATATTTATCATTTGGATTCTATATAGAAATTTCCAAAATTCATTAAATAATAACCGCAACCTACCAGTGCCCTGCCGAATCACTCTGGGTGAGATGAATAGTAATCTCCATGACCTCTCTGTGGCAGGAATAATGATTAAAGCTTTTTGTTATATCTGTAGTGCCCCATCGGTAAGAATTATTTTATAATAATAAAATTACTTAAGGAATAAAGATTTTCTAAAAAAATATATTAATATTACTGTTCGGAAACAATCTCAATTCCTCAATTTTATATTGAAATTAAAAGCTCATGAAAGTGCCTTGTGACGAAAGTGTGTTTTATATTGTCTTATATCTTCTGTGTTAACATTGCCTTCAATTCTGTTCCCTTTTTTAACGAAATTTCTTTTTCTCGCGATGATTGTTTAAGTATTTTTCGAATTCAGCAAGTCTTTTGTTCAAATAAACAATATTGTTTTAAACAAAACATGACACAGACAATTGCAATTTTTTTCCTCTCTAAATGAGTTAAATCATTCTCTTTCAATGTTTACTCAAAAGTTCTAATCTTCCTAACAAGATGTGAAACAATGTTTGCATTGTCCTTATGAAGTATAATAATCACATTATTGCATTTCAAACAGCTAAGATGTTCATGTTTATTTTTGCAACAGAAAGCATTTTCCATATTGTAATTAAGTATCCACTTTTTGATTTTTTTTCTTACAAATCTCAAGCGGTTTGTTTTATGGAATAGAAAAGCTACTTATGAATAATTTTAAAAAAATGTTTATTTGTTTACTAAATTATTAAGTTTTTCTTTTGTTGAATGTGTTCTATCTGGCGAGTGTGAAACTAGACAAATAGTTTTTATATATATAAACATAGAAAATAGAATAGCTTTTTCATTAAACTATTTCATTACAATTAAATTCTTGATATTAAGCTTTGCTAACTTTTAAGTAATTCATATAAAATAGGTTATTATTTTTTATTTTATTTAAAACCGGATTTATTTTTATATTTCTTTTAAATAATTTATAATAAAACTGATTTAGTTATGAAATCAATATATTAAATAATAAAGACATTGTTCAGCATAAAATGTTCGTACTGATAAAATATGTATACCTCACATGTACAATTATGTATTTATACATTTTAAGCGAAACATTTATTTTTAACTTCTAGCAGCGTTATTTCAAGTTAAGGATGTTAAACCTCCCTCTTGATTTATCAAATACTTTTTGAATTTTAAATTGTTGTTGATTTCTTGCGAGAAAAATAAGCAGCGATCTCCTTTATATTAATATTTGATTCAGAATCAACCAATAAAAATTATCAATATGCAGCAAAATGTTTACTAAATAAATAAATGCTTGGATATTGTTCTAATACAAACAATAAAATATCAAGGAAACAGATTAAGAAAAAGTGACATAGAATGAATGAAATAACTTACATGTATTAGATTTCAGCAATTCATGAACTTATTTGCTTTCTTAAGAGTTCAGCATTTGTACTATTACTTTACAGGCTAGAATAATTTATTATCTATATTTGGATGGACGATCTAAATAAGCTTAGATCATGAAAAATAACATTTTATATTATTTATTATCTACAAGTATTTATTATTTACAATTATTTATATATCTACAAGTTGATTTTATAAATAGCAATATTATAAAATGATCATATTATAACGCTGTAAGAGATCAGATTCTAATTATACAACGAAACCAATTTTATTAACATTCCATTTATTTTATTTCAATTCCATTTAATTTATACGCTTGATAAGATAAAGTTTAAAATTATAGCAGAATGGACGCTATTGAATCTAAACGATAATTTTATAGCAAAAATAAATTTAAATAAGTATACATTTAATATGAAAGAACGAAACGCAAATTTCTTTTGGACAATGGAGGAACTGAGACATCAATTGTTTTACATAATGATGATCGAAATATCATAAAAAAATGTAAAAATTTTCTACTAACATTACAAGAGAATGCGTATCTGCATTGACACATTTGGCCTAAGTCTTCTAAATTTGTCACCAACTATAGTTAATATTTAGTAGAAATGTGCATATCGAAGCTAATTTTTAAAACTCATTTCTAAAATTTCAAACAATTAAATTAGATTTTGTCATTTTTCCAAGTTAATTACTGAAATTATTTCACATATTGTATGAAAACCTTTCATGCGATTTTTGGAATAAATTAAATATATATAATCTCTTTTATATACTATCAGTCTATCTGTCGTTTTAATTCTTTCTTGTTTAAAATATTTTTTAAAACAGATTTTTTTCACAATTTTTAAGTAAACTATTTCATTGTTTCATCAGATAGTTAAAAGCGTAATATTCTTCCGTTGTTAAAATTGAATGAAAAAAAGATTCGGTTCAGCCATCTTTAAATAAGAAATAAGAAAGTGAGATTTAATATTAACAGACTTGTGATGAATAGTTTTGAAACTGCATTTTTATAGTGCTGTGATTTTTGAATCCATTATAAGGATTCAATCACGCATTTATTAAAATAAATAAGGGTATTAAATGTCTCTCACAATTTAATGCCTTAAGTTATTTTTTTTTGAAGAAATCATAAGCATCAAAGATATATAAAAACATTTAATGGAAATTAAAAGCAATCAGAATTCCATTCCCGGCAAACGAAGTAATCGATTTAAAGGGCTAGTAATAAAATATAAAAATAATTAAGACCATGTACAGTTCTAAAATAATCATAGAAAAATTCGAAAATTTATTTGTGGTTTTCCTCTAAATATTGCAATCTGCTTTTAAATAAATGAAATAAATAATTTACTTTCAATAGAGAAAGTAAATATCTTTGATTACGTGCTAAGTTTAGTTTAATGTACAGTAAATTTTGATTATTTAAATATTTTTCATTCATGGAATCGTTAAAATATTATCTCAAGACAACTAATTGCTCTCATTAATTCCTGAATGTATTTAGAGTCAATTTCTCACATAAAAATAATATATGTGAGAAACGATGGAATTATACATATTTTTCAGATTTCTGCACACGAAACAAAAAGAAAAATAATTTTTCTGGACCATGTTTGGAATCTTATTTTTTAGAAGATAATTTATCGAAACAGGAAATCCCCGAAAATTAAAAATAAAGCCATGTCCGTGTAATTTAAAATTTTTCATAAATGATTTATAATGATTATTTTTTTTTCATGCAAGGAATTTTTTTACAGTTAAATTCATAGTTTACAAGGAAAAAGCTAATTTTGTTTGAAAAATTTTACTTGTTATAATTTGAAATTTAAATATAAACAAAATGAGAAAATATGAATTGTCGGAAAAAAATGCATTAGGAAAATATCAAAATATAATGTATTTATGAATACAAATATATTTTCCCAATTTGCATCAGGTCAAATGCTTTTGTACTTGGAAGGTATTTTATTTGCATATTTTTTATAACTTTGTATTTGCATCAGTTAGCATTTATTAGAGCATTGAACTTACTTCAGAAAATCGATTCCAAATGAATTGTAGATATTCAGAAAATAGGAAATACAACCAATAGTTTTCATTCACGTTTACTAATTTCTTCTTTCTGTAACTTCAAGAAATATAATTAACATTTAAATTTATTCACAAGAGGGTAAGTTTCATAATATCTAAAACTAATTGGAACAAATCTCGCTTTTGTCATGAAAGATTATTCTTTTGTTTCTTTCAGCACAAGGTTTTATATCGGCATATTGCAATAAAACCTTCTCTTTCAAAGAAAGGCAGTTATTTTCAGATAGTGATTAAAGTGTTCTTTCTGATCTAGGTAATTGTTTCCTAGGGCGAATAAAACCATGGAATCTTCCTTCAAAGTCTGAAGAAAGTCAGAACATACATGTTTTTGTTTCTTTACGGAAAAAAATACAATAGAAAGTACGGTAGAAGAACTTGATCCAACTGAATGAATTCTAGAATTAATTTAACAAAATATATATATATTTCGGAGCCGTTTGTTTTATTTTTCATGATTTTGAAAATCATTACTGATATTTATCTAGCATTTGTTTTGGATATCATTAAAATTAATTCTATTTGAAGTCCAGTTGCCATTTGGTTTTGAAAATAATAATGTTTGATTCATTTAAAAAAAAGAAAACTTTAAATTTATTTTTATGATTTGTCATAGCGAATTACTTCGAATTGTGCCAATACTTTGTATTGTTCTTCAAGGCTTAATCTATATTATCATTTATAAACATAATTTAAACTCAAGTGATGCTGCTGGTGTATGAAATCTTTATTCTTATATTGCAAAAATATTAAGAGCTTGCATTTTGTTTCTTATATTCTTTTTTTTCTAATTCATGCTAACAATAAACATAAAATTAATAAACGGAACGTGTTTTAAATTTCAAAAAAAAAACAGTGGATAAACGCATTAAACAATTTTTTGAAACGTATACAAAATATTGAATCAAAATTGCTTTTTAAGTAATGACAAAGTAATAAACGCTTTTATTGAATATTAACAGTGTGAAGAATAAGTTATTTATTTGTGTCGAAGAAATGAAAGTAATGGGACTACTTCCATAAGCATGAAAACATTTAAAGAGGAAATAAAAAAAGATTTAAGAATAAATTCAACCATAAAATGACTGGTTATGGGCATATCACTTCATTATTTTGTACTGATGAATTTAGAAACAACTTAAATTGACACAGCTGCAATTTTGCATTTAAAAATGATGGTAATCAGTAAATACTGCTCCGCAAATAAAATAAACTTAACTTTGCTGTTAATAAAAAAAAAAACATAAATAAATGTCAGGAATAAAAAAAAATGATATACAATTCAACGTGGGTTTGCAAGATCAAAGTAAAACCCTATATTATTCCCATCTATGAAATTAATATATTTTTAATGTAAATTCAAAAGCATATATAACACTATCAATATTGATTCCTATTAATTATTGCTAAAAGTTGAGAAATAGTAACCTAAATTAATTGAAACTTGCTAGGATATTGAAATTATATCCATTTTTAAACATCCAGCTATTCCCTGCCGGAAATTATAAATAACTGAAGTTGTCGCATAACAATATTTATTCTTTCTGTGTTTTATCGAATTGAAAGAATGATAATAAAGAAAACGTGAAATGGAAATAATTATTAATTTTCCTACATTATTAAATGGAAGTGAACGATCAGAATACTTTGTTCTAAGATATTTGACAACATGCAATAACTTTTAAAGGGAATTGTATAGTTTTAGAAAGATTAATAATCTTGTAGTAAGGAATAAGTACACATTTTTCTTATGTCTTTACCCGGGAAGAAAGAGAGAATTAACTCAATGTTGTTTCTCCTACAACATACTCTTTTTTGCAGTTATGTAAAAAATACTTTATATAAACAAGAAATTTAAAATTGGCTTTAAATAAATTTTAATGCTTTCCTCTTCTAATAATCTTCTAATGACATGAATAAGTATATTTAAAAAAATAGTTTTTTTTAAAGATGTTATTGAGAACTTTAATTCGTCTTTTTTTATAATTGTCTTCTGAGGGAAAAAAGAATTCTAACAAACATATTATTTATCAAATATTATAACTCATTAGTTCATTATAAAGTTGTTTTGATTGCAAATTTTCATAATAATTTAACATATTTTGTGATAATATTCATTTGTGTAAAAAGTTTTATTAAATCTTATGAATGAAATTCACGCTTTCAGACAAGCATTCCAATTTGCTTCCATTGAAACAAGAAGTTCTGAAAAATCTCTATCTTGAAATTAAATAATCCTAATAATTATTGTTGTAGGGATTTCTAATGAAATCAATCATCTAAAATCTATCGAGCAATCCAAGAATAATTTGCTTTAAATGAAATTTTTTATACATAATTTCTGTATAATTTCCATATAATTAAATGTATGCATCTCGCTTGCTTTTAGAGCATTTAAAGAATAGCAACGCGAAAAGATTAAAATCCAATAATAAAAATATAAAAGATAAAACCTCAAAACAAAACATACGTAGAGCTGGCTGCTTGGAATAAGAGATATTGAAACATATTTTATCATTTTAATAATAGAAATTTGAAGACACTATTTAGGATTTAAATAGAAGAAATTAAATTTTGAAAACTGACCAACTCTTTCCGCTCAATTACGCACATAAAGCTGAAAAAAATCATTCACTTTTATTTAGAAATATATTCTAAAATAGGACCGATTTTTCCGTTTTTTTCTTCTATAAAAAATAAATGTGAAGAAAATATTTTTCTCTGAAATTCTTTATTAGCACAAATTATTGATCCAAAATATAATTATATCAATTAGTATTTTTAATAAGACAGTTTTCCAAAATGACCATAATTATTTTGACCTGAAATATTGTATAACGTGCATTATTGATTTTAAAAATGGTATGTATATATTTTTAATCTTGATTCAGTCTCTTTAAACTCTCATAAATATATCTTGACACTTTTAGAGTATTTATTTTAATTTTTTAGGTCTTACAAATTTATATATAAATTATTGCAAAAATGGTATGATTTTATTAAATAGGGCTTATGAATTATTTGGCTATTATTTTAAAGCAGTTTAGTTTTTTGATATGTATGAATATGTGTTCAAATTCAAATATTTTTTCAAAGGATAAAAAACTTAGCCAAGCTATATAAACATTAACAAAAAATTAAGTTTCAAAGTTCATGCTCATATTAAAAAATAATCATATAATAAAGATGAAAATGTTGTTTTTGAACGATATATCGACATATAACGGTCGGTGTTTTATTAAAGAAAATTTCCATGATTTTCAGCCTTCTGTCACTCATTTTTTTTAGACTTTCAGTTTTTATTATAATTAAGGAAAAAAGTTAACATATTAGAATAACTTATTCTATACGTGTTTATTTTAACGCATGGTTAACAGATTACTCATATTATGCATAAAAGATCTACGCATGCTTTATACAAACTGACATTGCTAAATTATTTATATACAACTTAGCCTTAAAAAAGAAGAACTTTCTGAGGTGACTTCATTTTAACTAACTGACATTCCTCTATTATTTCTAAATCAAACTACAAATTAAATCATTAAAAAATATTAAACTATACAAAGTAATTTTTTAGACAGTCAATAAAAAAACCATACTTTTTAATATTTTTTTCTGTTTTTTCGGACATGTACTTGTAAAATTCATAATAAATTAATTGCTGAGTTTAACATTAGAGTATTATAATATTTACGATAGATAAATTCTTTACATTTTTTTACTTATAAACTACAATTCAGTGTATATATCAAAACAACATATTTCAGAAATTACACTATTTTCACCTCTCTTTGATTATTTACCATCACATTTTACTAATAAATTTTAAAAGTTGATCAATTAGATAAGTCTACAGGTTTTATTTAAAGAAATGCAATTTGATTCGAGAAATGTATATTCAATTAATAAATATTTTATCAGCCATTTATATCTTGTCATTTTTTAAAACTTTCAAGTTTCTTTAGAATAAGCATTATTTAATTTAAATCTTGTAAGTAGAAAATCTTGTATTAAAAATATAATAAGAAATATTAAAAGTAAAAAAATATATTATATTAATCTATCACATTCATAAGGACATTTTATAAACATGACTTGAAATTTCAAGATTCCCTTTTGAATACAAAATTCAATAAATGAAGTGTGTTGTTGGGATAATGATGGGATCCATCTTATTTTGAGGTGTGTAGCGGTAGGTGTCAGAGAAATACTTTCATAGGAAAGCCTTCGTTAGAATCTTGCGCTTATTCTGATGCTTGAGAACTTCCCGCGGGGCATTATGTTCTCTATGTTGTAAGTGATTGGATATCAGCGAAGATTTCACCCTAACGAAGTGGTAATAAAGAAAAGCCACCTACGTTCTCGTCAAAGAAAACTGCATTATTGCTCCACGATGCTTTCAGCAATGATAAACACGCTGAGTAGGAAAGGATTGTATGAAAAAATAATCTATTTCATTTACCTACCATATTTACTAAATAAAGGATATGCCTTTTCAGTAAATGCTTTTTAAAAAGCAAAAACATCTCATTATGAATAAAAAAATATGTTTAAACAGTATACTGTAAATTTCTTTAAGAAATTGCGAAAAAGGCTTGTGCTAAAACTTTGAAACGATTTTAACCCTCTAGGTGGTTTCATTCAACGTGTGAAACTTCTGAAAACGAGGGATGTCAGACTAGTAATGTGTAGTAAAAGTGCATCGGTTTTCCAAACGAGATGCACTGAAAGCGTTAGGCGAATTTTTGCTTTCCCCCAAACATCATGTGGGGTCAAGAGTCCCTAAGGCTAGGAAAAAGTTACCACTCATTCAAGTCAAATTTTATTGCTTTCGTTTATTTTGCTTCGCTGCAAAAGTCAGATTGTTTCTAAGAATAGTGAATGGGAAGACTGTTTTATTTCTTTTTAACCCCGATCGCTCGATAGCTGATATAACACTTTGCAAATCGTTGTATATATGTGCGTATGTGTATATATAGAGAGAGCAATCAATGTAGGATAAAATTGTCTTCATATTCCCTTATTATTCTTTTAAATAAATCATTGTAATATTTTTGTATCGAACAGTCAACATTTGCAATACAGTAGCATATGTCTAAAATTAGAACTAATCATAAAGAGTTCTGTTAATCTGAAATGTATAAATAATAATATAGAACTGATGTACTATATTTTAAAAGAAATGGCATCATCTGCGATTATAATAAAACGTACAATTTTTGAGTGAGAGTCAGCAAATTGTTCGGACAGCTGAAAAAATATATTATTTTAGAGCCACATAATTGGCTACTTAGGTATTAGTTATCCAGGTCTTAATTTACAATCATTATTTTTTATTGAAAAATGGCATCTTCGTTTTTAAATTATTCAAAGTAATGAAATATACAATTTAAGACTTTATCAATGTAAATGCATATCAAATGTTTTTATTTAGAATTTATTTTTGAAGTTGGATGCTGTTCTGGTGATTTTAAAGCGGTAGTGAAATTTAAAACTAGTGGCATTTATTGCAATATTTTCCCTCACCTTTTTCCACCATTTTATGTTCACAATCAATGAAATTGTCATCGTCATAAACATTCAAAGGCAGCTAAAACAAACAGTACTTTTAAGATATTATGCAGGAGTAATCTATTCCTCATAAATTTCGATACGTTTATAATGCCTAAAATTTTCTTTTAAAAAATGCAATATATATAAATAAATTTTCTAAGTTTCGTCTAATTTGAAAAACTAGTTTGCTACTATTCATTTAAGCAGTTTTAAACATCATCATTCAAGATATCTCCCACTGTACGATATTTATAAACTGCACGTATCACACAACTGGTTTTCGTAGAGGTATCACCAAAATTTGAAGTAAAAAAAATTGTTCACATGTTTCAGAAGTTATGTATTCATATATTTCCCAGCACTCAGAGAAATGGAATTATAAAGAAATGCTGAAAGAAAACAAACAGTAACCACTAACAATACCATTCACAAACGTTTATTGTTATTATTATTTCGAAATTGGGAAATCATAGAGAGCAGGCGATCAGTGATGACATATCTAATGGCCAAAAGTTTTAATGTGAAATAAAAAAAGGTAGAATTAGTCAAATGGTTAGGGTTGCTAGAATTCCAAAAGGTTTTGGAAATAATTTTAAATTTTCGGTATATGACTTATCAATGAATATACAGCAAAGAAATATATATATATTAGCCGCCTTTGGCGACCAGCCGGTTCGCCAGTATTACCGCTCGCTACAATTTTCAATTAAATATTTTAAGTAACTGGTCTCTTAAAGGATTATCAAACAAAACATTTTTAATCTTCAAATTTTAATAGCCATAACAAACTTATACTGTTTAGATCGTTTCGTTCAATTTACTATATAAATTTTGCTAATTTGTTGTCATTTCCGGCAAAACTTCAACTTTAATTTAAATTGTAAATGATGAAATTGCAATTAATATTAAGATTTTTTTAATGAAACCAAGCGTTTTATTTTATTTATCATCTTTATTGTTATTTATTAATTACTATTATTATTGAATGTGAGTATTGCAAACAGAATCGCTCGGTATTTAAGTCTTATGTTAACTATAAAATATTTTTCATCATTTATGTAATATCTCAAACAATAATTCAACAAAAATTTCTCAGATTCAGCATAAAATTCAGTTTTTAGTTTTGCTTTCAAAAGGATTGAAATGAAATCAATAATAATATTTTTTTCCGGCCTATAAATATATTTGAAAAATTATGAAGTCTAAATTTAATGCAGTAAGGTATCATATTCTGATAAATATTCTGGACACACCAAATTTTAAATAAATGAATGAATGTTTCTATTTTTCACGATCAACTAAGACTTATTTATAAAGTTTTGAATGTTAAAAATTTAAAAAAACACAACATTTTTATAATCTTAGGCCAATTAATCTTGAGAAAAATGCGCGCTGATTGGAGTATTTTCTTTGAAGCGATCGATGGAAAATGTAAAATTATCCTTTTTTTATTGAATAGTGATTTTCAAATTTTCATAAATCAGTAAGTTTAAGTGATTGGAAATTAACTCGTAAAAGTCAGTGATTTAGTTGATTGGAAATTAACTCTATGACCACCATAAAATCTGTGCTTTCTCTTGTGGTGCATGCATTCTCCTTAATATCCGCTCGAATAAAACATCACATACAAAAGTACTACATAGAACAAACACATCAAAAGTAAACATAACATTTCAATAGTTGCCAAAAACAAAAGAGAGAAAAATGCAATTAATAAGCAGACGATATTTAGAAAAGTACAGATATTTAGACTGGAAAATGAAATTATCTGAAATTTGCCACACGCGCAGACGATATTTACAAAAGTAAAAATATTCAAACCTGAAGAGGAAAATATATGTGTTATTCCAACAATAAATGCCATAAGTTTGTTTATATCTTCATTATTTTATGAGTCATTAAATATCAAAATGGGTCCGTGACTAAATAAACACCCTGTATAGAGAGTGTAAAAGATCATAAATAATTTTTCTTGAATTTAATATTGAGAAAAAATAATATTTCATATTTGTTTCATTTCCTACAGACACGTGCCGAAAATTATATTTTTGTAGATTTCATTTCCAAAAAGATTTAATTTATTTTTAATTGTGGCTTTAATCAATGTGATGGCAACACTTTCAAAAAAGCTAATTTTTTCCAATGAATGCGAAACGTGCTTAATCTAAATTTTTATTTATTACGAAATAAATTATTCAAAAACATAGTTAAAATATTTATTTAAAAAAATCATTAAAAATAGAATATTTAATCTTTACCTTTATTGTCAATTCCTATTTGAAGATAAATTTTTGGTCTTTAACTTCATGTAAAAATCTTTTTTGTGCGGTAATATTTTCGGAATTTATTGCAGAAACACGCCAAAATTTTGCTTAATTTTTAAATAAATAAAATTCTAATTAAAAATTCGATAAAATAACCCCCAGGTGCACATTCCCAGCCTCCAAGTTATACACGTGCCAAATTTGGTAGCTGTAGGTTGAATGGTCTGGCCTGTAGAGCGCCAACACACACACACACACACACACACACACATTGAGCTTTATTATAAGTATAGATAATATTTGTAGGATTTAAAAAATAAAAGAATTAATATTTTTAAGAAGTTCTTTCCAAAAATGTGACTCATGTAAGAACCCTTACATTTGAGTAATTTAATGTAACCTTTATTTACATTTTGTTGCGCATGTATTGTCGTTGCAGAATTGTCTAATATTATTGAAAAATTCAAATTCCATTCATTCTTTTATTATAGGATAACAATTTTGACATTTTCATTCCCCAATTAGATGTTTATATATATATATATATATATATATATATATACGCATCTCTTGAAGGAAGGTGATGAGAGACATGCGATCTTTTATGATATATCTATACTCATAAACTCTCATATAAAGCAAAAATTAATGAAATTGATCTTGTAGTTGAAGTTGGCGTGGATTGGAATTATATATATACGTCGATGGAGCTTTGGAATCATTTGGAAATCTAGTTATTAGGGAATTTGAAAGTATTCAAGGTTTGTAACATAATCAGTAAACTTTTAAATTTCATATAAAAGAAACAATTAAAAAAATTCTTTTAACACTGAATTATGAAAATATTGCAATATGAACCGGGAATTTAAAAGTTAAACGCATTTGAGATGAAAAAAGCAATTAACTATATTAAGAAATATGCATGGAAATTAAATACAACTTTAAAAAAAACATTAAGGTATCCGAACACATTCGGAAAACTTTTTTATAAAAACATGGTGTGGACATTCTTTAACCATATTTCTGGGTTTAAGACTATTCAAAATTAGTAATAGGATGTCAACTATTGGTGAGTGATTAATCATTTAAAATTACAAAAAAAAATGAAATTTGGTTCTTTGCTTTGAAATCATTATTACAAATATGTATCGAATTTTTGCTTGGAAGGATAGAAAGGAAAGGATAGGAAGACGTACCTATTTCATACTTGGTTTGAATAAAATGTACAAAGAAATACGGATACCGCTGCATAAGCATATGCATAGGAGAAAGTAGAGAAGTAAATGCTACCATTGATATTTATCTTGATTGTAAATCCTTAGGTTACTTTTAATAATAATGATAATAATAAAGTATTGATAAAAATTGTTTTCCAGTTTGGACCCCGCAACATTTAAGGTTAATCCTGCATCAATGTATGCAGTTCATGAAATTTTGTTTCATAAGTAACACCATCATCAGTAACAACATCTGAGATAACCGCTTATTTGATACAAGTAAATAACAGGTTGTGATTTCAAGGCATAACTATGAAAGTTATACGTTTAAATATTCTAAAATAATTTATTGTCCGCACACCATTGAAGCATTTATCAGTATTATTTTGCATTAGAAAGTCCTTAAAAAGATATAATTAAAAATCGTGTTGTTCTTTGCACAAGATTCATCAAAAGCTATCTCATTTATCCACTCATATTTTTTAATGAAGAATTCACATTAGCATATAAAAAAAATGCTTCAAAGAACTATAAAATAAATATAGAATTTTTGAAATTCATTTTTTTAATATTTTATAAATCTATTACTTTATCTAAAACATATATCTTCTTTGATAAACTATTGAAAAATTATCTTAATATAGTTTACGGTGTTAAAGACTTTTATGATGTTATCAGTCTTTTAAAGTTTCTAACAAAATTATTCAAACATTTAATTCCATTTATTTTGCTATTTGTTTTCATTTTCATCAAGGTATAAATACTAATAACTAATTATTAACAACTAAATTATTATTAATAACTAAACTAATATTAATACCTTCCCGAATAGAAATAATTTTTAAAAAAATGTTCTTATGTTCCTTTTATGAATTCGAAATAAATTGTTTTATCCAGTTCGTTAAAGAACTTTAAAATGAGTCGCATTATAAAATATCGGACACACAGTTCCATGTTTTTATACAATATAAATCTCAAATGAGAAACAATATAACAATATACTTTATTATATTTTTTTAAATTTATACTGCTTTAAAACACAGAATTTGTTTACTTTGTTATAACATATGTTCACTTTGAGCGAAGAAAAATAATTGGAGGTAGAGATTAGTAAAAAAAATATAAATTTGCAGTATAAAAATAGTTGAACTAAGAATGAAAAATATATATAATATATAAACTACATAGCGAGGGCAATTTTTCAAATATATCTCTTCCGAGTTCCTAATACTTCAATGCGATCACAAGTGAGAATACAACAGCATTATGAAAAATAATGCAATGGAGCTTTCAAACAACATTTCGATAAAATAAGCTATATCAAAGAAATGCTATTGAAGCCAAATACAACTTAAATCTAAATCCACATAGAGCATTATGGAACGATGGCTAAAGCAATCCTTCTGTCCCTCCGATCCTGTGACATGCAGGGTCCAACTTGATTGAGTTGTTGATTAATCATGCAGCCAAATAGGGGAAAGAAAGAATTTATTTCAAAATGAAAATACAATAAAAACAGGCGTTATTTTCCTCTTTCGAAATTGAAAAATTATATAGAGCAGGCGATCATTGATGACATATCTAATCTCCAATAGTTTTAATACGAAATAAAAATTGACAGAATTGGTTGAATGACTGGGGCAGGTAGAATACCAGCCCCATTATAAAAAAACGAAATATTATCCTATTAAACATTCGAAAAAGTCATTATAAAGAACGACACATTATTCCAAATTTTTACAAGATAAGAGAAACAATATAATAATATATTTTATTATATTCTTTCAAATTTAGACTGATTTAAAACGCAAAATTCATTTGCATCTGTTTACTTTGTGAAAATTAATTGGAGGCAGAGATTAGCATAAAAATGTAAATTTGAATCATAATAATAGTTGAACTAAGAATGAAAAATATATTTAATATTTTAACTATATATTGATGGAAATTTTTCAAATATATCCCTTTCGAGTTGCTAGTACTTCAATGTGATGTTTAATCACAAGTAAGCATAAAACTGCATTAAGAAAAAATAACTGAATGGAACTTTGAGGCATCGCTTAGATCAAAGGAATCCTATCCCTATCGATATCAAACAAAAACTATTGAAACAAAATGCAATTTAAATTTAAGTCCCCATAGAGTCATTATGGGAGACACAATTGGGGAAATATTCCCGTTCCTCTTTTCTTGAGCTAGACCTTTCCTTTCTCACCCCTCATTCCTCCATAACGCCGGACCATCACAATGCTGTATGCCTAAAGGAATCTTCGGGCTCTCAGATCCTGTGACATCCTTAAATGGCCGTAAAACTTCATTGTGTTGTCTCCCCTCCAATTCATCAAGATGTTGAAACTTCTAGGGGAAAAGAAATACGTTAAAATACGTCGACACCATTTTCGGTGAACTATAACCCCTATGGGATTTTTCGTGCAAAACGAATTTGCATCGTTCGTTACCCTACGTTAATATGCGTGCATTGCACTTTAAAGACATCTATGGGGCTACGTCGAAATCCGTGTAGCTCCCTTAGAGGGTTAAAAAGAAAAAAAGAATTACATATAATTTGATCATAAATATACATTTTATGTGTATATATGCTTAAAGAATGACTAATAATGACTAGTGATCTATTGAAGTAAGAAGTAGAATCTCATTTTCTAAATGATGTATAAAAATAATGTAACATGTTGGAAAGTTAAAATATCTTGAACGTTTGAAAAATAATTAATTTATCTTTTCCTTACAATTACTCGCATTTATGGCACAAATATTTTGCGTCCATAATTTTAAGATAAAATATCCGTGTATGAATTTAAAACAATCAGAATCATAAGTTGATCTGACATTTTTATGCAATATGACGCAGTAAATTCGACAAACTTCTGCGTTATTATGTTAATATTACTGATTTCTTAAACTTTCAAATAAAACTTTAATGATATTTTTTGGATCTTAATACAAGATTCCATTTAAAATT
Organism: Argiope aurantia; assembly: GCA_026543865.1. NCBI lineage: Eukaryota > Metazoa > Arthropoda > Arachnida > Araneae > Araneidae > Argiope > Argiope aurantia. Next base: position 60,445 of record JAPMOR010070120.1, read on the forward strand.
TAAAATTATTCCAATTTCAAAATTCCAAGGGAAACTTACTTTTATGTTGGTAATTTAGACTTATTTATTTGAAAATAATTAAAAAAAACATTATGAGCATAAGTATCTGAATTAAAAGAGTTTTTGTGCTTATAAATATAATTATATATATAAATGAAATTGCTTTTGAAAAAGGTAAATATTTACTTCCATTTTGCAAAAAGTTTTGTATATCTTACAAAACTTGCTAAAGATACGTCTTCTGTAAATATTTGCTACAGACATAGATAATTTTAATTCCTATTTCACTTCCATTAAGAAGCCTTACACCTTATATTTCTCTCAAAATGATACTTTTGAGCAGCATATGAGTATGAAATTTCTATGAAATAACGTCCTCATGAGATTAATATCATTACTTCTTGCATATCTTTGAGATTATTTCAGTGAAAATATCAGACAAAATGTTGTTGTTATCAGTGCATTTTCAAATATAATGAACTATATACTTGAATTTTACCTACATTTATAATTTAAATTCATGTTTTTTGATGTGAAGATTTATGTTTTCAAATTTGTATGCAGATTAATGATTGTAGAATTTAAATTGGCATAAAAGTCAGAATTCATTTAAAAATTTAATATTTTAAAAGAAAACTCAGATGCATTCAAAATATATTTGTCTCAATAAAACGCGTTCATAAAAATGTTTGAATTATGCATGTTCTATTAAGATTTGATGTTTAAGTTTAAGATAAACAAAAATGTTAAATTCCACTAAAATCAAAAGAAAGATAAAATGAAGTAGAAGAAAAAGAATTCATATTAATATTCGATATTATAATAAGAATATTTTGTAAATATTTCTTCGTTTATATGATCTTATTTATCAAGATGTGGTCATAAAGAATAAATATAACAAAAGAATATGTATTAAAAATTGAATATTTCAACATAAATATTTAAAAATTGTTTAAGTTTTAGATTATATATCAATCCATTTATATATCACTGGGGAGCAATTACAATGACCAAGTAAAATAATAAGTTATTATATTATTATTTTTAAAATGTTACATGTGTGACAAGACAAATTGCTCATGTCGATATATCATCAAAGCAATGCTTGCTACAAACATATAAGCATTGCCTAATCTTTTGATAATATTCAGATAACTTTTTATAAGATTTTTTATTTTATTTTGTCGCAAATAATTTGAGCTTTATTCCGAAAATATAACTATATAAAGAATAACTGTACGTTTAATATAAATGCGATAAAAGGTAACACTGTTTCTGTAACTGAATGGATTATTGAATGAATGGATTATTGAATGAATGGATTTCTTTGAATGGATTATTGAATGAATTTACAACTATAAAGGGTATAAACAAAACTCTACAGACAAAAAAAGGAGAAT
>JAPMOR010070120.1:61944-90314 GCA_026543865.1 Argiope aurantia
TATATATATATATATATATATAATGCTAAAAAATGTAGTTTAAAAGAGGATACTAGCAGTTTATTTTTTCGGGTAGTAAATGATAGAGTACATAAGCAATTGAAAGGCATAATATAGCAAAGATATACATATACAGATTAGTATCTATTGTAAATACATCTAAGTAACTGCTGAAAGTATCATTCTTAGATGCTTGATTGATTTACAGCTTTTAATAAGAGACAGTTGAATCATTTGGTAGATGCAGAGAATGACGTTAAACTCTGCAGTAGCAATAGCAGCTCGTAAAATAATATTGTCGAAGATACCATGCCACTTGTTGTATATTAAAACTTTGAGTTGATTGAAAAAAGAAATGCAAAGGAATAAGAAAATGAAACTATATTTTAAAGCTGTTAGGTCCTTCTTGGGATAAGAAAACTTTGAAAAAATTCACTCCATAAGAAAAGTGTACTGTACTTCTATCATGTGTGAACTATTTATAATTTCAGTAGTAGCATGATACATAAGATCGGGATAACGTCAAAAATAATATATTTACTTGTCTGATAAGCTGGAATATTTTTCTAATTTTCCCATTGATGTTCTAGGAAAAAATGTATACTATATTTACCTTTTGTTATATGTCAGTAATGGATACTCACAAGAATAGTTATTTAATATTTCATATTTTGCTTTCTAAACATTGAGTAATACATGCGCAAATATGGTAATTATATTTTAAAGATGACAATCATGCCCACTGACAATCGGGCTTTCATTCCGCGAATATTTTGCACTTCCAGTTATTGGTGCATAATTAAAAAGAACGTTGATGAATCAACATAAATAACCTGGATACTAGGCATCTCTAAAATATAGAAATTGGTGCAGATTTGAAATGCATTATTACTAACACTAAAGAGGATGTTTGTCGTTAATAAGACATTCAAGCACATTTTAATATATCAACTTACCTGGATAAGTTGACAGCAAAGGTACGATAACTTCTAAATAATTTGTTTGTACTCTGTTCTACTGTACTCTACTGGTACATTTCTGGATTATTGTATCGTTCCTCTAATATATATGATTGATTTAAGTCAATGTACGATAATTTCAAAGATTCAACAAACACATAGCACATTGGTTTAGATCTTAAAAACAGCCTAGTCCCATAACAACATATTTTGTTGAATACATTTAATATTCTTATTATTATTGTAATGAATTATAACTATAGGAATGAATAAAATGGCATCATACAGGTACGAAAAAAGGTACAATTTTGAAATTCAATTCATATCCAAAAATATGTTCAGGTAAAACCTAATATTTCATTTGTTATTTATTCCTCGAATTTCGCTTCATAATGTAGCACACAAATTTTTGTGATACATTTGTTTTATTTATAAACAGAAAACATCCATACGTTCAAATTTGCAATTCAAGTGTACTTTAAACATAATAATTTATTCTTAGAGTGTTATCGCAAAATTTAAATCTTAGCTGAAAATTGGATGCAATGTTCATTTTCTGTGTTTCAATTTAATGTGACGTTTGAAATGTTTAAATTCATATTACAACTAGCTAGGGTACAAAAAATAACTACTAATTTATTAAAAGCAGATCAAAGTTAGCGTAAACCAGTTTCTTATAAATCAACATATATCAAATGAACATTATAGGGACCTTCAGAAATGATTTTACAATATTAAAGTTTTTTTCCTGAATTGCAACCAAAAATTTATACATTAAGTAAACTCAAAACAGTTTTTGAGTTCTTTTTTTAATCAATATAAATCTTAAGCAGAATGAGATTTTTTATTAAAAGTATGGAAATCAAAATTAATATTAAATCGTAAGCTGTCGATACAAAGAAGTGCGTAAATTGGAATTTAAAACGTATTTTAAATTTTTTTTAAAATTTTTAATTAGAGTACAGAAATTTTTCCTTAATATATTAATTAAAGCATTTTCTGTATTTTTTTTTCAGCGTAATTTCCCAATTTCGATCTGCCCTGTATAATTTTGGAAAAAAATTGTGTCTTGACACACAGTATGCTGATAAATGCATACTTCCAAAAAGTGATTTTGTTATTTCCAATACCTTAATATTTAACATGATTCATTGTTATATATAATTATCTAGGGATTTTATAAGGAATTTTATCCTGAATTAAAGAAAAAATGCATTTACGAAATGCATACGAAAAAAAATGCATACAAAATCAAAATATAATTAATATCAATCATACTAACTCAAAATAAATTATTGCATTTCAATATCGATAATAGCGCAAATTGATTGAACATTTATGCATTTAGTATCAATAAACAAAATACCATTTTAAAAGAACATAGAAAAAAAACCAGACATCAAAACTGCTTAAGACAGGACATGTTTAATATTTAGAAATATTTCAATATTCACTTTTTAAAAAAGGAATTAGGCAATGAACATTCATTGCATTTAAATTGTATCAGAAAAAATATTTCAAACCTTTTCATTTTAATTTGGCAATGTTATTTTATTAAAATAGCAGTTGCATCGGTATTTTTAAGATTAGAAAAATTGTTCAATATTTGTTTGAAAAATTTTAAAAATTTTCTAGACTAAAAGCTATTTTATTAAACATGGTCTGAATTCTTCGAGATATTATTATATAGTCTTTCTATTAATTTGAAAATATTCACTTTCATTTTTAAAGAATAACCAATGTAATCTATAATCACAAAATTATACTTTGAACTCTCGGAGAAGGAAACGATTTTAATGCTGAAATAAAAACATTCGTTAGCTTTTTTTTTTTCTGTCAAAGAACTTAACAATATTCATTCATTGATCAGCAAAAATTATCAAAATTTCCTTTTGATTAGAATAATTTAAGACGAAATCTTTTTGTCAAAAGAATTGCGTAGGCTACAGTTGGCTGAAGTACCTGAATAGTTATTCAATGAGAGGTTTAAAAAAATATATTTGTTTGAACTTTTAGAAATAAATTCAAGGCGATGTTAAAATGCTTGAGAACATACTTGATGTTTTGTTTCTAGCAATAATTTCTATGTTAATCCACAAAATTTAAAATATAATCTGCAGTATAAATAATTTTATAACATTCAATCAAGCTTTAAATGCTTCCGTTTGAGGATTGGTACTATTTCCTCATTAAACAATTCATTTCCTGTGTTTATTAATCTTCTGACATATCTTGGAAAATTTTGAGATTTTACACATTTATAATTCATTTTAATAGATTGTTTCATATCATCATGAGAAAGCGAAATATTTTAATTATTATGTTTCAAGAAAATCTCTTGACACTGAAATGTCTTTAAATTTATTTTTAAATCGAAAATTCTGAAAATTCGAAAATTTTATGTGATAAATATCCATAAATCAGTTATTCGTTGATGAATAACTGAGGAAACCATCCAATGAATCAGTTATTCGTTGTATCATTTAAATGATCACTGAAAATTATAAACGAACATAATTTTAGAGTGATTGTTAATGTAGAAGTTAGTAGTAAAAGAAGTATAATTTAATAGTATATAATTTATATATTTTATAGTATATAATTTATAGATTTTATAGTATATAATTTATAGTATATAATTTAATAGAAATATAGCTTAAAATATATTAATAATTCTTAAAATTTTAAGTTAACTGTTAAAAATAATTTAAACATACACTAAAGAAAATTTCATGACAAAGTATTTATATTTATTCAAATAATGAGACTTGCCGGTACAGATGAATTTTAAAAGCAATGTAAAATTAATTATGATATTTTTATATTCGATTATCTTACTAAAAATGTTAAGATCCGTAAAATTACATAAGTTTTTATACTGTTGCTTTATATTTGATTAAATCTCGTAAACTCTAGATTTCCTAAATTTTCTCATTTTTTCATTAAAAGAAATAAATCACTTACGAATACAAATTCGTAACTAAACAATGACATTTCTTCTTTAAGGGCAAGAAAAAACAAATAAATATTTTTTTGGTATAAAATGACAGCATTGCAAATTAGATATAATACACTATGAAACATAGCAGGTAAAATTGAAGTATATAGGAATACTGTTAAGTAAGTTCTATTCATATTTATAAAATTTTCTGTTTGTGTATATAACAAATGAACGTATAAATATGAAGCATCTTTCAATTTCACAGATATATAAATTATGTTAGAATATTAAGAACTGAGTGAGAATTGAAGGCTTTTCATTAAAAAAAATGAAATATATTTCCAGAAAAAAGTCCTAAAAAAGTTGTTATCATGACACAGAAAAAACCTGCCAACATATAGCAGTAGCACATTAATATAGTTTGATCAATGCGCTAGCATTACTACTAGAATTATCTATTAGAATTGAAGACTGGCAGTGACTGAAATATTAACAAAAATCATTCTTATATTTAAAGATTGATTCAGAATTTCTCATATATTAAGTGAAAGATTCGGTGGAAAAAAGAAAAGAAACAAAAGATGGACAACGGGATAATTTAAAATCTTACAGTATGTATAATATTAAAATATTTTTTTACTAGCAACATTTCAGAAATAACAGCGTAATTTAATATTTTATTTTTTTTCTCAAATACAACATTTTCCAGAGTAAATATTTTATTATTTGATTATTCATGAGAAATAAAGTATGGGGAATAATTACGTATGATATTATGAGACACATATTTACTGATATTGAAATTTAAAAAAAAGCTGAATATAAGGTAGCAGAAAATATCTACAAAAATAAATTCAATGATAAAGATTTTACAAATATACTTCATTTGAATACAATATTTATATTTGTATACAATGCCCATATTTGATTATATATTCTCATAGAAATAATTTAATTTATAATTTTGTATCATATATAATCTAAAGAACTGAATTGTAATTTTTTTTCATTAATTCATTGCCAGTTGACGCTACTTGCAAGAAATAAAAATTTAGTTAAATTAATACAGAAGGTGATAGCTTAAATCAATAAAATATTGAAATTCAGATTGCCAAATTTTAAAAAAACTTAAGATCGTAAGGAAATGACTGAAATATCAATAACAAAATTCTATCTTTAGAAATTAAAAAATATATAAGTTAATGATGATGTAATGTCCACGTTACCACGGAAAAGGGTTGCAGTAGCTTCTGAGAATAAAGTCCCTGAGCACCCGAGGGCAGAAGTCTGACTTTTAGCTCATAGGAGGATGAAATTCATACACTCGCTTCCACAATCCCTTTTTACAGGGCAAGGGGGGGGGAGGTTTTTCACACACCTCACAGATAAAACAAAAAGAGAATAGCAAGCATTCACAAACCAGGATTCTAGCACGGGACGCCAAATTTCAGGAAAGGCGCGCTACCCCTAGGCCAAGACGCCGACAATATAACATAATTAAATGTGCATACGCAACTTCTTTTTTGATGACATCTCCCATGCATATCTTTTGAGAGACTGACAAATTTTGGCGAATGAAATATTAAATATTTTCTATACTACGATGTAAACGATAATGGATTCTCGATTTCGAACTATTATAGAAAAGACTTCATCATATCCCGTTTTATTTTAAAGTTAATCATATGTAATTTTTAGTTTCCATTTTCATTTCTTATTTTCAATTGGTATTTGGATAAAGAAATTAAGTGTTATATTAAGTAATAGTAAAGGTTATAAAATATTATTTAAAGATATTATATTATATTTAATTAATGGTCAAATATATTAAATACTATTTAAAGCTATTAAATATTATTTTAAGAAAAACCAAGAAAAGTAAATTTGTTATAAAATACGTTTTAATTACAACGTTGGAACTTTTCTTAAGAATTCTTTTTCTTAATCTTCACTACATGGGATTTAATAACTCATCTTTTAATTAACGGATTCAATCATAAGTGTACTTAATCTTTCTATACAAATTTTTGTTCTTTTTCATACAACAATAGTTAAAGTGAAAGAGACATGTGTGAGAAAAGGAAAGTTAACTAGTAACCTGTTGCAGATTTGGCTGTAATCCAGGTTAGCTTCTTAATGGCACCTAGTATTACCTTCTACTTTTCTGCAAAATCAGTTACCCTGTCCAATATCCCTCATCATTAATCTTACCATCCCTCTTTCGTGGTCACTAGTTTAGTGTTCGCCCTTTCGAAAATTCCAGAATACTGATTCTTTTTTCGTGTTTTTTGAAATTAATGGGATGTCTTTTTTTGTACATCTCCTACACATACTTATCCATTGAACTTCTATGATATTCATTAATAAGAAGGAAAAATAATTTATTACTCTTTTACATGCAATTACATTCATGAGATAATTGAATAATTGTTTAACAACTTTTCATGGCAAGATAAATTTATCAAAATTGCAGATTTGATTGAAAGTGTAGATTTTTTTTTATACATTAAACCACCCCCAAAAAAATGTATTTCATTTCTGAATCAAATTAATGTGCAGAAAAAGTTTTTTTTAAATTCATAATGATATGAAAGAAGCATTTATTTTTAGAATATATAAAAAAAAAGCAATATAAACAAAAATTATTTGAAACAAGAAATCGATATAATACACAAGATTGAAATATAATCGAACATATTTAATTTTTTTTAACTTTCTTTTAAATATATCATGATGTTTGATTTAAACTTAAAGCTATTTGACAAAACTCCATATGAGTAATATTCAGAAAAGATTCAGCACATCAATGTGCAGATCTTTTTAATGATCGAAGGGCTTGCAGGTTTCATTGACTGGCAAAGATTTCCATTTATGCCCGCCTTCATCTTCATTACACTCCTGTTGTACATCTTCATCTTGTCGATTCATAAAAAATTGTTCTTTCTATAGTTTTTAAAATTATTTTTGATCATATTTCAATATTGGTGGAAGTTTTACAATCTTTTCGGAATAGTTTGGAGCCTTTTTTTAATTAATCTACATTCTCTTATTGGTTTTAATAAATCATCCATGTCGATACATAAGGCATTAAATTTGAGCACAATACATTAAAATTGAGAATTTCAGGAGAACTATTAATTATTACACCTAACGAAGTTTTCTATAACTAATGTAACCCATTCTTCGCCATTTTGATCAGTACAACTGAGTGATCGTAACCTCCGTGATCACTACGCGTTACTACGGTATAACAATGCATCAGTTTCTTACACACACACACACACGTACGCACACATACAGACACATATTATATATATATATATATATATATATATATATGTGTGTGTGTGTGTGTGTGTGTGTGAGAAAATTGTGATTAATTGAATAGTGATAATGAGCAATCACTGGATTAATCACACTTACCGTAACAGAAATATTCGAAGCCAATAAAAAAATAAGTATATTAACAGAAATAATTCACAGAAGTATTTTTCCACAAACATTCTAGTCAGGTCACAGTAAAAATCGTAGATTACATATCTTTAATATTTAAGAAAGGGGTGGAACCACTAATAAAACTTTTTCAAATAGAGGGAGAGCTATTTGCTAACTCACGCAATAATAAAATAAATTTTACACTATATTTTACAGAAATGGAAACTTTTAAATACTTATTTACATTTATACAGAAAAATAGCGATTTAGTTATTATAATATTCTTCAAATATAAATTCTGCCAATTATAAATATGTAAAATGGATAATTTTGAACAATATTATTGAAGCCATAATATCAAATTTTTGAGACTTTTTGTGGAATATATTTAAAATTATATAGATTTATGTCGATTTATTCGAGATTTGGTTCATAACTGTGATAGCACATAAACGCAAAATTTCTTTTCATTGCTATTATTAACATTAGGTTTAAAAATCTATGATATTATCAAATCAAAGTAACTATTGATGATAAGATTTCAAAAGCACGGAACTTCGAATAATGTCAGCAATATTTTTAAAACTATGCTTAAAAAAAGATTTTTTTTAAGATCTGTGATCGGGTTACATTATTTCTAAAAATTTTAAAGTAATGTGTGATATTTTAATTAAAATGATTAAAAGATTAAATGAAGCTATTTTTCTAAACATAGTTTGAAAAAATCATATTCCTATTCAATAGGTTAGAGTCAAAAAACTTATTAAATACTCGATTGTTTAATTAAAAAGTGAATATTATGTCGAGTAAATTTATAGATCAAACTACACTTAGAGTTTTTATTATTCCCTCTTAGAAAAATTGATATTCTATTGCATCCTCTGAAATAGGACTGATATTTTCTCCCCATAAATTCCTCAAATTCCTTAAAGGAGAACTAACTGAAGTTATGTGTATAGAGGAAATTGAATCCTGTTGAAAGGAGAAAACACCAAAGAAAAAAAAATGAAAAAGAACAGTGTTATAAAAAACTCTACATCTGCTTCTATACCATGAGCGGAAGTAACCGGCTAAAGAAAGCTTAGTTCGCAATGTTTGAAATGTCTTAAGCCAAAAAATCTCTCTAAGATGGCTTGTCGTTGAGGAAAAAAAAAATAAAGAGAGAGAAAAAAATCTTTTCAGCTAAAACTCAAAGGATGAAACAAGTTACTAAGCGTCAATGAAGTCCGGGTTTAAGAATAAAGAACAAAACAATATCCGGATTATTTGGTATATAAAAAAAATGTCTGCAACTGATAGTTGGGATAATAAAAGGTACAAATAAAAGACATTTTTAATCAAGGCACAAATTTTGTCGTGGTTCTACTTTCTTCTTCTTTTTTTCCTGCAAAAGATCAGAGGTTTTTCTTTCCTTCCTGACATTTTTTTTTCAAACGTTGTATCTACTTAGTTGCTAATGAGTGCAAAATAATTTTAATATTTAATTAATGCCAACATGTTGCATTCTTGCCTGAAAAGAAATAATTTATAAACATTCACAGATAAAGAGAATTCAATTCCTTCTGTAAAACATTAAGCATCGCTTAAAACGGATATATTGGCTGATGCCAATCTAAATATATCTTTAAATCAAAAACGCATTTATTAAATTTTATTCGCTTTATTAAGTAAATCATAGCTAAAATTTGAAAGAAAAAACTTTATATCATATAAATTTCTGCAGAACAATATATTTATATAATAGACAAGTAATTATTTTTTATAAAATATAGAAAAAGGGAAAATAATGCTTAATGGAAAATCAATCATTTTGAGCAATACCACTGATTATTACTAAATATTTGAGTATTTTATAAGAATATAATTATGTCAAAGACATGAAATCATTATTTAGCACATATCGTTTCGTAGTTTACTTTTCATTTTTGCCTAAATTTACAGTTTCTTTTCCCAGTCGTGGTGAAGTTTGGCTAGATGATCTCTTAAAGAAAAGATGAAGTACAGTAACATATACTTTGAAAGTTTGAAAGCTAAAGTTTTTCTCAGTTAAAAATCAAACATGGCTTTTTTCCTGCGACATTTTTCGGAGGATTTCCGTCACTATCAATATTTTGGCTCTGTTTAAAAATTCACAACATTTTGTTTTACATGATAATTCAAATGTCGTTAAAGAGATGAGCAAATATTGTCAGCCTGATTTTAACAATTAAGGTCTGCAAATTAAATTAACACTTAATTCTTTAATTTAATTTCTACCTAATTTTAATTGACAACAACACAGAAAACACAGTCGTCAACACAGAAAAAATTGTATTTAGCATTATATACTTTGGTAGCCAAACAGATAGATGAAGCTGTGGAGAAATTCAGAAGCAATTTTGAATAAAATATTTAAAAATATTACAAACTAATTCTTAAAATTTACTTAAAATTAATAGCATTTCATGTGTTATACTTTAATTAATCATCTTTTATGCAAAATATTTCAAAAGAACTTAACACATGTAAGCTATCATTTGGTTTATATTTATTAACTGTAATTAAATCAGAAAGTTTTATTCAGATGATACTACAAACAATTTAAAAAAATTTCTAAAAGTTAGGTTATCTTTTATATCATTAACGTATTATATATATATATATATATATATATATACCATCTACAATTGTATAAATAGCATATCAATATTTTTGTGATATATGTAAATCGGTTCCGGAGAAAATTTGGAGCACAAATTAAATGCATTAAAATCCAATCTTATTTATTTAATTAGAATAAAACATAAAAACATTCTGACGAAGAGTTTGGTATTTATTGATAATTGAGAAAATTTTCATCTGTTCTTATTTATTTTGCCCATTTTTGACTCTTGTGGAATTCTAAATCTATCTATAACTATTGCATCAAAATTTTGAAATTTTCATAAATTGGCTGTTTTAATAAAATTACTTGTCATCGGTTTTACATTTCTTTTATATATTAACAAGCAACTGCAGTTCTTTTAATGCGAAACGTAGTAGATTTTATATCTATTAAATAGTATTTAAAATCAATTTTTTAAAGGAAAGAAATGCCAAAACATATGTAAATGGGATGCTTATATATTTAAATGTAGGCATTTTCTTATATGCGTCAATTTCAATTTTTTTCTTTCACAAATTACTTAGTATATAATTAACTTTATTTTTTTAAATCTAACAAAAATAAATAATTATTTTAAATTGCAGAGAACATGAAGATTGGAAGAGAGACATGAACGTATTTTTGTAAATTCTTATCATTATTAACTCAATTAAAATTCCCCCTCTGAATGAGATGCATTACTTATTTATTAATTAAGAATTCTATTTCTAACGCATCTTTTTAAATAAGTAGTGCACGACATGATAAATATTCAAACATTACATTTAATTTCGTTATAATTCATATTTTTATTCGAATATTACTATTGATAAAATGCTTGCTCAAATTTCTTAAGAAGAAGCATTTCCCAAATGTTTTAAAATGCTTTTCATTCTTTGCTTGTGAAAAAAAGAGTATCTGATGCTTCTCTTTAAAAACATATTTAAAGCTTAACTTTAGAAATTAAAAAAAGAAAATAAAGTTTAAATATGTAATTAATTATTAAAGAAATAAAGAAAAACAATAAGAAAAAATAAGATATCAAATAATTGGCAAGATGTCTCTCATGTGTCATGTCCTAACATCTTTTTTGTTATTTTGAAATAAATTTTAAACTTTAAACTATGTTTACAAACTAAGAGAAAATTTCATAAACCTTTCAAGACTAATACAGTATTTAATGTCTCACGAAATATCACTGTTGAAAGTTTAAGTTGAAATTAATCTTCATACATATTTGACGTTACTATATACATAGCTTCGAAACTGGGAGGGAAAAAATCAAGTTTAAGTTTTAAAGGTACAATTAAAAAACCTATTTTCCACCGAGTTTCTTTCATATATAAATTTATAATTATAGAAAATGTATAATAAATTTTTAATCCAATTTTGATTATTTTTCCTTTCAATTCATCATTTCAATTATTATCTTTGTCCAATGTTTTCATAATGCTCAATTCCTCAAATGTTATGACATTTTCCAAGAGAAATTAAAAAGAAAATGATGCATTGTAGAAAAAAAATATTGTCATAAATTGGATTCTTATAACGATAGGTATTTTGCCATGATCTGGAAAATTCAATGAGCAGCAAATTAACACCTCTACATATTGCATATATTTTATACATTTCCATTATTTCTTGAAATTGAAAGATATTTCTTCAAAACAATTAGTCTTTCGGAATTAAAGAAATATAACAAAACTGTGTTAATTATTTTTAATTTGTTGCGAGTATCTTCTGCTTGAAATAATTATTTCATTTCACGTAGAATCCTTCACATAGGAAATATTAATAAACAAATCGTATATAATCTAATATTTGATACAAACACTTCTTTTTCTTACTTTAAATTATAAAATCGAATCTAAAATTAATTTCTTGAGACGTATTATTTATAGGTTAAATAATTTATACGTGGTCAAAATTTTTTCAGAGTAGGAAACCTACTGCAAAACCTGAATTCAAACTAATATGATTAAATCAAATAAATAAAAAAATAATATTATTGAAAAGAACAGCAATTTAATTATTTTACAGTGCTAAAGTTTCGAACACAGTTAGTTTGTAAGTTAAAAGAATTCCAAAGGATAAAAAAAAATTGTTGATAATGAAATTTTTATACTATTTTTTTCTATCAGAAATCTCTAATATCTTAAGGGATTCCTTTTTTGTTTTCAAAATGGCGAGTTTCTCATTACTTCACCATCTTAGAAAATATAAATAAAAAGGATATTTGTTAAACTTTTGCTGTTTATTTATTATAATATTTGTAGGATTTAAAAAATAAAAGAATTTATATCTTTAAGAAATTCTTTCTAAAAATGTGACTCATTTAAGAACCCTTATATTTGAGTAATTTAATGTAACTTTTATTTACATTTTGTTGCGCATGTATTGGCGTTGCAGAATTGTCTAATATTATTGAAAAATTCAAATTCCATTCATTCTTTTATTAGAGGATAACAATTTTGACATTTTCATTCCAGAATTAGATGTTTTTATTTTAAAAATGTTTCTCCATTTGTGTTGTTTATATGGAAATAAATCTGAACAGCACAATAATTAGAATTAAACATTGTATAAGAAACCTTCAGAAATCCAGAAAATTATCTTTGTTTGAACCGACAGGAAAAAATTTCCAGTGTTTTCGTTTGTAATAAATCATCTTGTTTCATAAATTTTAAATAGTATGCATGTTTTTCCATATTACTAACACTTAAAAAACTAAATAGTTATGAATTGCCCTTTTTTCTAGTGGTAATTTCATTTGTATGTAATACAAAAAATACAATCAGTGAAATGTATATTGACATTTATTGAATGCATGTAATTAAGTATATTTTACAAATAGGCATGTGGAATGTTTGATGTTGTTTACTAATTATAAAAAAAAGAGGAAAAAAATTAGATAATTTGAAAACGTTCTATTTGAATAATGCATCCTTTTTAAGCTTTCTGATAATTAGTTGGGATCGATTACCATAATTTTGAGTCTGGTAGAGTTACAAATGTGGATCAGAAAAGGAAATCTATTTTGCGAAATAGGTTGAAGATATTGACCTGCTCGTCGTTAGAGGACCGGATATCTAAAACTGGAGGGATCACTTGAGTAATTTTGTTCTGGAGTGTACAGTTTTCATTCTTAAATATCTAATGGAATATTCTATAATTTTTATAAAAACGTAGTGTTTTAATATTAAACAGAATGGAGTGAAATGAAGGGGACTTTTTATGATGCTTATTTTTTACTTATAATATATTGCCCTGAAATTAAATTGATGCCAATTATATAATTAATGTCAAACAAAAAGAAAAAAATATTTATATTTTAAATTGATGTGTAAAATGAAATTATGAGAAAAAGTTAGAAAAATCAATTATTATCTAATTATTTCACCATAAGAGACAAATTATATTAAAGTCTATATTTTAATAATAGGACTTAGCAATCATGCATTCTCAGTAACTAAAAATTCGGTTTAACTTCATTGTTAATTGTTAGAGAAGAACATTTAAGGAAAATATCATCATTTTTGCAGAAAATAAAACCAGACACTCAAACATTTACAAGCAAAATAAACACTCAAGTTTCTACAAGTACAAATTATATATATATTTCTTCATTAAGAGAAAAACCCTCACATTATTCTCGAAAATTAACCTGAACAAATCAAACTTCTATCTAGGGGAAACTTCGTCTCTAATATCAGAAAGTAACCATGTTCCGTGTACGAACAACGCAGAGAAATATCTGCTCATGAAAGAAAGACCATTATTTTTAGATAGTGATTAAAGTCTTCTTGCAAGACTACCATAATTGTTTCCTTCACGGCAGAAAAATATTGAATTTGAGAGCAGAAGCAACTTAATGAAACTTGTATCTTTTGTTCTTAGCGAATGGTGACAAAGTCTGACATTAATGAACAAAATGCGAAAAATGTTTTTGTAACTACATATGGATAGTTACGTTTAATTTTTTTTTTTTTTTGCTAACCATTTTGCGAATTTTTGTTATTTTTTCTAAGATTCTGTTTTTAATTTAGACAAAAATTACTTTTATTTAAAAATATTATTGAATATATACTTTTGATAAAACAGTGTTTACGCCATGAAAGTACAATGCAATGGTTAAATGAGGTTTTCACTGATGAAGATTATTGCTATACAGAATAATTAAGCTATTTTATAAAGGTTACTTTATATAAAGTTGTAATAATCATGGCGTGTTTACATGAATGCAATTTAATTTGCAGAAAGAAGCAGAGAGATTTTACAAAAATTGATATTAAAGATGACTGAATATTAAACTCAACCAAATGCGACTTAATAACAACTCATACCATTCCAAAGATCAATGGCTTTTTATTCTGTTTTATTGAATCTTTAATAATTATCTAAGCAATTCAATAATTGCTACCTTAGATTTAAAATGATAGATGGTCCAAATCTTATATACAATACTTTACTTTTCTAACATATGTATAAAAGTTGTTCACCAAATAGAATTCTCATTTTATAAATGGATTTTTCTTTTGTTTATTTTTTTTATTTCTAAGTTCACAGTCTTCCAAATTTTTTCTGAAACAAATGAAAGAAGGGTAAAGAATATTATTCTGCTGTATTTGGTTATAATATTTCAATATGAACACCTTAATTTTTGCACAATTTGATTAATAATTTACCAATAAATTGGCTATAATTGGCTAATTTACCAATAAATTAGCCAATATAAAATACTAGATGATATTTAGTTCATGGGTAATTTATATATTTTAATGATCATTAAATATATAAAACATTTGGAAACTTCTGTTACAAAAGAAAAATTACTATACCTGAACTATGAATGGTACTATGCCAGCAGTGCCATTCATCTGGGTAATAGTTTATCCTACAATTCTTTACTTCTTATTAATTTAGATTTCAATCTTCTTGGGGAATTGATTTGTAGATAAATCCAATTACTCTTTCGATACATTTTCTTTTCTATGTTATTTTGTAATGACAAGGGTGAAGATTCGATTTTATCGTAATGTAGCGATAGAACCAGAAGTAATATAATAAGGGTCAAAAGTATATGAAACATATATCTTGATTGGTTTAAAAAGGACGAAAAATACATTTCCGTAGTTAAAGCAGAATGTAATTGATTCAATTACAGTTTAAAATATATACGGCTGTTCCCTAAACACTTAAACTGAGCTTAAATAGTTGATTGCATGAAAATTTATTTCAAATATTCCCTAATGTATAGCATAATATTAAATAAAAATAATCTAACAATGAAAATTTCAATTTAAGCAAATAGCTTATAATGTCCATTAAATATCTAATACCAAAAAAAATGATTTCAAATTTCACGAGATATTAAGCATTGCAATTTCATAAAAAAAACTAACTATAAAATGCCTCGTGGTCAAAATAACATGGTATTATTAAATACATCATGAGTAATTGAATTCGACTACGAACTATGACAAAATCTTTAAAACAGTACATATTTAATTCAGAATCTGTTTTAAATAAGATAAATAGAAATATTATATATATTTTAGCTATAGAACTCGAAGTTAAACTTTCTTTATTTTTAAAAGTTTAAAAGAATTTGTAGAATTTGCAGGAAACTACTGCAAATAAAAGAGATAAAAATGAAATATTAATAATTTATCCTGAAAAAGGATTCATATTTTTGTTTATTTCACATAACTCATTATTAAGTTAATTATTACTCAGATTTTGAGTTGTAAATTTAATTTTTTGCTGAAAAATGCAAAATATGTAATAATTAAAATATCTGAAGGCTTACATATGTTTTTTTAAATTTGTGAAATGTCTTTTAATGCAATAATTATTTATTCTAAGATTTAGATACTGTTTTCGTTCATTCTTTTCGATTATATTATTAATGTTTCCAAAGAAATAACCATTCAGCCACATGAATAACTACAAAGTAAGTTTATTTTCTTCCACTCTTATTGGAATTAAATATTATTAAACACCGGCGGTACATTTCTGCAGCAATCTGCTTTAGTACTTACAAAGTTGGCTAGTAAGAAAACAAACTTTAAAAATATAGAGAAAATGTTGAAAAAAGTATATAATAATTATTATGAAATCATTGAAATTTGTTTAAATTGATCAACGTTAAGAATATTATCGCCAATAAGACTCATAGATATTTACAATTAAAATATCTTTAAGGCATTTATTACAAAATAAATAAAGTGCGTAGCCATGCAGCTGGTTTATACCAAGAAGCAAGTAGTCATAGCTTCGTCTTGTAATTTGTTAAATATTCAGATGTGTGATACTGCTTGCTAAAGAACGATATGAAGTTCATTTTTTTCAGATAGGAAAAAGCTTAAATGTATTAAATCTGCTATTTATGATTTAACCCTAATATACACATAGTGGCTGCATTGAAAATGGAACCATAATAACCTGTACATGCTATATAATAGTATTTTAGAACTAAACCTTTACAAATAGGTCATGAAATATGCATTCCGATAGCCATATAAATTAATAATCAAACATCTGATAATTGAAAGTTATAGTTTACTTAAAAATTACCAATGATTACTTACAGGATTATTTCCTCCATATCTTATAAATTTCTTTTAATCACCATAAGTTGATTTTGAAAAAGAATATTTAAATCTCTTTAGTAAAATACTAAGTGAACATTTTAAATATAAATCAATACATATTTAATTTTATGAGCATATGTGGTTTTAAACTACATTTAATTATTTAACTTTCCTCTGGTTGTACAGACGATAAATTACCCACTTCTCATATCACGTGCTCAATGTATACCAAGATTTCAGATGAAAATCACTACAAGAAAATGCTAAAATTACATTAAATTTGTTAAACTTCTGTTTCGAACTTCTTGATATATCAGTATGTGATTAAAATTCACAAATCTATTTAAAATGAATAAATAATATATTTTTTAATCATTGAATAAAATTTACCGGTTGCGGTAGGGAAATGAGAAATTAATTATTATTTCATGCAAATTATTTTATTTTCAAATTCTCAATTTTTTTAATTCATATCCTAAAAGATTAAAATAAACATTCTCAAAAAAGCGCTTTGAATAATATGATATTTATGCTATTGAATTCTATACATTTAAATATTTTTATTGGCAAAGCAGTAAATCAAGAATTATTATTATTATTATTACAAAACACTAATGAGAAATAATATTTTTGACGATTTTCTGTTAATTTCGAATGACCTTGACTTACTGAAACAAAAATCAATTGATACCCTTATAAAGTACGCTTTTGGATTACATCCAAATTGAACACACTTGCGATAATCAGATTTAGAGAATATGTCAATATCACTTTCTCTCACAAGGAAAAATTCGGAACAGATTTGATATATCAAAGATTTATTTATTTTTTGTAAAAAAATGAATGATAAACTAAAGAAAATAATATATTTTATTTATTGTCCGAGGCTATTTTTTTACAGGTTTTTTTTTTACATTTATGCTTTGCACCTTCAAAACTAGTATTTATCTTTAATGTTTCATTAGAATTATTTATCTCATATTTAGATAAAAAGAAAATAAAAGAATGATATAATAAGAAATGATAGTGATAATTTCCTTTAAGTTAATTATATGAAAAGTTTAAGCTTTTAAAAAGAGTACATAATGACCTTATTATCTTTATTTCATATATAATATCATATTTTACATTTAATGTATATTGAAAAAAAAATTCTCAACTTATCATTATTTTTTACGGGGCTCATATGAAGACATTTTTCCTAAAATTAAAATTGATATACTTTTTTTTCTATGCTTTTCATTAAAAAATGCTTTTGTTTGATTTATTACTAGTTGATACAGTGGGATGAAATATTTTCATGTTTTTACTATTCATTACTTTATCATTTTATAAACGATCTTTCACTGCGCGTATCATGCAACCCCCCCCCTACACACACACACATATATATATATATATACCTAATTCTTGAATCAAACTTTAAAGATGGATAAAATACGTGAAAGGAATAATTTTTTTGTTTAGCAATATGGGGTCAGAGCTGAAAAATGTAGGCTGGGAATATAGAAATAGAATATAGAAAAAGCACTTTATTTTTATAATATTTTCAGAGTATACAATATACACGTATTAGTGACGTATTAGACACGTATTAGTGACGTAATATTAGTGACGTAGTTTCAATGAGTCTTTTAGAAGAAAAGTATTGAACACTCATGAAGGATTATTTAATTTGCGTCATCATATCAATAAAAAAATAAATTTATTGAGTGTAAATGAGTTAACTCGGGCTTCAAAGTTTATTTATTTATTCTTGATATTGTTACGAATTTTTTTTACCGGGCTTCGTTTGGATATATGGTGTGTAGAACGCTCAATCAGTAGGCAGAAGTAGAATAAAAACAACGACGTTTATTTACACGAAGACACACAGGACAGCACAAAGCGACAACTATATACAGCACAGAAGACGATTATCTTCACCCGAGACGTGTAGCATACAACAGCATACAACCAGAATCTACTGCAGACAGTAGCGCACAGCTCAGTTCAGCACTAGCTTGCCTCAGTCGCTTCCGACTCCTCCGTCTTCTACTTCTCCGACTCTGGCTCGGATTACTGACTTCCTCTCCGTCGATTCCGCTTACTCTTCTTCGACCACTCCGTCCACTCTGACTACTGGCTTTTCCGCTCCGTCTTCGGACTACTCCGTCGTCTCTCTCGTCAACGGCGGCCGCTTCCTTTTATAGGTCTCAGGAGGCGGGGCTAGAAGCCTCTCAACCAATCAGGAACGTTCGAGGCGTATCTCGGTTCCTACTGGACGGATCGGGAAAATTCTCGAAGTTTCGGGTATTATCTATTTTGGCGCCAAAGTCGCCAAATTCGTCGCCAAGTCGCCAAATGGTCGCCAAGTTTGTAGCCAAGCTCTGGGACCTCCCACGCCCACCTGGACTCAGTCCCATTCAGATGACTGTAAAACTTTCTTTCCAATGATGGAACAAACTATGCTGGGAAGCCGAATTGCAGGTTTGTAACAATATTAATATTTGGGATTTATTGAGTGATATATGCTTTCTGATAAAAAAAGACGTGCATCTTATGTCGGAAGCTGCGAAACTGTAATGGTAGAAAGGCATTAAGTTTGTAACATGAAAGTTTCCCTGGTATGACCAAAGTCGAATCAAAAAATTATTTCTCGCTTATACAACCAGCTTTTCGGGAGTATCACATACCAAGAAATCGAATTAAGACTACTAGGTTCTCGGCATTTCTTGTTAGTTTCCTCTACCCATTTTGTTTCCGACTTCATATTTCTTAACAAAAAATGCTTCTTTATATGTATTTTACCTATATTTAAAGACTGGCCCATAAATTCAGGGATACTCTGTATATGCAATATTACAGCAACTCCATCTTTTGTGTCATCATTATTCTCATTAAAATAAAGAAATCGTTATGTGAAATCATTCTGTATTTTTTCGAAAAATTGCTGAAAGAAAGAATTATTTTTCAAAAATTTGAAAGCTAATTTCACACATAAATAAATTTTACACATAAATTAATTTTACACATAATAAAATACTGCTCAAATAAAAATATTAATGATCTTATTCATCAACATGAAACCTTTATGGAATCTTTTCCTATGTTCCTGTTCACGTAATCTATTCCATTTAAGAGCTATCTATTGAATAGGCAGGTATAAATCCCTCTCATTCCTCTAATTGTCTTCATTATTTATTATCTCTTATTAATTAGAAATATGTAGTATTTCTAACTAACAAGAGGAAATAAAAAATTGCATTTCATTTTTTTTTATACATAGATGACAAAAATAAATTTGCATGATATGCATTCAATATAATGGCAATCGGCAAGCCCGTAATTTTTTTGATGAATTTTTCTTTTAATTTCCATTTGATTTTCCGATTTATATGTTAGGTCAGTTTAAAAACGTTTCTTTTAAAGACATATTTTTTTTTAATATTAGAATAATTATATATTTTCCAGAAATATATAAAAAAAATAATTTTTGTTTTATTATGATTTTTCATCTTAAGTTTGGGAAGAATATATTTAAAAAAAGATATTTCACAGAAAATCGAGGAAGAAAAAAAGAAAACTCTTGAAGTTTTCACACTTTTGGAAAACAAAACTTAAGCAGCATTCTTGAAAGTTTTTATAAATTGTTTTTAAAAGAGATTTGTGCATTTGCATATGAGAATATACTGTTTATTGAAGATAACTATTACTTTTTGAATGTTTTAAAAGCAATTACAATATTATTTATTCCCTTTATAAATTTCCATTCGAAATAGATAATCTTTTCTCAAGCAATGAAAGGAGAGATCCTAATTATTCTAATTAATTGTGTACATGTACACTAATGTAGTATGAATTGCAGTTGCAAGAATTATATATCTACATTTATCTACGGATTCTACATATAAATAACTATTAATAATTAACAAGATATCCATTTAAAATTCAATATTTGTCTTCAATCAACATTATATTTATGGAAACTTTTCAATTAAATAGATTTGCAATATTTTAAATTCCACATTATCGTTTAAGATTCCATTATGATTTACTAAATGTTAACAATGATAAAGCAATATATAAAATATTCCTGAGGTATTTAAATCCATCTTGATTTGCGCATTTGAAATTCAAAATTAAGATTTAAAATATAATACAAATTAAAATGAAGTTGTCTAATTTATTCTACGATCGAATTTTTAAACTAAAGAGTATAATCAAATAATAAAAGAAACTGATAGTAAAGTCACAATAATTTTTTCTCCAATTTCGTTTTCTTCAAAATATACACAAAAAAATTACGATACCTAAAACAAATAAATATTTCTTCATATTTCATGCAATAATCTTATTTTCATAATGAATTTGCAAATTAGATTTGCCTTAATAGAGAAAAAACAATATTTCATTTATTTTGCAGACTAATTTTTCTTTGTGAATCTTTGCATGGCGTTTTTAAAGAATCTTTCAGGGTATCTACATTTAATATGTCTGAAATAGTTTCATATTTATCCAAATAAAATTTTATTTTCTTTTAATCTGATATGAAATTATTTAAAAATTTGTTTTAATTCTCTTCAATAATTTAAAGCAATTCTCAGTTTATAATAAAATATTATGGTTCATTATGGAAATGATTTTACTGGTTTGTTTTAATTCAAGGAAATATATTTCATATTATTCTCGATATTAACAAGTAATCAAATTCAAAGCAGAATGGATTATAAATTCAATATGTTTATATAAGGAATACATATTAATTATGTAATTTCATATTTTAGAAATAAAAAGATTAAAAAATATTTAGAAATTTAAAAAGATTTAAAAGGATTAATATGTAAAAAGATTTAGAAATATAAGATTAAATAAAATTTTTATTATTGTAATTTATGTGTTTAATGATGGCATTACATACTGGAAGTTCAGCAGTTCGTTTAAATTCATCTATTGTTGTTAGGTCGTGAAACAACCAATATGCAATGAAAACATTTGTGTTTAAACAGCAAAGTGCCATTCTTATATATCCTCTTGAATTATAAGAATTGCATAGAAGATTATTATCTAACATAAATGCAATTTTCTGATTATTATATGAAGACAATATATCATCCATAAGAAAATAACAATTTAATATTATTGTTATAGTATACATATTTATTGTTATAGCATTATGTAACTAGTAATAGCTTAGTTTAGTTTAGTTATATTAACGTCACGTTTTAAAGCAATTCTAGGGCTGTTTTGGGACAGGACCTCGCAATTTTGAAGCGTTGTCAGATGACGAGAATCATACCTGAACTGTCACCCCTCTCTCCACACCACATCACACCAGCTGGAGGACATTTAGCCCGGAAGGATTTAACATGCATCAAATCCTCTTACACAACGGTTTTTCTGTGGAATTAGGTCTCGAACCTGAAACCCTCCAGTTAATTAATAATTGCATAGTTAGAACATTAGCTGACGCAAAACTCGTAAAGAAAAGAAAAAGCCTTCTAAAAGAGGCAGTTTTTTATATTAAATATTAGATTGTAGAAAAATAAACTTATTGTTGAAATTTCATATTCTTGTTACATTCTTTCTTCTTTTAATCTGTTAAAAGCTATTCAGACTTTTCTAAACTTAAAACTGGTAATTCTTGCTCCTTCTTGTTTACTCAAATATAATCCATTTCATTGAAAATTAAACAGTTCCCTTAAATTATATAAATTTCAACATGAAGTAGATATGCGTAGATTTATCAAAATGAACTGTAACTGATTCGTTAATTAAAAAAAGCATTTAATTCCAGTTTATCTAACCTAATATACAAAGAGCCCGACATATAGCTTATATAATATTGCCTTAAGTCTTTCTAATTCAATTAGGTGTGTTAACTTAATGCTGTGTGTTAGCAGTTGAATGAAGAACTCTAAGACTGGATTCCATTGGTAGCTGATGCAGCGGAACGTGTATTCATCGTTTTGCTTGGTTGAAGATTTTCTACTAATCGATTTCTCGTTTGTCAATTGGATTTCGTCTTCAAAGCTTTAAAGGGAAAATCTGAAATCACCTGATATAGCTATGAAGTGTATAAGAGTGTAACATGTGATCTGGTTTCTTAAAGTATGGCAAATATTATTAATTCTTTACTGTTAAATTAAGAAGAAAGTTAAATATAACTTGAATTACATTTAAAAAATGTGCCCTTAATAACATGTGGACAAGCAACAACCAATATTAATACTTCACATATATTTATTAAGAACTAACTTATATGTATATACTTATATACATATAAGTTAATGTAGAGAAAAAACTTTATTTAACTAACATAAAAGCATATGACGAATGTGCGTGGCACATTTTTCCTACTCTCCTTCGAATTTTCGTCTGCCAATTTAGGAGAGAAGCAATCATGTAATTATCATGATGTTATCAGTAATGCAACATTCGCCGTTTAGAATATGAGAACTATTAGATTAAGAAGTCCCACAATATATCCGAGAGTGGTTTCTTGACAGTTGATGTGTTTTTGTGAAAATTATCAATGCTTTTTTATGATTGTTTTGAGACTGTAGCCAAAGTAAAAGAGAAAAAAAAACATCAGTTTAGTTTTGAATTAAACCAATTATTCTCCATTTGAATTAATAAAAATGATTATGGAATAAAAGTATTTTTTCTCGCTATATATATATATATATATATATATATATACTGTGATTCTTCATATACATTTTCTATATGTTTTTATTTTTCATTCCTATTCCTTTAAAAATGAAAAAAAAATTATAGATCGTAATTAAGAAAAGAACAAATAAATTAATAACGTAAAATTTTTACCCGATGAGCCTAGGCCGTTTATGTAATTATAAAAGGTATTATATCATTTTTTCACCATCTATGATATACACATCTAGAGTAAAAACTTTCTAGACAGTCTAGAGTATTGTTAGAGAATTCAACATTAGCAGAGGATTTGGTATCCATTTCAGATTATCACCCCCGGCCCTGGAACGCACATACTTCATGGGCATAATGAGATTATTTCTTTCCCATCATCTCATATTAATTCAATATTTTGAATGATGTAAAAAGACTAATTACAATATTTGCAAAATACTGAAAGCATACTAAAGTAGCCCTTATTTTCTCTATTTACTCGCTAATTTCTGCAAATATGGTTAGGTAATAAATTATATTAGGAACTTTCAGATAAGTTGTTATGCGCTGCGATATAATATCGGTGCTGCATAACGTCTGCGTGTATTAAAACAATTGTATTATCCTATAAAATTGTATTTCAGTGCTTTTAGCACATTTCGAATAGACGAGGGAATTTGCTTATCAGAGCCGACAGCTACACATTATTTCAGTAATTGAATTCCTCATTATTTGTTTTTTGAAACATATTTGTTAAGTTATTGAATAATTATAATTATCTGTGGCATCCTACATTTTAAATAGAAATGTTAATAAATATCTCTGATAATGAAAGAGTACTTACTTTCTAGAATTGCATCAGTCTTTAAAGAATTTATCTTTAATTAGCAAGTATTCTCGATGTTATGCGTTATTATTCGGCATTGTAAAATAAAAATGATGCACAATTTCTTGCTAAATGATTAAAAAAAATACTTTTCATCTTTAGAATTTTCAAATCTTTGATTTTCTGCATTTTACATGTTATTTTCTTAAGTTATAAGCGTCATTTCTTTCATTTAGAATTCTGATTAATAGCAACCCTTATTGTTATTTATTAAACCCTTATTGTTTCTGGTCGCTTCTACTATTGATTATTACCGTTATAATTGTGAATGAAAAAGAATTCATAGTGATTTTAGGATTACACAGTAGCTAAATTAGTACATATTTAAGGAATCAAATAATAAAATTATAAGTAAAATAATAAAGAAATATCATTGGAATCTTGAATTTAATATTAAGGTTAAAATATGACTGAAAGAGACTTTACACATTTTATTTGTAAATTTCCTCCTACTTGCATTGAAAGCTAATTCGAACATATTTCATAAGTTGCCTAATGTTTTGTGATAATATTTTTATCTTCTGTTGGCAGTTATCTCAACTAGAATTTATCCTCAATGAACTGTTATATGGAATATTTATAGAGATTTTTCAATCTTCTTTCAGCATTCATTTTACAAATCACCAATGGCATTTAAAAATATTTATGTCTTTTAATGTTTATTAATAATCGAATACTATTTATCTTGTTTTAAAATCGTAATTATATCAAGAAATCAAGAACGTCCTGAACCTTTTATTTCAAAAGTAGGAATCTTTTATTCATTCAACACTATGAGTCACACACTACTCGAAATTTGAATTGTTACTGTTAAAACATAAATATTAATACTAATACTACCTAAAATAATAATAATAAATGCTGGATAAAATATAAATACTAATATTATACTACTTGAAAATAAAATAAAGAATTATAGCTGATGATAACTAATAAAATGAAATTATAAAGACCAACCAAATTAAAAGGAAACAACATTTATTTGTTAAGAAATTTTGATAAATATAGTAATAATATAACAGTTATGTCATATATAAAATTAATATATTTAACGTCCTTTCCTTACAAGTGTAGATATATTTTTTCTCTTCGAGTAGCAGACTCGAATTTTACACTAATCAAACCCAAATTCTAATCAAGTTATCCCCAAATAAATAAGTAATATATTTTATTATAAGTAACGAAATGGAATTATAATGGAATTACCCAAAGTAAAATTAAGCAGCAGTTATATCTAAAGAAAATTTAATAACATTATTAAAATCACAGTTCATGTGAAATACAGAACAAAGATAAATGGTAGCAGTTGAATTTGAAACACTGATCCCATTTGTAGGAAGGGAGCGGATTGTTTCAACATAAAAACTCCCAGGTTGCAGACGGATGCATACATGATTTTCTTTTTCGACATTTCAATAGCCAAACTTTATGTGCATTATACGATTTTAAGTTCATCCAATTATCTTCAGTTGAATAGCAATTTCATTTTAGATGATCCGAAGATTCTGCATTATGAGTTATTTCACAGCAGGCACTGTTGGCTCTGTTGGTCACAATATGCGCCTGCCGAGAGTTTGGCAAGTTTTTGATGTTTACGCTTTCCGCCTTATAACGCTGATACCATTGGGATTTGATATAACGTGCCCGACATTGTCTTCTACACACCTCTTTCATTCTGAGAAAACATTGTGAAATATGATCCCCTTTTTTGGCAGAGAAATTGGATAATCCTTCCTCGGGCTTATCTAGAAGAATGCATCATGAAATGAACTAGAAATATGGTTATATTTGCGAAGCTGTTAACTACGCATTTGCAATCGATAATATACGAGAAGCCATGTATTGACTAACACATTAATTTACTGGCATATGATAGAAAACTGATATAGCTAAGGCCTCCTTTTCATTTATACGAACCTTACTTATTCATTTAATTCAACCATTAACATCTGTTGATCTTATTAATTTTTCGAAGTGAAGGGAATTTTCATCTTACTGTTAAACACAGTAATTTCCCTGTTGCATCCTCTCATTTTTTTGAAAATTATATATCATTGTTTCAGATATTTAATGCCTTTCATCAAAAGTTCTCTTTTAAGCTCTATTGACTATATTATATTATAAACTAACAGTATTATATTTGACTGTGTTATACCATAAATAAGAGCTGTTTTAATATATGCACATGTAGTATCGAAAACGTTACATCTTGATAAAATTTGGAAAATGATTTTCTTTTAAAATTCATTCCGAAATTGTAAGCCGTGTGTTTGTAGTTAATCCTTTTGTATTCCCTTCGATATTCCAGTTCTTTTTCATTATTAAACGAAAATCATAACTACAACGGTTTGTAAACTACGTGATAACTTTGTTCTCAAACAATATTTAAGGGTGTATTTACGGTTTCCTTGTTTAATTATAATTCCCGGGAGATACATTATTAGTTAAAGTAAATATTGTGTGACTTTAAATAGGAATGGGATGAATTTAAATTTCAACTGAAATTCAAGACAGTAAACTTGGAAGATTTTCATTTTTAAAATGCATACATTTTTTGATAAATTTTGCAGCTATAATAGACATTTTTAAAAATAATAATTGATATGGGGGGCTGTATTAGTGCACTAGAAATTGAAAGTAAACACTGCCAAGCTTAGATCTATGAAATATATAACAAATGCAGTTCAGATTGAAGAAATATGCAACCATTGAAATTAGAGTTATTTTACGAAATTTTAATTAGAGTTTAAATTTATTGAAACCTAAACACATTTTTTGAGCTTTGCCTTGCTAACTTATTAATGTATATTGTACAATAATATTTCCAGTGATATAAACAAAGCCTCCAAACATTTTTTTCCGAAATCTTATTTTAAAAATATTTGATTTGTATTCTGTAAGAATAGTTATCAGTGTTATGAAGAAACTGAAACCATCTTTCAGTGTTATTATAAATGTTTAATATTTTGTTTTACTTCCGATGTTGATAATTAAGGTATGCGGATTTTGTCGACATGTCTGTGTAACATATTTTTAATTGATTTCAAAAAATTATCTGTATTTATATAATTTAAAAACAAATGATAGCTAAGGTATTTTTTTAATTTTGCATATATCTAAATAATTTTCATCCTCTCTGTAATGTAATTGTAAATTTAAAACCACATTATTAATCTTTAAGCGTGAATTATTTTCTTTCTCTTGAGTTTATTTACTAAAAATAGCATTTAATTATTAAAGATATTACAAATATTTTGAAAAATATTTGGTATTGCACACACATTTCAGATGCTGAATGTAGCAATAAAATGTTTGGTTAGTTGAACTATTTCAAATTAAAGCTCACATTTTGAATGAGATGGCAAGCTGAATTTAAAGGAGATTATTGGCAGGCGCAAACTATAATTAAGAAAATATGTGTATTACTTCTCAAACAATTCAAATTCCTGTTTAAGAGATTTGAAATTATTTAAAAAAAATTAATCTAAAATTCTATATAAAATTGCCGAGATAAGAGTATTGCTGAGATATAAGAAATTTGCTAAGAAAGCAGCATTATGATGAAGCTACTTAAAATATTTAGCAAAACTTTTTTTACATAATTTTGGTCAACAAGCTGTTATTTAAATAGATTACTCGTGCTTAAAATATATGTGTAATTTCCAATACATTTTTTGGTAATTCGAAGTATATAATTATCAGTATTTCCTCTCAGGATTTTATAAAATGGCTGCATGCTATGGATTTACTTTTATATTGGCGTCCACTTAGAAAAATATTTTTTAGTGGTTAATCGGGTTGAAGATTTATATATAGATAGTTAAAAACAGGCATCAGTCCCATATATCCAAATTTGAATAGGAAAACTGCTATTTTAGAACCTAATAACAGTTTTCGAAGTTGTGCAAAATTTTCTTTCGGTAACACATACCACAGAACATGTTGAATGACTCATTGTTATTTTGTGGCATTCCACGTAAATACGTATAACTATGCACCAATAACACCAATGATAAATAAATAAATAAAATGCAATTCGATATTTAAAAAAAATGTATGTTCACATTGTTTATAAGTGAGAAACCAGCTGTTTAGGGTAAAATCCTAGATGGGCTCACCTCTAGGTGACTTATTTAAAATCTCGCCAAGTTGACTACTAACTGAATATTTGTTATTATTTTTCAATTAAAAAATGATACTTGAAGGCCAGAAATAATAAAAAATATAATAAAAAATAAATATAATAAATAAATAAATATAATAAATAAATAATTATAAAATAAAATAATAAAATAAATAAATAATT
>JAPMOR010070120.1:100500-118810 GCA_026543865.1 Argiope aurantia
TGTGTGTGTGTGTGTGTGTGTGTGTGTGTGTGTGTGTGTGTGTGTGTCTGTGTGTGTCTGTGTGTCTGTGTGTGTGTGTGTGTGAAATTCTAAAACTAAATGATATATAAATTAAAAAGTCATATTATAAAATGGTAATCTATTTATTCTAAATAGTTCAAGGAATTCATAATAAAAACAGATTTTAAAAGAAGACCGATTAAACCAGTGCCATTTGTTAAGACATTTTTCTTACAGTAAAACAGACAAAGATTATGAATGTTTCAATTGAATTAGAAATTGAAGGATTAAAATAAAGATGGATATTTTTATTTTAGTATATAAAAATAGGTAACTAACTACTGTTTTATTTGGTAAACAGTAGTTCGCCAGCAAGCGTTAACTTAAATATTATAGATATATCTACTAAAATGTTCTTGAACTATCTACAGAAATGTTAAACTTCTTGTCAGTTGTGCGGATTAAAATATTTCTAATTAAAATTTTCTTTACTGCGAATAATTTAGCAACGATATTTAATCCTTGAAAATCCGTTTCATTCATGAATAAATAAAAATCGTATTTTAAATGCACGCTTACCAATTTCTCATAATGATACATTGAATAAATTCAAAAAAAAAATCTATGCAATTTTCTGTTGTTATCGTTTACTAAAATTTATTATTCTCTTGAATGTATTGAGCATCTCAATTTAAAAAAAAAAAATCAAAATTACTCAAATTAAATTTTCGAATTCTTAATATTTATCCCAAGAAGATTTTCTTAAATAGTCTTAGTCTTTAAATTATCGATAATTTTATGATATTTTAATTTATAAAAGTCCGCAATATATATTATTATAAATTATATATTAGACAGCAATAATACAAGATAGGTCCTCTTTACATAAAATTACTAGGGGAAATTTTTATTTCTATCAGAAGTTTTAGTTTTTCCTACCAACCACAAGAAATAGAATTAAAAATATTCTTTTAACTCCGAAACATTTTCAGGAAATGTAAAATGACTAAAAATAAGCGAAAATAAATAAATAAACCTCATCATCATATTCAGTGCCTTTTTAAAAATATATATATATAAATATTGAACTTCTAATCATTATTTTTACCGGTATAAAATTAGTTTGATACGGGTAGACATATCTAAGTCTTCTATTATACCCTAGTTCAAAGAAGGAAGAATTAATTCAATTGCTTTGCTATTCACTTCTTGGTGGATGTTAGCTACTCAAACATCTTGCCGCACTGAAACAAGTTATAGCATTGCAAAAGATGTGATGAAAAGATGATGGCTTTGAAGAATCTTTACTAATATCGCATTTAACATCATTTACCATAAAATAAACCTGTCTCTATAAAGTATCATTATGATCATGGATTTTACTGTTGAACCCTGAAACGTCATTTAAAGTAACTTCAGGTGAACATATATGGCGATAGGACGTTTTATTTCAAATAAACCGCCGACCAAACTTTAATCATTTAAGATGATGCGTCTTAAGAGAGCTTCCATGCATATTGTCTACTCCGTTAGCCCTTTCTAGGGCAGTGGGAAGTATGCTTCCCCCTAAATTTGTCAATCTTTGTATGAAATTATGTAGGTGGGCATAAGTTCTGACAAATTTTTTTAGTAAGTCAGAAACTTAGATGCTTCAGTTCTTTATCTCAGACCTTGATATGCCTTGATTTGTTACTTAATTATTAATTAATCAAATTCATTAATTAATCAAATTAAATTTATCTAATAAGCTAAACGAATCCCTTTTCTTATTCTAATTCCAAGCCTAAAAATATTTTAACATAATATGACTAGAAAAAAATGGCCCTTTAAGACACTCAGTAAAATAGGAAACTGTCGGGCTTCAATCTGTCTTCTTGAACAGAGAGCGCATACAATATCACAACATAGACTATATTTCTAGCTGACAAATAAAATTAAATTTTTATACGACGTTCCATGGCGTCACAGTTCAGGAATATATTAAAGCACTAATTCAAAAGTTTTTCAACAAAAACATTTTTTTTATATTATTTTCTACTTGTAAAGAATTAAACATCCTTGTTTTAATTATCACATAATTTTACATTCATTTTTTTTTTCAAATTCATGCATGAGATGTCATTATCTTAGCTAAATGCAGTAGTGTCTTCACATTCATAGATATATAAATATACAAGATTTTTTTTAATGTATTTTATCATAATTTTATACGGAGTAATTTGTGGTTTAAAAGCAAAATATTAGTTTTTACCATAGTACGTTTTAAGGGATTGGTTTCCACATATTCAAAAACAGAAATATAATTCTAATAAGGAGTTTTCAAAACCGCGTAGGCAAGATAGTTAAAGCCTAGTGCTGAGCACTCATCATAGGTGTAAATCACGCGGATAAAACTGTCATTTAATAGCGTATCTACTCTTCAAAGGGCCTGCTGAAATTTCATTCTGTTATTCGGTTGTTTATCAGTATCCGAACGAAATATCAAAATAATAACCAGAATGTTAGAGAAAGGACCTCTTCTCACGATTAAAAAAAATGACTTGGAAAGGTGATCGAATTTCCGACAGATGGACTAAAGTGCCTTTATATTTTAAAGAGTTGACATAACCAGGGAAAAATTCTTTTTTTTTTTCAAAACTGAATACGGGATATTTTAGAAAAAAATAGATTTACTTTTAAATTACTTTATTGTTAGTACATGTATAAAAAAATGGCATTCTTAGTTAAAAGTTCTAATGCAAATGGCGATATGTTAATAATTCAATTTCACAAGCTGTAATAATTTAATTATTAAATATATCACATTTGGATATCAATCATATCTTTTATCAAACATTTTAGCTTGAGGAGCATATAAAAAATATTTTAACAATAAAAAAAATTCAATCTTAAATTTATAATAAATTTCAAACTTGATTGCATTTATGATTCTGAATACAACATTTTCAAAAAAAATATTTGCGTGTA
Source organism: Argiope aurantia (assembly GCA_026543865.1). NCBI lineage: Eukaryota > Metazoa > Arthropoda > Arachnida > Araneae > Araneidae > Argiope > Argiope aurantia. The sequence continues at coordinate 103,468 of JAPMOR010070120.1, forward strand.
TATGAATACATTAACTTCAAGTGCAAGAAAATTATAGTTTTTATACAAAAAATGCACCTGAAAATTTTGGCACCATTGGGGGGATAATTTGACTATATGCAACTTCCGGCATTTTTGAAGACAATAATTCACAATAACCACGAGTTAGACAGGAGAAAAGTGGAGCCTGATCAAAAAAGCCAAATTCTTTAAATTTCCAAATGAAATTTTAAGGAAGAATGGGAGTGGGAAAAGTAGGATTCATGGAAAGTGGGTGTATATTTTTTCCAAAATATGCAATAGTGATTAATATGTTATGAATGTAAACATGATTCTTCTAAATGCATATGCGGTCAAGAAATCCGAGGATAGTATATTTCTCAAAATATTTTTGCTTTAGGTGCCAAAACCTTCATAAACAGTAACGAAGCAGTTTAACAGGATCAAAAATGCTCTTGTTATTGCAAATTAATTTTGACTGATCATAGATCTAATCATAAAGATGGCAGATTTTACAAATAATGTCCAAAAATTGCATAACTTATAAAGCTACGGTGTCCTTTTTATCATGCGTATTTTTCGGCTACTACAGTACTTTAATCTGCAAGGAACTGAGTTATATATTTTTTCTAGCATTCATGTTTCATAGATGTTATATAAAGAAAAATAACTGTATATTTGTAAGATGTGTACGATTTTATATATGTAAAAAAAATGTTATAAAGCATGAATCCACAAAAGACATTACAGAGGCATTGTTTTATACCTTGTTGATACATTTTCTGTATTTATTTAGTTAGAAATTCCTTCTAATTGGAATAAAATCACTTACACGTTATATTTTTTTTCCATAAGCAAACATTAAATTCATTTCATGTTATTCTTCACTGAAAATCTCAAAGCACTCTTATCTATTGTGTTTGAATAGCTTTTGTAGTATAAAAATAATAATGCGCATTTAATGAAATGTTAACAATTTGCGATAATAAAATGTGTTATAACATTTTATTTCAAACAAATAAAAATGGTACTTTAATTTATTTCGAAATAAATGTGATAATATTCATTGCTCTTTATTAAAAGCATAAAATGCTAGAAGCTACTTAATTATCTAAATATGATTTTTATGTATTTATTTATATATGTGCTCTTTTCTTCTGACTTTTCCAATTATAGTTACATTCAGCACTAAAGAAAACCAAGAATATCTTAAATACTACTACTTTTCTAATTAGCTTTAAATAAATTTATAAAATAAATCAATGAATTACTTTTGCGAGAGCAACTAATTATTAAAAATTATTAAAATAGATAATTTAATCCGGATATTCAAAATAAATTCGCATTTGCAATTTTTTCGTATTTGCTATTTGGAAATTAAATGCTTGCTAGGCTTTTTCACAGTTTTATTTTTGTTCTTTAATTAGAAAAGTAAATTTGCCACATTAAGCTCATTTGAATTTTAATAGGTTTCAATCAAAATTCAATCATGAAATTTGTATTTTAAGTTTGCAAAATGTTGAATTTAGAGCAAGATTTGTTTAAGAAAGATTATAATGTATATTAGAATAATGATTAATAACATGTTTACTATATAATTAATATTACGATTAATTATATCATAATATTAATTATATTTACTATATAATTAATATTACGATTATATTTATTTAAATAGAAAAAAATAAATGTCAGTTTGTAGTCTACACATCTATTGAAATAAACGCATTTGTTTAAATATTTATTGTAATAAAGAGCAGTAAACATTTTCAGGTTAAGAATGAATAAAAGGTACAGTATTAAAAGAATATCTTTCATTGCTTTAATGTATGTAAAAAACATACGTCCACAACATGCAACATTATGATGTCAGCATTGAAGCCACTAGTGGCATAGGGAATATTGCAATTTCAGAACCATATGTTTTATTAAAATAATTTATTAATATTTTATATTAAATTATATGTATTTATCGAAAGTGCAATGATATTTTATATTCTTAAATATTTACGAAACAAATAACTTAAATATTTACGAATCACAAAAATCACATTGTGAAAAAATCATAACTCCATTTGATCTCATTACCATAGTATATAATAAACTGCATTATCAAAATTGCTAGCAATTGCTTTTGCAAGTATATCTGTACGTTTTGATTTGGGGTAAAGTTCTATATAGGCTTTCTTAATGGTATTCAAATGTAATATGATTTCAATAATCAAATTATGTAAAAATGAAACATCTGATTTCAATAAATGAGATGCATAACATAGAAAAAATATCATATTTGCTTATTTAATTTGTCACATTATGTAGATTTAAATGACCAGTTTCTAGTCTTTTGAGTCTGTAATTCACGATTTAAATTTCACCGCTTTTCACCAAATATTTCCAGATTTTATTTTCTTTTAAAAATATATATAACATGCTGTACATTTTAGATCAAATCTTATTGTTTTCTATATTTTATTTCAATTCATTCAGTTAAATATATTTTATACATCAACCTTTATTGAAAAAGACAGGGGAAATCGTTTTGAAAGGAGGAATCTGAAAAAAAATATCTTTTTTTTGTTTCCATTAAGTTGAAATACTTTTACTTTCTTCAACAAAAAGGAACTTGCACCTTAACCTTGCGTCGCCTTTAAACTCAGGTTTTGGATTCGGTCCAAGTAGAACACTTGCAATAATCAAATTTAGAGAAGTTGTCAACATCTTTTTGCCTTACAAAGAAATTCCCGGAGCAGATTTGATGCATCAAAGATATATCCATTTATAAGGGGAAAAAAAGGGTAGAACGATAAACTTGTGAAATTTTTTTCCCTCTTCTGAGATTTTTTAACACATTTTTTTTTTTTGCGCTTTTCTTTTGACGGATCTTATTTTATTTTATTTTTTGTTAAATATCACATTTTTCTTTTACTTCTTTTTTTATCTGGATTTTTTAATGTTTTTAGATAAGCACTTTTTTATTCAAAGGATTCATCCTTTACCTCATTAAAGCGAAAAGAAGAAGAAAAAATAACAACGTATAGCTTAATATGATACAGTTATATTGAAATACGTGCATTTATTTTTATATAAGAAACATAATTAGCATTAATAAGCTTAATAGATAGAAAAGGACATGATTGAAAACTTTTTTTATACATTATTGGGTTATTATTTTTTATTATAAAGGACAATAACCAGCAAATTTTTTTGTATGCTCATTGTAATGCTTTGAATCAACTTTTATGTATTAAATATCAATACTGAATATTTTTCATACTTATTATTCATAAATAAAGACGTTTCAGAGTCGTCATACAGAGTTTGATGACAGTTCAGATATCAAAAATCACATTTTTGGTCTTATGCCTGTCTGTGAGTACGTTAACTCAAGAAACGCTTTGAGAGACGGAAGAAGAAACTGGTCATATAGTCTTTACACTAAATTTGTAGATTTCTATTAAATTCTGAGCTAAAGCTTATTTTTCTTATAATGCGTATTATGCTTATTATGATTTACTTATTATACTTATGAGCTTATTTGGCCGTTTGATTACAAGTAAACATTATATCTATAAAACAAAGACAACTACATAGATAAAATATAGTGCACAGATTTAATTACTAAGCAGATACTTACCGAATTTAGAATAAAATTCACCAAAAGTTTCCCTATTTATCTGTCTGTACCTTCACAAGCATGCAAACATAATAAATAAAATATTGAAATCTGGTACATGATTTTATGATTAAAATTATAGTTCTGGGTCATTTTTTTATTTCAATCGTTTGGAATAACGCGTTTAAAAGTATATATGATTTTTGAGTATTATTAACTTCATGTCAGGAATTAATCGCCAAAAAATTGTAATGGATCATACCACAAATTCATTGCAAATGCTGAATTCCTGCCACAGAAGGATATAGGATATTTCATCACTATTATTCACTAATGCAATGGAATGCCTTTGCATTAGTGAATGGAAATCCATAATTTTTTGCGGGTGGGATAATGATACCATTATTAAAGCTAATGCGAGAAAATATTGTGGTATTCTATTTTTAGTATAAAACATTCAATTTATAATTATGAATATATTTTCGCTGCATTTTATGAATTTTGAACTAATTCTTATTTTATACTTCATTCTTATAATTTTTATATTAACATTATCTGAATGCTAATAATTAACACGGATTTTTCGTTCAAATTTCATCAATATTTTTTTCTTTTTATTTTGAAAGAGTCAATACAAAAGAAAAAGCCGAAAATTATTATTTGAGACGAAAAGCGAAAACTATTATTTTGTTTCAGACTGTTTTTCTTGGTATTCTAATGAGCAATAAATTAGCCAGTTTGCCCCAAAATAAAGCCTTCTTTTAATTGTGTTTATTGCCAGTAAATACAAATTGGTTATTTATTCCTTTGGTAATGGAAATTATTATAAAAGAGAGAAAAACTTCTTTGAACATATTTTTGTTTCTTTTGAACTTATTTAGGATCAGAACAAAAACAACTCAGACTTTCATTATATTTCATTAATGTCACTGAAAGTTCACTAACCTTTATTTCTTAAATCTAAGTGGAAACAGCTGAAAGATTTAAAAACAAAATTGACTTTAAGAGCAAATGTAAAAAAATATCTAAGAAATCAAAGAAATTACCTGGACCTGATGGGTTAAGTATTCAATTTTTTTCTCTTTTTAGAAAATTGTATTTCAGAAATAAATAGTTATTTTAGGGAATACTAATCCCCTGTTAATCATAATTACGGAATAAAATTATTGCAGTTTCAATTTCGATGCATATTATTATATATAACTAAGCTTCCACAGGAATTTTTTTTAATCTTTTTTTATCACGTCATGAATAGTTTTAACTAGTCTTTTTTTTTTAAATATTTGTATAGATTGCTCTTAACTCTTTTTCTTTAATCTTAAAAAAGACTTCTTTGCTCAAAAATAAATTTATAAAACTATAAATTATAAATTTATTGAAAACTTGCATGTTTAAAATAAATAATATTCACTAAAAAGATTATAATTTCATTATTTTTGTATAATGCATATTTTATGCATATTTCTTTAAAATGCAATATTTCAAATGTTTGCTGTAAAATACAAGTTAATACTCCCTACAAATGTTACATTTACAAAACATTATTTTTGAATTAATAATCGTTTACTTGTATGTCATTTGATAGAATTGTAATTTTTTGATTTATTTTTTTAAACATTAAACAATTTCAGTTCTCAATATTTGATGCAATTTTTATTTAAAAAATATGGTTTCCAGATATCGACAATTTCCCTTAATAATTAACATAATTTTTTTATTGTTATAAGCTACTTCATTCATTCCCTTCGCTATTTTTAAACATGTCTTGAAAGAATAAAATTTTTACAACAGACTTGTCTCTCAATTTCTTAATTTCCATCTGTTATACATAGTTACACATTATCTTCACTTAAAAATTAAATATATATATTTATATATGTATATTTTATTTATAAATAAGTTTTTACTTTTAAGCATTTATACATGCCAGGTGTCTTTATTTTTCAAACAAATTTAAAACTTGCATCATTATATTATTATATTAAAAATAACTATCAGCTTAAAACGAGAATTACCGATTTCTTGATAAGATTAATTCCAGATTTTATTCCCATTTCTTTTTTTATTTTAGATTGCATCTCTCATCTAAAAACTTTATTGAAACTTCCATGGCACATTTTTGATAGTATAATTTTGTCTTCCAATTGTTTGTGATTGTAAAATCCAAAAAGAAGTAAAAGAATAGCATATAATAAAAACATTTCAGCTGAAAATTTGGATATTACTGAAAGTTTAATTGCTGCTTTTTTTTTACGTTTTTTTTCTTAAAATAATAATAAATATCTGTTCAAAAATTATAAATTTTTAAAAACTGCATATGTTAATTGGACAATATTATATTTAAACACAAATTGTTTTCTTGAATATTATTCATATATTTGAATATATTTTTGTAGTTCTTTAGTAAAAAGTCGAACACAGATCAAGTAAAAACTGCACTAGTTTAATGTCTTATCTCTAAACAGCGTTTTAAAGCAGCTTTCATTATGTTACAGATATGCGTTGAATTTGTTAAAATTACGAACATTTTGATGATAACAAATGTAATATATTTCAGTTTTTTTCCTTTTAGTATAATTGCATAATTTTTGTTGTTGCTCATGCTTTTACTGGCATTTACAATTTATCATGAAACAAGAAGCATACCAATGCCTGATATATTAAATTTAATCATATTTTAAACAATATATCTTAAAGTATAAACATTTTTATCCACCAAACATTTTTCTATAGTATGTCATTTTGAAACTACATTTTCATAATTCAAACATTATTTGAATATTTTAGAATTATCCATTGTGTTTTCTTCTCATAATATCTATAAACTTCTTCTGATAATGAAGGAGAATTCGAATGTATTGACTCACTTCTAGAGCACCAATTAAATATAAAGCTATCAAAAACAACTCAAATATTTTTGGAGTTTAGAAGTATGCTGTCCTTAAGTAATTTTTTTTTAATTTTTATAATAAATTCAATATTAATTAGTTTGAAATTTTAGTTAGAATTAACTAATTCATGTGAAGTTAATGAACATTTTAATTTTTATTAATTAATTAAACAATTAATGAAATAAAATTGATGTAAATTGTCATATTCAACAAAAGTAATATAGCAATAAACAGCATTTAAAAATACTGAAATATGCAAGGCTTTTTTTTTCTTTATTTTTTAATATGTGGTTTAATTGTTGTACAATTTTGGTAAAATTTCAATTAAATTTTTAATGTATCTGAATATATAAATTACAATAATATATTGCATTGATGTAATGATATTCTAAACAATTTTATTGTTGTAAGAGTATATAATCCGACTTTTTTTTTTCGTTCTTGTTGATAACGTACAAAGAATGGTCCTATTTTCTCATACTGATTGCGTTTATTGTTGAAAGCATAATTTAATTAATAATTTTAGAAACTTTATTGTACATGCATTCGCGGTTTAATTTTAAAGTAATCAAAATTGCATTTTTTTTTTCCATTTTGCCTGTAGTACATGAATGAGATAAACTTTCTTTCAATTGTCTTCTCTGATATCATGTAAAATATGAAACTTACTCAAATATACAGGTAAAATTTCATTGCTGATTGATTCTACTTTCTATGATTATATTTTATTTAAGAAGCTGTCCGGCTACAAGAAATCTAAATAATAGAATTCTAAATAAAAGAAATTTACCTCAATTCAAACAACTTCTTTTATAGGTAATAGAGATAGGCTTAGTTAATTTGAAATGAGTAAATTAGTTCAATTTTAATTTTGCTTTATCACTTCCTGTGGTAAATTAAGAGTAAATTTTAAATAAGATTTGAGGAATATTGTCGACGCGCATAGCGCAATAATTTAAAGAGTGTAAGGTTCTTAAAACAATGCATGTTTATATTTAACAAAACTTAAAGTTTAAAAATAATTTGATGAGAGAGTCATGAATACGAAGTTAACAGTGTAAAATTTATGCAATTTTTGTTAAAACCATTTTTTAGTCAAACCCACATGTCACAAAACATAGCTAGTGATTAAATAAAACAAAAAAAAATATTGTTTTAGAAAGGAACTACGAATCTAAAATATAAAAACATAGCATGTATATAAATAATAATCTTTGGCATTGATATATAAATAGTTTTCTTTTAAATTTAATAACAAGGGATTTTAATATATTTCTAATAAGTAAAGCTAAATAATAAAAAGAAGATAAATAGGCATATAGATTGTTTTAAGGTATTTTCGATAACAGGAGTGTGTATTTAATTACTCAACAATGGATTACTAAACATCTTTGTAACAAATATTCCATCAAATTATTTATATTTGTGTATTATATCAACATAAAATAATATTCTTCAATATTGCTTTCTAAACATTTTTATTTGGATTTAATTTAACCCCGGGGAATTTCAATGTATTCATTCCTGGTTAATAATTGTTTTGAATTAAATGAAGTAAAAAAGTAATTATTATAATGCACAGAATAAAATGGACAGTTGAAAGATTTTTAGATAGTACACAACAGAATGTTGCACTGTTGGATCTCTCAAATATGGATCACTCTTTATAATGACCTTTTGATAATATATGTAAACAAAGCATACTTTGTACATTATATCACATTCTTACATTATATTCTAATAAATTCTTTAGCAAAAATGTTATTTTACATTATAAGAATCTCTTAGCATTCCATATGAAAAGAAATGCGTTTCACGCTTCCGATGCTATTCAATCTTGAAGGCGTTATCTTTGAATATCTCTAGTTATTAACTGTCATAATTGAATCTAGTCTTTAGCTGTTTCATCTGAATGCGAATCTCAGAATAAAATGAAATAATAACTCATAATGCCAAAAAAAATCTTGAAAATACTTTCAAAATATTTACAAATATTCTTACAAATGATTTAATAACTTATTTTGCTGTTTAAAGCATCATATTTCTCAATAAATTTCATTTATGGGAAAATCCATTCCTCCAAAATTCATGCTTACTTTCAACACAAAACCACTTCATATTCCCCGAAACAAGAATTTGCACATTTCTTGTCATCTCAGAAATATAGCACCCTACATTTTCCGTTTGATTCAAACTCAGAAAATAGTATATTTTATTTCTTGTCTGGGGATAGTCCTATAGCTTACAGTCTTAATACACGTAAAGGGCGTGAAACACGTCTTTTGATGTGTTTCGTATTGTTGAGCCGTGGGATCAATTCCTTTTGTGTTGACAGCGGCGGGATTTCCCCTTCACTTGCTGTGAAGCAATTCTCCGGGGAAAGAAGCAACAAAGAATATTGTTCACAATAAAATAGTGCTACATGGTCTGTTTGGAACGGAGCAAAATACAATTACTGGAATATATCAAATTCATGAAATTCATCGATCATATTTAAAATATTAAATAAGATTGCTTTCGAGGAAGTAAGGGAACGATTGTTTTGTATGCATTTTGTCTTTTTTTTTTAAATTTTCATTCTGTGTAAATTACTAATCAATGAATTAATATTTATGGTTTGGATTCCTTCTTCGTGTTGCTCGTACATTTTTGGTAGCTGATTTAAAGTTCTTAAAACTGTATTAGTGAGGAATATTAAAATTCTCCATTCTGTTGAAAATCGTCATTACTCAAAAGAATTATTTAAGATTTCATCACTCAAACGATTTCAAAGGTTAAAAATGATTTAAAATTAATTTTAACCTTTCTTTTATAAACAATGCAATAACATTACAAATTAGGATTCCTCTCCCTGTGCAGTATTAACCCACCCATTCCCTAATTAAAATGCGTATAAGTTCAATAACTCTTTTTCAAGTGTATTGGCTAAATTTATCGTAAATGATAGGAACAGAATACAAGAGAATGAATAAAATGATACAGGAATAATTTCCAATTGAAAAAAGAAGCCACAATCCTTTATTAAAGATTATAAATCACTTTATTAAGTTTCTCTCTGTTAAAATAATATAAATTTTCTAAGTATTGATTTCTAGATATTATTATATTTATGAGATAATACATGCAATCAAAACTTATCATGATTTTCAATGCGTTTCAATCATTTAAAATTTTCATGTGCCTTCGGATGGCTCAGAGTAGCCGCTTTTGGTTGGTTTCCCGGAGAAATTTGATGACGTACTTTGAATCAATAAGACCACAATATTTATATTGACAGTGGCCTGTGATTATTCTGAAAATACATTTTGAGTAAATTGATATGCAAGATTTGGTTATTTGAACCATTATTTTATGAACTTTTAACTAAATCATGCTATGTGATGTCTATTTTAGTTACCATTATTATTTGCACAAATCCAGATGTTCTTAAAATGAAATTTTTTTCAAATAGTAATCTCCCAAAACGTACTTATTAATTGACTTAAAAATAAAAGTTTCCAATTTTGAATAAATACAAAAACACATCATCAATGGGTAATATTTTTTCTTAAATTAAAATAATTAATTTAATATTACAATGTATTTAATGATTTTGCAATATATATATATATATATATATATTGTTTAGGTATCTATATAAATACCTAGACAATCTCATATTCATTGATAAACTATGGAAAAATCTTTTTGAATCTTTGTAAACTTTTTATTTCATATAAATAATTATGCACCGCATCGTAATATAATGAAGCAAACGATGAGAACTATTATGTTTAGAAAATACCCTATTTCTCTAGCATATTACTGAACAAAAATATAAATTTACGCTCATAAAAGTTATTAGTATTAATAATAAAACCATTTGTAATTCACTTTCCATTATTATCCAAGCATTGACTGAATTCATTCATCTTGATGCAGCCTTTTATTTTATCTATATACACAGACTACAAAATATCTCTAAGTCATTAGGTTGCTTTCATTCTTGAAAAAGGATTTTTGATTTTTTTAGGCTTTTCTTAACCTAAGGAAACAATTATGGAAGTCTTGAAAGAATACTTTAATCACTATCGAAAAATAATGGTCGTTCTAGCTGTGCTAAAATATTTTCTGCGTTATTTTGGCAAAGAATGTGGATTTCTCCTAAATTAGGAAAGTGTTTGTCATTAACAAAGCTTAGATTTGTTATGATTAATTTTAGATATATTGTTATATTTTTTTTTCCTAATGAAACACAATTCAATATACAGAGTTGCTGAAATATGAGTTTTCTAATACTCATATTACCAGTATCTTATGATTTCATTGGATAATATAAATAATTTATTTTACATCCCCTCTTTATTATTATTATTATTATTTTTCGCTTAGTTTCTATTCGTTGCTTGCTTAGTTTAAGTCAAATCAAAAATGAAAAACGTTTCGATCAAACGTTAACCAATTATTCATTCAATTTTATGTTGAACAATTTCATAATCAGTGAGCATTATTACAAAGTATGTAAGTGTAGATAACAATACTAATTATAATATTCAGTATTATAGAAAGTAATGATAATATTCAGTATTATAGAAAGTAATGATAATATTCAGTATTATAGAAAATGTTTTAATATTATTGTATATTATCACTTCAACACTCATTTATAATTTGTTTAGACAAATTATTATGTAACAAAAATGATTATTATTATATATCATTAATCGATAAAAAAAACTGTATATATTCATGAAATGCACTGTTAAATGACAGTTTCTATTCATTAAATTTCCCTAAAAAGTTTGAAAGTAAATTTTGCGTTGGCGTTTTTAATCACTGGTTTGTGATTTCAGAATTTAGTGAATTTTGAAAAGAGTCTATTTTTAGGAAGATAATGCTCGATGTTGTTAAAATTTGATATTTTTAAGTGCCGTATAATATGGGGATACATAAAACTATTTTATTTCATTATGAAAAATTTCATATTGAGCAGTTTTAAGTTGTGTAGGAGTACATATAATAATTCAAATGATGATATTTATTATTTTAGAATAAAGTATTTCCCCTTTACGTTTTAGCATATTTTCACATCAGCATTCATTTATAATGTGTTTAAGCGAAATATTGTATTTGCGTGTTGTTTAAAAAAGAATTATTTTATAAGAAACTATTGAATATTCATTATAATCATTAAATAAACTGTTTACTCGTAATCTCTATTCATAAAATTTCTCTAAAAAATTATAAGAGTATAATTTTACGTTGACGCTTTTTCGTCGCTCGTTTGTAGTTTCAGAATTTATAAGTATACTTTAAAAATAGTTCTATTTTCAGGAAAATAATTCTTAATAGTTTTAACATATTTTTTCATAGTCTCAAAGCTATATAATACTATGAAAATGATGTATTACTACTATTTTGGAGTTTCTTGTGCTTTCTTGGGGATATATTAACAATAAATTTACACTAGTCTATCATTTTAAATACCTTTTCAATAACATTGGTTTAATTATCAAGCTTCTTCATCCGAGTTAAAATTTATAATTTCCTTTATTATGGTAATCATATCAGAATGTATTTATCATTCCTGCGTTTATTTAGCTTTTTCCCATTTTGTTTAATAGTCTGGGAAAGAACTAATTAGGAAATATAATTATATAATATTTAATTAAAATGTGCGTATGTCATAATTATCAAAATATGTATACATGTTCTAGTGCTATTTTTAAAATTTTATTTTATTTCATAGAAGATGTATTATAAAGCGGATAAATCTTTCAAATTGCAAAGCAAGATTTAGAGCTTTCAAATATATTAAACTACAACTGAGTTTCCGAAATCAGCTTAAACTAAAGGCTTCCATCCGTTGCAACGTTAAAGGCTCATTTATAGGGATAGCACTTACTACACCTGGCAGATAACGTCTCTATGACATTTAAACTTATCTCTTAATTAAGCTATTTTTTTAATGCTTACCTCTTTAAATTCCATACACGAAATCTTTTGAAACAATTGGTAATTAAAACATATGTACTAATTTAACGCTTTCATCAACAATAATTAATAGAAATAAAGCGTATATTAAGATATAATAATTAAAACTGCTTAGATTTACTCAGTTTCCTAATATATGACTCATAGATTATTTAAATTCCATTTGAAATTTTAATTAAATAATGTTTGCTGTAAATAAATGCATGATGTTTAGTATCACTTTTAGTTTTAATTGTTCATTGATTTTGCCCAATCTATCAAAATATCCATTAAAGTTTCAATTACATCATTTTTAATTATGCTAATAATTTTTAAATCCATTTCTGATGAACAAAAAATTTGATTACTGCCCTCAACTTTTTTTCGTCTTTCAAGTTGCATTTTTAGAGTTAGAAATAAAGAGGATTAAAATAAAACTATACTATTTTTTAATATTTGCAACCTGGTGTTCCTGCTTTTAATGTATAGTAATAATTAAGGCATGATTTTTTTCATTGTAATCTATAAAATTGATCTCATTAAAAATTCATCTGCTTTTTCTACTCGAAACTCACGATTAGAATTCAATGAAATATACAATACTAATAATAATTGAATTCAAAGAAGTCATTAAATCCCATTAGTTTAATATAAAAATACTCGAAGTATTACTGAAAAAAAATAAGGAACATGGAAAGAAATAAAAGAATAAACATAAAAACTATAAAAAAAAATATATTTTTGAAAGAAAAATGTCCTATATGTTTTGTCTAACCTTGCATATTGCGATGTTTCTCAACTTTTCATTACTTTTTTGAATTCAGTCTTTTTTGTTGTTATTATAGTTCTTTAATTTTCATGAAATGTTTTCCTTAAGTAAAAATTAAGCAATTAAAAGGAAATGCGTAGTGCTTGTATAAAACAAGTTAATTACAAAAAGGACAGTAATTCTGAAGCAAAGCACAATAAAGATACTTATACTTAATCCAGATTCATTAGTAGCCTTAATAAATGGTAAAATATGCAAAATAATTGTAATTTTAATCAGAATTTTTTTTCTTCTGGATGTAGTACCACTTGAAGCTTTTTCTGACTTAACGTATAGAAGACATTATTTTATTTAATTACAATCAAATTTTAATTTCAAATTCTTTATTTTTTTCTTCTTTTTTGTTGTGCAGATAAAGTATTTTCTTTTATGAAAAAAATAATGATTATACCTTGTGTTAAAAAAAGCAATGATTATTCACTAACACATTTTATAAAAAATAAATTATCAAATACATTTTTTTGCTCAATTATTATTTTATTCATTTATTTTTTATTGTGCTAATAATAAAATGAATTTTAACAGTGCTACATCAAAATACGAAGGATTATTTTTTTTAATTATGTCGTCTTAGAACAAAACATTTAAAATGTTTGAATATTTTTTTAATTGTATTATAATAATAGCACTAAATTTAACTTTTATAACTATTATTCATAGTTTATAAAATTATTTAAATAACTTTAATACTATATAAGCTCCTTAGAAATTTCATCAAAAGAAAACAGAATGAATTTAAATAATAAAGAGAAAATTTATTTTTATCAAACCGACAGTTTTAGATTACAATATTTTGAATCCAGTTAGAAAAATTATTATTCCTGTGAGTAAACTAACCCAAATTTTACCAAGGTTAACAGAAGGTTAACAGTGAGATTTTATATCGAGTAGGCATGCAGTTGAAAGCAGTTTGCTTAAAATGACTCTTATTGATTATAAAGTCAATGTGCTCATTACTGGAGCAATCAAAATAATATGATAAATGTAAAAATCAAAGGACAAATTAACATTACCAGATCGTGGTCAACAGATTCGAAACATTCCTCCTTTCTGTCTAACATTTAAAAGAACTGAAAGAAACTGTCTTAAAATGGTGAAGAACGAACCAGTTGCACACAGCTAACTCTCCTCAACCAAAGAGCTTAAACCACTTCTCATATTCCGTCTAAAAAAAGTACTTACACGAGGCGACTTTAAATAGTAGCCATATTTGTTTTGCAGTTGCTGCCAACCACAAATCACGAAACATTTAAAAATGTAGGGTTCGAATCAGTTTGTTTATTTGAGATCATGGCGCGGAATTGGAAAAACACAAGGACACCATAAAAATTCGGATCCGAAATAAATTTCTGAATGGATCTTTTCGAAATGTCCAACAAAAAGTTGCGGAAAGGTAGTTAAAATGATAGAGCGATATTTTTCTCAATAAATTATCCAAAGCAAAATTAAATGAATGTCATGAAACCGAAATAAATAATAAACTTTTATACAGTTCGATTTATCGTAATTACATATAGGGTCTCATGCATTTGTTTTTCTTTATGAGAATGTATTCTTATGAATAATAAATTTTCATTTGCTGAGATTCATATAATCTTGATGTAACTTACCCCTAAAATATTTTTAGAGTCTGCAATCAATATCCTTTGCCTTAAATTCCGATTTCTCAAATGAGAGTAGGTTCTGGAAATTCCTTACAAAACCTATGAATTCTCTAATGTTTTTCTGTCGCTTCTCTTGTTTGAAAAAATTACACTTTTGTTGCACTTTTTAATCTTTTCCCATTCACCTGAGTCTTCCTGCTAAACTTGAAAATTTGTTTAATTATTTAATTTTTATTTAATGCCCTCAGTTACTCAGCCCACGCACAAAACTCTATTATCGGGCTTGTGTAATTATTTTATGTTTGCTGCACCCTTATATGAAATAGAGACTATCTGCAAAGATTGAACAAAAAGCACTTTATAAGTATAAATAAAATAATATTTAACAGAATTAAACTTCACCAACATACAAAATACAGATCAAAACATATAGATAATTTATTTGCAATATATAACCAATTTTATTCTATAGTTC
>JAPMOR010070120.1:118820-139037 GCA_026543865.1 Argiope aurantia
CGCAGACAAATCTCTGGTCTTGAAAGAAAGACCATTATTTTTAGGTAGTGATTAAAGTCTTCTTCTGAAACCTCAATAATTGTTTCCTTTAGTATGAAAATATTCAATCTTGCATCCAGAAAAGTAACTTAATGAAAGATAAATATTTTGCACTATGAGGATAAAAATTAAATAAAAGATATATTAAAGAATAAGAATTTTCAAAAAGACATAAAAGAAGTCTCATTAAAAATATTTTGTCTTATTAAAAAAGGACGATTCCATGAATGCATATTGTTCTTTTTCTACGTTATCCTTTTGAATATTAAAAAAAATAACTTTAAATTTGAAAGTAATATAAACATTTTCGCATTTGAAAGGAATTAAATTATATCTGTAAGTAATATTAGTTAATTATTAATTAATATTATTTTGTTAAGGGGTTCATGTCACATTAGCGATGAATGTTTCCTAAAGTCATAATTTTCCCTAAAGTCATATTTTTTTAAACATATGATATTATAATAATTATGTAATAAAATATTATAAAATTATTTAAACAACATTTCTAAAATTGCATAGACATCCATAAATATTTACTAAACGTATTTTACATCTACGATATTAATATGTTCTTTAAATATATATGCTTTCCAAACTCAAGCATTATTAATAATAAGTATCAAATATATCTTTAATATTGTTGATGGTTCCATAATACATAATTTCGAATTTTTTATTGATATTTATTTCTTATATAAGCGTTGGATTAGAGTTTTTGTATTCTAAGTGAAATGCATTTTGACTGGGCATGCAATGAGTCAAACAAATAAATTTATATTTTTTATTTTAACGCTCAATTTTATTTTGAGTATCATTTATATTTGATGAAATCAATTTGCTTATTTTTTTACATATGTTTAAATTCTCAAAAAAAGTAATGTAATCGTTATTTTTGCACAATTTTTTTAAAGATTTTGAATCATAAATCTTTATTTAATAGGTTTTCATAAAAATATTAGCCTTAAAAGGGAATTAATGCACTATTTAGTAACATATAAAAAATTTTGAATAAAATTCAAATTTGTGAGCAAATGCATTTTTCATTTGATGAAAATAACAATATTATTAAAAAAATGGAATATTATATTATTTTTTGAGGAGATAATGACATAAAATTGAAATTTAATTTTTGAAATAATTAGGTGTATGCCACACTATAAAGAATAATTTAGGTATTCTTTCTTATTTAAATATTAAAAGTGCATTTCATTTATACATAAATTATGCACTTTATTATATATATATATATATATATATATATATAATAATATAATCCATAAAATTTGAAAAAAAATCATAATATCATAATCATAATGTTCTAAAGTCAGTTTGACATAAAAGTTTTACATAATATTCAATATAAATAAATGCATGTATTTTCCATGCAATGTTATTGGAGATATAATAAAGTAATTTTGGGATCTTTTGTTTTGCATAATGGTTACTTTAGGCACGCAGTTTGTATTCTAATAAAATTTTACGTCTTGAAACATATATATATATATATATATATATATATATATATATATATATATATATATAGAGAGAGAGAGAGAGAGAGAGAGAGAGAGAGAGAGAGACAGAGAGAGAGAGAGATTATAGATATTATATATATAGATAAAAAAATTGATCATTTTCCTTTATTTATTATTTATGTTTGATGCATTGTATTGATTTGCAATGTATGTATGTTAATGGGGTATGTATGAATATGTCTTAAGTTTTTAAGTGTTGACGAATTGAGCTTTGTTCCCTAGAAAAAATAAAATAAAATAACGAAGAACTTTCAAATAATGGCTAAAAAAACTAAGCTAATTTTCATTTTGTTCGCTGCTTGAAGTTTAATTTCTCAGCAATAGAGACCTGAATCAACTATAATTTTATGTTAACATGATACAAAAATGTTATCATTCAAAAGAGGATAGATAATATGATAATACAAATTCCAACTAATATATTTTATTTAGCATTACTTTTCGTCAAATTCCAATAATTTTTGAGATGCTGGAAGCCAAGTGATTACCATAGTAAAGCATGATTTTTTTTTCAGTTTCGGAAATTCAGGAGATTTTTTTTCTCTTAGATTCATAAAATATCACTCATTTTTCGAAATGCCCATCGTGTATAGTTATTAAATGTCTTCACTCATTTGAAAATACACACTTTTATAATCCTTTTAGCCTGATGTAACATAAAATTTAATTATATTTATTTGATTCTATTATCCTAAGATTTTTTTTTTTTGAAATCGGTTAAAATTATTGTTTTTGAGAAAATTTCAAATATTTATGCCCTTAACTGGTTTAAGTGCCATATCATTAAGCTTCTTAATGCTCCTAAAATCTCTGTTGTTCTTATTTCTGATGACACTTGTCATGAGCAAACCCGCTGATTTTGAATTCAGAAATTTTAAGCCGGGAGAGAGCGTCTCGTGGTTTTAGTAGCGCCAACTGGGGCCAAGAGTACGACTTTGCTACTCACGTATCACATTCGCTTGCACAGCATCTTTTCACCGGGGGGCACATTCACACATCTCACAGATAGAACAGTTGAAGAACAACCATGCTCGAATCGTGCCTCGAACCCAGGACGTCCAGATCACGGAAAACACGTGCTACCCCTTTGCTAGAACGCTGGCCCTGAGATGTCTAACAGAAAATAGCATTGCTCTTCTTTTAACCATTTTCTCTTGTATTTCTCTGCAGCTCTTGATTTCCCTTATTAAAACGTTCCTTAAGTTTTAGGAAATCAATTCATTTTCATGGTCTAATAAATTATCTAGAATGTTTTTTTTTTTTTGTTGTTCATTTAAAATTTCAAATTTGCACTTTTTCTCACATATTTAGTAAAAATTTTTTAAAAGAAAATATTTTTATATTTAAATCAATGTTAAAATAATATTCTAAAGGCTTCAAAGATAATCAATTTTTTAATAATTCACTCAGAATTCTAAAAACAATACATTTTAAACTAAATCACTGAAACTTATGAAAAATATTTCCTTCAAGTCAATAGAATGTCGATCAAAGATTTCAAACAAATAAAAATAGTATGCGTGTTTTAGCTTTCGTTTATTATCAAATATTAGTTTTCTTTAAAATTGTTAATAAAGAAATATGAACAAAATAAGCATTTCTTGAAAACTAAAAGAAAAAAAAATCTATAACCTAAAATTATTTAAAACTGCTATTAAAATTTAACTTGATTTTTCAAGACATATTTTTATTCAAGATCAATGGTGGCAAAAATTCAGAAAAATTGTTGTTATGCAATCAAATATTTGATTTTAAGTAAGTTAGTTGCTTGAGTTAATTAAGTTATCATTTAGCATCTCTTATATAATGTCGAAAATCTTTACTTTTTTTCGACATTTTCTTTTTCTTATTTTCATTTATAAGATTTTTTTTTCAAAAATACCAGGGCAAGCATTATCAATCTTTCAGGGGATTTCCAATTGTTTGAAGAATTATTTTAACGGTTTTCATTATTTATTAGCTATAATTATTTGAAACTATCTCTAATGATTATATAAAGGCTGTGAAAGTTTTGATAAGAAGTTGAAGGAATTCAAATTTATATTTCTATAAATTATTGCTGAATATGCGTGCAACTTACTTGACACATTTTGTTTGAAATGTAAAGAATTCTTATGGAACGCATTTATACCACATTTTAAAGGCATATGATTAAATCGTTTTTTTCCCGGGATCGTTACGGTCTCGGCTCGTGAACCGTAGGGTTTCAGATTTCGACACCCGATTCCACCGAAGAACCGTCGTGTAAGGGGGCCTGCTGCACATTAAATCCGTCAGGGCCAAACGTCATCTCGCAGGTGTGGCGTGGAGAGGAGGGGCAGCTAAGGTATCGTCCACGTCATCTGACCGCGGTTTAAAATTACGAGGTACGTCCCAAAATTGCCCTAGTGTTGCTTTAAAAAACTGGACATTAATATAACTATACTATACCCAAGCCTTAATATCGAAGCATTCCTTAAAAATGATTTAGTGTCTTAATTTAACTATTTTAATTATTCAGTTCCAACTAAATAGAAGACATAAATCGTAAATATTATTCTTATTATCGTAATGCAACCCTTCATTCTCCCTAAAAGACCAATTTGTAATCTTTTAAGACCTTTGCATACTCGGCGAGCAACACTCGCCCCGAGTAAACAGTGCATTTTGTTTCCCGCCAAAGAATCCTCTCTGAGGCATTATGCTTTAATACTAGGAAAGGGCGTGAAACATATCTTTTGATGTGTTTCATACCGTTCTGTTGAGCCGAGGGAATTGATTCCTTTTATGTTGACAGCCGCGGGATTTCCCTTTCTCTTGCTGTGAAGACATTCTCCAGGGAAAAGGACAAAGAAGATTGTTAGCAATAAACTACTTGGCTCGTTGTGAGATGCGCTGTTTTGTATCGAGGAAAATAATACATTCAGGTATCTCGGAAATGTTAAATTCCAAGTTAATGATTTCATATTTGATCGAAATTTTGCTTTTCAGTTCATGAGGATATTAACATTTTCCTGATTTTATTGATTCATACAGTTTTCTTTCAAAATTTGTTTTCCATGGTTGATTCATTGTATGTTTAATAAAATTTCAAAATTTACGTTATCTCAAATGCAAAATTTTAATTTTTGCCATTTTTAGTTATTAATTTGAAATTATTATATTTATTCGTATTCTAGGAAAATAATTTTTTTATTATTTATCCTATGATACAAGAAGTATATTTTCAATGTTCATTATATTTTTTTTATGATTTTATCTTAAATTCAATGCAGGTGATATAACACAAAATCATCAGAGATATTCTTTTATTACAATATGTCTATAATTATCATCTGGAAAAAATATTGATCTGCATATTTTTGAAAATTATTGATACTGGAAACTGAATATCCCAAGAGCAATCTATTGTATTCATATTTGTTTTAATTTTAGAAAAATTAATAAGAAATGACATAAAATCTGTTTTGATAGTTTTTAATTACATTATTTAGAATCGACGAAATGACCTTCAAATTTTTCACATATTACTAGAATAAAAATATCTTGTATTGCTCTATTTATTTCAAAATTTTGTTTCATTATGGGCATGACAAATGAAATAACATCCCCCCCCAAAAAAAATGTAAGAATATTTTTCTAAAGGTTCTAAATATTCGAAATATAATTCATTTTTTATCGTAGATATATTCAATATAAGAAGGAAGTATACTGTGCGTATTTATTGTCATGTTAAAAGAAGTATCTTAAATACACTTCTATTTGTATCTGAAATAAATTAAGGTGGATTTAAAAAATAAAACTGAAAAAAATGTATTTATTATTTGTTAAAATAATAAATTCGGTCAGTATGAATGATTACGGGTTATTTTTCAAATTAAGAGAGGTAATTATCCATAATAGCAAATTCGGTTAGTATGAATGATTACGGGTTATTATTCAATTTAAGAGAAGTAATTATTCATAATGGCAAATTCGGTCAGTATGAATGATTACGGGTTATTATTCAAGCTAATAGAGATAACTATTCATAATAGCAAATTCGGTTAGTATGAATGATTACGGGTTATTATTCAAACTAAGAAAATTAATTATTCATATTAGAAAATTTTAGAATGCGTTTAGTATGATTAGTTATTAGTTATTCTCATAATAACAACTATTTTTATTAATAATAACGGATTGATTACACATAATACATATACATAAAAATAAATTACATAATAATAAAAATCCACAAAATCCACATTACATAAAAATACAAAATAAACAGGTAGGCAAGTGAAAAATACAATTTTATAGCATTATACACCCTCAAATAGTCAAAAAGAAATAATTAAAGCATTGATGTAAATAAAATTCAAAAACCACTCAATTCAGCTAAAAGAAATAACTGAATAATAAATCGGAAATTGTTTAACAAAAGAAGAATAAGTATAAAGAATCGAAACAGTATGGAAAATGGCTACAAATTATTTCGAAAACAAAAAGGCTGTTGGAAAGTTTTATTAATTGTTCAGTAGTGAGTGTAGGGTAAAAAATTCTTTTGAATTGAACTTCGAGAAAATGCAGATATGAGGCTGGAGGATTTAAAATGCTTGATGTCTAAATTAACATGCATGTG
Organism: Argiope aurantia; assembly: GCA_026543865.1. Taxonomy (NCBI): domain Eukaryota; kingdom Metazoa; phylum Arthropoda; class Arachnida; order Araneae; family Araneidae; genus Argiope; species Argiope aurantia. The sequence continues at coordinate 125,001 of JAPMOR010070120.1, forward strand.
TTCTTTTATTAATAATTCTAACACGCAGGCAAATTTTGGCCCTTTGAGAAGTAACTGGTAAGTTTGAGGTAACGGTAAACGTGGTTTTTCTGATTGCAGTATTAGTAAATTAGATTATGTGAAAACATATATCAATTCTGGTGAATAATTTGCACCACAGGGCGCACTACTGCAACTTTTACTGAAACGAAAATTTCCAAGACAACATATTTTACTACATTTATAATATATGTTATCATTAAAATGGTGTTTTCATTTCTAATTATTTAAAATGTGTGTTATTTTATAAATGAACAATTAATTACAATTCTGAATATTTAGGCATGTCAAAATATTTATATCATTATATGATTATAATACAGCTAAATAAATAATCCATGTATCTGAAATGCAATTGTGCATTTTTGGCAACATAATAATAATTTAATTGGCAACATAATAATAATTTAATTATTTCATTCAATATCTTAATACAGAAATTACATATTGATTTCATCAACATATTTTAATGAGCTTAGTTACTTGTTTTATTTTAATAAATCCCAGGCCAAAATAATATTTATAATTTACTATGATCTAAAATGTTAAACTTTAAAAATATTAAAATCCTAAAATAATTTTTTTTCTGAAAAATTATTTTGTTATATATAATATGAAAACCATCTTGTTTCAGCAGAATTTTCAAATACTTACTTTTAAGAAAATAAGTAATTCAAGTAGAGTTTGTATCATTTATTACATTTTTTCTTTAATAAGTTCTATATTTTATTATTCATTTTATTTTATTTTTAGATTAACAGTTTCAATTTTCATATCGATGCATCAGAATATCATTAAAAATAATCAATTAACTTGCATTTAATTTTAAACATAAAAAATTACTAAATCTTCTAGAAACTAAGAATTAAAAAGATAACAAACATATCAATTCTATACCGTATTAAAATTTATCATATAATAGCACTTAATATAGAAATTCTAAAGGAATATTAAAGCACACTACATTTATAAAAAAATATACAATTTAAAATGTAATAATTTAATGCATTTTAAATGAAAGGTATTATCTATGATATTTTCTATTATGTAAGAATAATGCACAGTTAAACTTGATTAAATAAGTAAAAATGATAATATACTGACTTAGAAACTATGCTTACTTTCACTTTGTTATACAAACGTTCTTCAAGTTTTATTCCATAATATTGCATTTTATTTTATCCACATTCCCAAAGCACAAAATGGTTCTGTGTTATTATTATATTTCAGGCTCGGATGCAGGAAGAAATATTTTTTTTAACGAAACAAATAATTAGTCAAGACTTGAAGAAAAACGATTTAATTATTTTTCATAAATAAGAGACTTTCTTTTAAGAACAAACATATCTGTGCGTTTCTCCAGCATAGAGCATATTACATTCTATATTTAGAAATGGAGTTTTCACTGGAATGCGTCTTTATATGTTATGATTAATTCTGAAGAAGAGAAGAAAAAAAAATACGTAGAGTTGCTGGATTTTGCGAGCTTATTGCAACTGGAGATTTTGAAACTCTTAAGTTTGTCCAAACAGTGTAAGCACATATTACTTTCCTTACTTTAAAAGTTTTCTTTCTATGCGTTTTAATTTGGATTTTGACCTTTTGATTACAAATGATAATATAAATGCCGTATTATTTCACTTAAGATGACGAATTAGAAAATAAGATGATACTATTTTAACATAAAAAATCTGCTACTTAATGTGTTTTCATCATTATTTTCAAATTAATTTCCTCTTTGTGTAAACTTAAAAAATATTAATTGTAAAATTTTGGAAAGAGCAAATTTGAATGCTAAGAATTTTAAAATAAGTTTTTTGTTTTGTTTTTTAAAGCAGAAGATCCATAGTTGGTGACGAATCTAGGAAATTATGGAAGAATATTATTTGAGTAATCGTTGAAAATATTATTATATTCATTAGTATTCTTTTGTAATTGATTAAATTTAAATTAAGTATCTTATTTTAAGTTGGATTCAATGAAAAAATAAACAAATCGGAAGCAGGAGAGTAAATAAATATTAATTGCTTCATCCTCAAATGCATCTTCCGTTATATAAAATACAATAGATAGGAAAAGAACAAATCCAATCTGTTATTAGAAAACCAATTTGTCAGACTTATCCTAGCACCTAATCCCTACTAACATGTAAAAGACAAGAACGAATGTCACATGTCAGCTAGTCATCAATTATTTAAAGATCTACTATTTCGCATACAATTGGCCGCTCCACTTGACAATATATTAGACTAATGCGATCAAAAATTAAATTATTTGCTAAACATTCTGGTGGTTGTAACGTATTTTCACTCAAAGCATATCTATGCGCAGACGAGGTATATCCATGCATATCTTATTTTGTCCTCTTCGTTTGTTTTCAAGATGGGTGCAACCGGTGTTTTCTTATTTTAAAATGTGCGGTGCAAATAAAATATTGTTACAAACCTGCAATTCGGCTTCCCAGCATAGTTTATTCCATCAATAGAAAGAAAGTTTTACTGTCATCTGAATGGGACAGAGTCCAGGTGGCGCGTCAAAGGTCCTGGAGCTTGGCGACAAACTTGGCGACTTGGCGACGAATTTGGCGACTTTGGCGCCAAAATAGATAATACCCGAAACTTCGAGAATTTTCCCGATCCGTCCAGTAGAAACCGAGATACGCCTCGAACGTTCCTGATTGGTTGAGAGGCTTCTAGCCCCGCCTCTTGAGATCTATAAAAGGGGCTGCGGCTGCCAGAGAGTCAAGTCCGAGGACGGGACGACGAAGCCAGTAGTCGGAGGGACGACGGAGAAGTCCGAAGACGGAGCGGAGAAGGCGGAAACGACGGTGAGCAGCGACGGAGTCAAGCTCGTGCTGAACTGAGCTGTGCGCTACTGTCTGCAGTAGATTCTGGTTGTATGCTGCTGTGTGTGCTGTTGTATGCTACACGTCTCGGGTGAAGATAATCGTCTTCTGTGCTGTATATAGTTGTCGCTTTTGTGCTGTCCTGCGTGTAAATAAACGTCGTTGTTTTATTTTGTACTGCCACCTGCTGATTGAGCGTTCTTTACACCATATCACTTCCACTATCCAAACGAACCCCGGTAAAGAAAATTTCGCAACAATATATATGCCTTTCTTCATGTTTATTGTCGCCTTTCTCCAATGATAGTTTTGGCAGTGACAGATTGCTAATTTTCAGCTTGATAATAGGAAGGGTAGCAGTTAACCCATTTGTGTTGATTAATGGATTTCTTTTAGTGAAAGCAATCAATATTACGATATATTTAAGTTGCTTTCAGAAGGAAATATTTCTTAATAACATCATATGATGATAAAAGGAAAGAATTATACATGGAAAGAAATATTTATAAACTTATCTACAAAAATTTGCTTCTATTATTTTCTTTTTTAAATCTGAGACTTTATTCTTAAAATTTGATTTCCCACTCACAAAAGAAAGTATTGTTCTCCAATAGCTACTACTACTTTCTCCCCTCCTTTTTGCAATTTTCTGATACTATCTGAAAAACTGATATGTCTTTTGAAGCAATCCATGAATCGATGCATTTTTGGACTTATTTATTAGAACGGAAATGCTAATCAACCAGGCTATTTCCCATCCATTGAAACAAATATTAAATGAAAGGTGAAGCATCTGGAGTGTAAACTGGATGAATTAACCCTTTTTATTTAATGTATCCAAGTTTGTCTTGGCCACTTTTGAGACATGGTTGAGCAGTGCCATGCTGGAAGTTAATTTTGTCCTGTTCCACTTGCTACTGTAGCCTTTATTTCTCCATTGCACAACTGAAACGCATCAGTTGCTTTCAAATAACCATTACTAGTGATTTTCACACTCGGTTTCGATAGTTCATAATATATCACACCAAACTAGCTTCACATATTAAAAGTACCTTGGTGCAGTTAACATTATTTGCAAGGAATGAACAATCGATGTAAATCAAGGTATTGGTCAATTTTAAATGGAAATATCCGTAAATCTAACAGTTAAAGACGAGCTATTTCTCATTTGCAAGCATGAATATGCAGAAACTGTTTGACAAATTTGTGGAATTTTTTTTTTTGGCACACAGCCAGTATTGGCGAATTTTAGACTTTTAGTTATAGAAAACCAATTTTAAAAATAGTATTGCTGAGAGATTATTAGTACAAAATACAGAAACTGCAATATTTACAGTTATTGCTGGCATGAAATATTTAAAACCTTACCAAACGTGTATCATTTCATCTCTTGTATGACACACTAAAATAGCTTAGGGATCATTAATCTCCGCACGTCTATGAATCATTGAATAAATGTACGTAACAAACTTTTGAAAAATAATTAGTGGTTTACATAAATTATCTCTCTTATACAATATTTTATCTCTTATACTGAAGAAAAAGTTCGAAATGCAATAAAAAATAATAATAAAATATTGTTATATCTAATGTAATGCAACTATAAAAATTATATAAAATATGTTGTCACCAATTGCCATATATCACTACAAAATGGAAAGGATTGAAGTTTATATCAATATTATGCTAATGTGTCTGTAGAATTTAAATATATTTAATTCTTGTGAAAATTCGAGATAAATAGGTATGTGAATTATCGAGCCAGTTCAGCCAACAATTTATCGAATATAGTATTATTTGTAGAATTACTATTTATTTGATTAAATTATACTACTCCAATTTGCTTATGCAATGATGAAAGGGTAAGCTTATACAAAGTTGAATCCTCCCGCTGGTATGGTGTGGAAATTTATTCGGTGTATTTAGAGAAAATGATGTTTATGCAATTACATAATTTATCTGACGAGTTTGGTAATTCTGTAACTTAAGACCATCAGACAAATTCAAACAACCATATCTTTTTCTTCTTTTTTTATCACTTCTAAATTTTTTCTTTGGCTTTATTTATTTACATCTTACCTATTCAACTCTGTGATATTTTTTTTATTTTTCAGTTGTGAACGAATTTTTTGCATAATTTATTTTAAATGAATAAATAGAAAGATAGAAGTTGTTACCATTGCGCTGGCCTGACAGTAAGATCTTAAACTCAGAAACGGAGGATATTAGGTCTGAGATACTATTCCACCAAGGAACAGTCGTATAAGCGAGCCTGGTGCATCTTAAATCCGTTGGTGTGGTGTGGAAGTTTGGAGAGAGGGTGCCAGCTAAAGTGTCGTCCTCGTCACTTAACCACGGTTCGAAATCATGAGGTCCGTCCCAAAATAGCCCTTATGTTCTTTTGAAACGGGACATTAATGTAACTAAACTAAATTAAACGAACAAAATTGCATGAATTTTTTGCATATGATTATTCCTAAATTATTGTAACTTATGCTCTAAATAATCGAGTTTTCCACTGAAGAAGAAAATATCTAGATTATCTCTTTATCTTTTGCTTCTCCTGAGAATTGTTTCACGGTGAGATCAAGAGTAATCTCGTGGCTGTCAAAAAAAAAAAAAAAATCTATGCCCTAATTCAACACAGAGGCACAAAATGTACACCTTACTACAAAAGAAAGAAGAAAAATGTTTTACTTCCTTGTTTTAAATATACATTAAGACTGTCGATCTCAAGGAAACTCCTAGGTTCCTACAAAGGGTGAACTAGTTTCCCTGAACACTTGCAGGAGCATTTATTTTAAGAACTAAATAATCGTTTTGGGTTTGACAGGTGATTAAGCTGTGATCTATTAGCTATACAGGCTAAATAACAGAAAAAAAATCTAATTTACAGAAGGGGCTCTAGAATGGTGTGGGAACAAATAAGGTTTCAAGCGTACGATAAATATAGAAGAATATGGTAGCATAAAATTGTGTTGAAAAAAATTCTAAACTGCAATCAAGCATTAAATTCATTTTGGTAAAATGTGTAAGTATTTAAAAGCAAGTGATATATGATGAAAACAATACTCTATTTTCGAGCAGCGGTCTATAAGCAAAATTGCATAAGCTTGGGATGTTATATTATCACTGATAAACCTGAACAGAAAATTTAGTACACTGGAATAAAAACACCCAGTTTCATATTAAGCTGCCTCAAAAATAGTTATTTTTAACGAGGTTGTTGCTTTTATAAATAAATGAATAAATATTGCAATTTTAATGAAAATAGTGAAGGAATATTATTGGCTTTTGCTTAATTTTGTTCTCTTTCAATTTCATGCATTTTAGAAATTTAGAATTTAAAAACTTTTATCTAATGATAAAACCTTTTATAATATCCTATATTATAATGCATTCCCATTATGAATTTCTGTGGAAAAGGCGAATTGAAATTGGTGATTTTTAAATAAGTACATATTTTAACATTCGGTATATTGATTATAGCTGTAGGAAATTCTGTATAAGTTAAAAAATTAAATCATTCTGAAATAAAATTAAAAAATTATTTTTAATAAATGTTTTAAAATTTTAGTTTAGCTCCCTTTTCCTCATAAAAAAATAATTTCAAGTAATGTGAAAATCTCCAAGTAACTGCGCACTTATTTTGAAGCTGCATTTGAATTGCATTGAATTTGGTAATAGTACTTTAATTTATTAAAGTACTATTACCAAAAATAAAACTGTTAGCTACTTACTATAGAAATTTAATAAATCACTGAAAAGTTAGAACATTTATAGCTGGCAGTCAAATTCTTTTGAAAAATAATTCTTTCGAATTAAGTGTTTAAGAAACTGGTTCAAAATCTTCTAGAAACTTTCAGAAAAAAAAAATCTCGATTTGGTGAGACAGGCATAAATTTACATTCAATTATCCTATTTTGCGAATATATTTTATTTATTTTATAAACACTCACTTCATCAGTGAAGAATCTATACTCACCACTGATAAGGTCTCAACTAAATAATTCCTAAAAGGCTTGAAGAGATAAAAATGAAAACTTGATTTAAAAAAGAACAGTTAAATTACAAATGATGTTCAACATCAATGATTATGTTGTTCAATATCAATTATGTTCAATAGTTTCAAAATCAATGTTAAATGGTTAATTGCTTAAAAATTTAGATTTTTTTTACGTGTAGTATTTATTGACTGAAACAAACTGATTGGTAATTTTTGATTTAGTTTCTTTCTAATAAAAGCATGAAGAGGAAATAGTTAAATAAGTGAGTGTGGGCTTTTTCACCCTTGTAAGTGAATAAATATAAAATTCACGTTTCTTCTACTTTCTTCGTAGTTAAAAATATTTAAAAATACAATGTTTGAAACTTTCCACTGGATTTTCTATTTTAAAATTAAAAACAGAAAAAAGTTCCTTACATTTCTGATTGGTCTATTTTTAAATGTTGCTGATTGGTCTATTTTTCACGTGTCACTTTTTGATCTATTTGTTAAGTACCGCTGATTGGTCCATTTTTAAGCGTCATTGATTTGTCTATTTTTTAAATGTTGCCTGCAAACTGATTAGTAACTTTTTAAAATAATTGGAAGGATACGTCTACTAACAATTTCAATATCAGCAATCGAACACTCTGTATATTCGGTTATTTTAAGTGTACATTGATTTATTTTCAGTTAATTATTTCAAATATCAAGAAGACAGCAGTTTAATAATTATTTTTAATAACTATTTAATTTATAAATATAAATAGTTTAGCACCAATTTAATAGTGTCATAATTTTACTAAGATTTAAATTTGGGTACAAATTCTACTGTAATTTTAATGGAAATTATCAGATGATAGCAATTGGAGTGAAAATTAAATTTCAAAAGTGATGGTTTTTATTAAATGTTCTACTGACTTGAAATATGTCTATTTTTCTGAAATCCAGACGGAGATCATATCATATTTTATCAAATTCGCGCTTTCAAAACTACATTCAATGCTGACTATTGTAATAAAAGATCCCCACTGATTGCAATTCAAGATTTCTTACGAAAACGTATTACATGAAGCACTTATCGGGATTTAATTAAATTTTGACATTCTAAATTCTGACTTTGAAAAGAAGTTTTCATCATTTCGATTTAAAATGCCTATTTCAATCCAAGCCATCATAAAATTGCATTTAAAGGAAAAACATTTCTTATTCACAAATATCATTGACATATGTCCTCGTACCCTGCAGATTTCATGATAATCAACATCGAAAAATGTTTTTTTTTAGAATAATAAAACTCCAATAACGGAGAGTAAGTGAATAAAACCTCGATACACAGAAGAAAAGAATCGGGAAGTTGGAGCATTTAACGAGATGCATTGTGATAGTATTTTTTTCTCATTCCAATAAAAGGAATTTGAAGAGAGTATTTAGATTTTATCAAGCAAGAAATGAAATTTGGATTGGGAAACAACAATTCCCGCTCAATTACGATACCAGCTTAGGAAATATTTATGTATTTTCGATCTTTTTTTTTCAGTGTATCACATATACATAGATTTTCTCTTTTTTTTATCTCCAATAACTAGAATTCATTTTGCGAAGGTAGAAAAAGTGCTTTATATATAAATATTGCAAAGTGGATATCCGGTATAATTTGGGAGAATGAAGGGAGGCTTTCGGCACTATCATTCGATTTATGTGATTATGTATAACTGCTCTTTACTTTTTGCTGGTCTTTTTGAAGAACATCGACTAAAAATCCTATCTCGTTCTTTTTTAACTCTTCAGCCCACGCACCCATTTTTTTTTAACATTTACACACACACACGTTTTTTTTAACAGCACACGCGAGTGGTCATTTTAAGCCGGAATTGTCAAGAGCGTACTCATTATCTTATTGATTATTTATCTAAACATAAAATATGATCAAATTATAAAAAGTCTTTGCCAAGGAAATACGTTCTTATTTAAGTTAAAAATGCGAATTTTAAAAAGAAAAACCGAAATTGAACTTAATCCCATTTTTCCAAATCTTTACTGCATTTATTTCAATTTCCCCCATTCCCATTATTATAAAACGTATTATTTTTTAAATTAGTTTTTTTCCCTGTTTAAAAATATTGGTTAAATAAGAAAATCTACAATTTTACTTATAATCTGCAAATTAAATTTTTTAGAAAAAGAAACATAAACATACCACTTTCAAAATTCCTATCTTTTGATATTCACTTTTATATACATACTCAAAAAATACTTTTATTATTTCTCATTCAAAATAAAATGACTCGTTAACATAAAATTCAAGATAATTTATCCATATTGTAAAATAATACCTTTTATATAATGAATTGTTACAATTTTTACAAACAGGAGAGGATTCAATCAGACCTTTTGGAGTATCCAGAATCTGGTGCTGTATCATGACACCTTTCCAAAATTTCATGAATATATGTCGGATCTGAGCTTCATCATTTTGCATATAGGGAAGAAGACTTACGGGATGATCTTTGAATCTGCTGTTAACTGACATGCTCATAACATTAAAATAATCTAAAACACTAGAACATGAAGGAGTCAATTTGACCCCAGTCCTCTTGTAAAAAAATGAGATACATTGTTTCATAGATTTCTGTAGCTCTAATCTTCCTCTTCTAGCTCCCATGAACGTATAGGAAGTAATAAGAATAAACGTTTTTGAATTCCTACAGTTTCTAAAAGGATGAGATCAAAAAAACCATGTGTGTGTATTAAAGAGTTGGATTTTTTTTGTATAATGTTAAGATCGTCACACAATATTACACACACACACACATGCATGTATATATATATATATATATATATAAATAAGTGTGTGTGTGTGTTCGTATATATAAACCAAAGTCATATCTTAATTCTTTCTTTTCGTTGTAAACAAAAAATAATTAAGTAATTATTAAGATTTCGTTACTATATGTATACCTAGGGTACAACACATTCAACCATTGATGTAGGAAATAGGAACCAAAAGGTGAAAATTAGAAAAAAAGATATTTCTGATTAAAAATGTTGAATTTACATAAAATTATCATATCTAATGCACAATTAATTTTTTAAACACGATTTCAAATTCTTCATTTATTTTTATTATTTTTCCAAATTATCTACAATACATTTTGTAATAAAATGCATCATTAATTGATCTCCATGAACTATTCCAATTAAATCAGAAAATAAAATGTAACAAAATTGCAATAATGCAACTAATTAAAACAAAGCGAAATGAAGATTACCAACTTTTTCCAAGAAGAAGAATGTTTATCATTTGATAAATTATCGAAATGATTTTTTAACATTTCTATTCATAAATTTTGTCTGATTTAATATTTTGTTGTTTAAAAAAATTAAAAATGGCTAAAATTTATTCCTTTTTCAAATATGTAATTTGTTCGCAATTTTATTAAAAATTATACTTAATTTAATTTGAACAATAATATTAAATAAAGTCTTGAGAGCTATATCCAGAATGAAGGTATTTTTGTTGACATGAGTTTTAAAAGCTTAGCAATAAATTCTAAGAAATTGTTAGAGTTTTGTATAAATGAGAACTGAAAATTTGTATTTCACTATGCAGGAACTATAATATATTTTATTATACATAAAAATGTGGAGTAAATAAAAAAAATGATTGGATTTTAGGAATTTCAAACATATATTAAAAATTAAAATTTCAAGCTTTAAAATAGTGTTTTTAATTCCACAAAAACAAAAATATGTTTTAATAGTAAATAACTATAGTGAGGTAGGAAGTTTTACAAGAAAAAAATACTTTGAAAAAATATAAGTTCATTAAAATTTTTTTCTCCTGAAATGAAAATCCTGAATTATTGTGAGGAATTCTTTTACCTATTTTTATGAATTTTTTTTGCTGCTGAAATCAATGCAAAACTCAAAATTCAAATGCTTTTTTCTCCAGAATTAAAGATAATAAATGAATTTTGATAGTTTGAATTATATTTCTCATCGTCTTTAAAAGTCTAGAATCTTTTTCTTAATACTCAGAAACATTTTATGTTTGTCTTCACATAAATAGATTTAAATATTATAAAGCTGGATAGAAATAATAATTTAATGTCACGATTAAAGTTATTTATCCTAGTTCTATATATTCTGTATAAAGAATTCACAACTCACAGGTAAAATTCAAATGAGGTAATGCAATTATTTACCTTGATTTTTGTAGCATTCTAAGCCTTTTTTTAAAATTATTTAAAAGTAAAAGTGTTGAATAAAAAGTAGCAATTTTCTTCATTTTGTATCTACATTTCACTTTAGTCCTTAAAAAAATTGTGCCGAAATAATACACACATCATCTTATTCCACCCTTTAATAATCGCACTCGCCGTGACAAATATAAATATAAATGAGATTTACTCTTTGAAGCTCAAGAACAAAAGAGGAACAATGCTTGTTTAATGCATATAGAGCAACATTTTTGGAATATATTAGAGAATAAATACAGAATGACGATAAATAAAATGAACAAAACATATTAAAAAAATAAACTTTCAGAATATATTTTTATGAGTATTTATAAACACTTTTTCTTCAGGAACATGTGAAGAAAGTGAAATATTCCCTGGATTGTATGCTATCGTTGGAATAATTTGAAATTGCTACTAAGTGTACTTAATTAAGATCTATGTTCATATATCAGCACATATTATACGAAGGCCATTCATTGCTAGAAGTGATGCTAACTTGGATTAAATTATCGAAATCTAAACCTAATATTTGTCTTCAATCATTTAATATTCATTCACACTTTATTATACAAATTCGCCTCGCTTATGAAGTGGAGACCGTCTCAATGACAGTTTCTAAACCATTTGGCAGCCCACTTGTCTATCGTTGTTTCCAGGCATATTTCCAGATCATCGTATAATTATAATTTTAACTGTTAATTACTCGGAATATCATGTGACTCGAGGACAGGGAGTGAATCACTTCAAAATTCAATCAAATTTCAAAATTCGAATGAATTCAAGACAGTAAGTCATGGCTACTTTCATTATAGGAATGTTTATTGCTGCTGGCAACTACTGTTGCGGAATTTGTAGATAATCATTCTAAAAAATCTTGGAAATAAAGAAGGGATAAATATATTCCATTGTGTTTAAACTATTCATAATTTTTTTAAATATGTAGCTAAGATTCGAACAGCAATTTTGTTGGAAAGGAAAATGAGAAGAAAATGAATACCATGGTGGAATGAAATGAAATGATGAAAAGGAAAGAAAAATTGCCATGCTCGTTTGCCTCACAAAGCTCAAAGTAACTTAAGACGATTCATTGTTGTCTTCACTCCAATATTTATGATGTTTCATCGATTAGAATGAAGATTAGTTTCGTTAATGATCCCATTTTGTCTTTTAATATGTTTTTGATTTCTAACGATTTCTAAGTAATTCGACTTTCTTTATTGAATGAATAATTAAGCTTTGGATTATAGCTTTATACAATATTTATAAAGAAATTATACATTTTTGTTTACTTAACGAAGGAAAGAAGATACAGCAAAAATTACCTCATTGGTCTCGCCCATCTACAACGAATAGGTAAAATCATTTTTCGTAGCGATGTAGTAAATAAAAAATGGTGTTCATCATTTGCCATGTCATATATACACTTGTGTGCAAAACTCAAGCAACAATGCAACTTTTAAGCATATAGCCATGAAAATGCAGAAAAGGAGTTCCTGCGATCAGTACGATGAACACGTAATTCAAGAGAAAGGTCATGCGTGTGCAAATATCAGGAACAAAACGTCACAGGCGACGTGAGCGTACGTAAAACACGAGCGGAAGGCGCGCGCAGCTCAACACTACAATAAAAGGAAGGACGGAGACGCAATTAAAGACATTCGCTGCAAGTGCACGTGAGTTAATTCATGAAATATGGCTAGCAGAAATCACCTGAACGATTTCACACGTGGAAGAATGATCGGAAAGCTGGAGGAGAGGTGCAGTGTGACCAGTGTACCTGAAGAGTTCGGAATCAACAAAAGTGTCGTTTCGCGCGCTTGGAAAGCCTTTCAAACCACAGGTACAGCTGTGTGAAAGATTAGTGGTGGTCGCCCCAGGAAAACAACTGCAGTGGATGACCGATATATCGTCCTGCAGGCGAAATGAACCCGAAACCAGTCAGTAAGTGCCATTGCTCAGCAAATGTATGCAGCAATGGGGCGAAAAGTGTCGCGTTTTACTGTGTCCAGACGCCTTCACAAAGGTGACCTATTCGCCAGCCGTCCTGAACGCTGCATCTCTTTGACAGTTTATCACCGGCGGCACGGTTTAGAGTGGTGCAGGGAGCACAAAAACTGGACATCTCATCAATAGAGTCGTGTCCTCTTTACAGATGAGAGTCGTTTTAGTGGAACAAGCGATTCCCAACGCCAGTTGATTTGGAGAGAGGTCGGGACACGGTTTCATCCCAGTAACATCACGGAAAGAGACCGTTTCGGTGGTCCTGGAGTTGTCTGTCGTCTGGGGAGGCATTATGATGAATGGGTGGACTGAGCTCCACGTTTTCGACAGAGGTTCTGTAACTGGAGATCACTATTGTCAGGAGGTGATCCTTCCCCCTGTGCGTCTGTTCCGAGGTGTCATTGGATCAGACTTCGTTTTTATGGATGACAATGCACGGCCACACAGGCCGCATGCTGTTGAGGGGCTCCTGGAAAGTGAAGATATCACTCGAATGGATTAGCCGGCGTGCTCTCCTGATTTAAATCCGATAGAACATGTATGGGATGCTTTGGGGAGACGCCTTGCGGCACAATGACATGCTCCTGGGAACACCCGACAATTTAAATAGATGCTGATTGAGGAATGGGCAGTCTTACCTCAAGAACTGTTGGACAATCTGGTGCTGAGTATGGGGAGACTTGCGAAGCAACCATTGCAGTAAGGGGAGGGCATATCCCATACTAAGGAACATCTGCTTGCTGTTCATCCTCTTGAACAGACAATCTTGTGTAACGATACTATGAGTTCAATAACGCCTTTTTTGTTTGTCTATCTATCTACTTATCTATCTATCTATCTATCTATCTATCTATATATATATATATATATATATATATATATATATATATAGATAGATAGATAGATAGATAGATAGATAGATA
>JAPMOR010070120.1:140732-177913 GCA_026543865.1 Argiope aurantia
TATATACACACACACACAAAAGAAAGTCAGATGGTCATGGCTTCATGAACACGAGACCTGGGTTCGAATCCCGCTAGAGCCAATGCGATTAATAGTATATGCAAATGCTTGATTTTATGTTTTCCTTTATTTAATAATGTTCCAGAAGATACTGGACATTTGTTTAGTTTGCCAGACAAGTGTTCTGGACTTTTCTTACTGTCTATAGAAGAGTATTCTGGAACTTTCACTGCTTGTATAAAAGCAGAAGATTTGTCAGTTACTGTATTCTCAGTTCTGAGTTAGTTAATAAATTGGTTTAGCTCTACTTCTTTTGTGCGTCATTGAGTTCAACACTAGAATATCTACGTGACAATATATAATATATATATATATGGAAGAGAAAGAATAGAAAACAAAAATACTTTCAATTCAAAGGACCAAACTTTATCACAATCGTTAAGTGCACCGATTTCAAAGCATAGTAATAAAAAAGGGAAACAAATCTTTTTTGTTTGATAATCATATTTCTTTACTTTAAATTTGAAAGTATTTAGAATAAATTTAAAACTTGAATGCGAGATTTTTTTCCTCTTCCACTTTTTTTGAATTTAATATAGCCAATTTAGGTAGTACTTAAAACTTTAAATAGCAAGTTATTTTTCGAATAAAAGGATATTGGTATATTTTTCTTCCATAACAAAAGAAATATGTGAACACAAATAACAAAAGAAACTATGATATCATAATTTTGGGCAAACAGATGATTAAATTAATGGTTATCATTGGATAATTTGGGGAAATTAAAAATTGCTACATGAGGTGATTTCATGTGTTATCCTGATTAGACTAGTCTTACTTTTACATATTTAAAACAAAAAAATGCCTAATATAAGCAGAAAATATTTAAAACTAAATTCTTTTGATGGTGAAATTAGACAGCCAATAGATGGGCTTTATTTCTCGAATTCCATGAATGATATGTATCGAAAAGCGTGAATCGTGCTTATCTTTTCTGTCAAGAACTTTCGGAAATCACAGGTTTCAAAATGATTTCAAAATCTTTGTTTTACTAAATATGCACTTTCTTTATTTATACAGTTTTCTGAACATTTTCCCCGGATTTGATGATTATGCTAGTGAACAATTATGAACAAGTGTAAAGGATTTCAATAAGATATTAAGACAACATATCAAATTTGCTAGGTCAAATAGAATACACATTTAACAGCAAATTATTATTTTAATCTGAAAAAGGACTTTTTAAACATTGCTAAGAATCTTGTAAAAGAAGCAATCTACTGGAGTGGAATAAATTAGATATTCCAATTATTTTTATTCGATTATATTCCTTTTTAATTTTTATTCAAGCAATTGTGTATTCACATGATTAATTTTGTAAATTTTACCGATTTATTGAACTATCTTATAAAATTTGCTAAGGGAAATGGTATTTTTAATAACCAAATCCAAGTCTATGAGAACTAGACAAAGTATTTCATATAATCATAAAGAAGGTAGAGGACCGATATAAGGGCCAATATATAATAATAATAACATCGTATTGCAATTTACAGCTGTAATTTGCCAACAGTCTGTTTTAACAAAGTTCATTCTAATTTGCTAAGCAAAGGAAGCTTGCGGAATGCAGTAAATTAATATTCCGATTTTATTCAAACCCTCCCATCTCTAATTTTAAATAAAATCGTCATTCCCTTAAAAGTCATGTTGAACTTTTGGTCAGTTAGAATATTTTATATAATTTGCAAATGCATGCGATTTACCACCTAAACCTCAATTTCATGTGCTAGCTTAAATGACTCTACTATTATATTTTTGAAGCACGAATTGGAGTGCATCCTATTTTCGACATAGAATGTACTCCTAAAATAAGTAAAAATATATATGGTATTAAAAATTGTAGTGCAGTCTTCTTATAAACCAATTTGTTACTTTACAAAGATTTTTCAGCATTTTAAATCTTGAAGATAATTTTGATTTCCTAAAAACGATCTAAATACTGATGTATTTACATTTTAGGAGAAAAGATGCACCTTCCATTCATAAATACCACATACCTTTATGCGTTTCTTTTTACAGCAGAAGAACGTTAACATAAAAAGAGAGAATTCCAAGAAGGAGATATAAAATCTCGATATCAAAAATTGCTGAATTTAATAAGACATTCCATGAGTTATTTTCTCAATCCAATAAAAAGTTTTAAAGGAGGTATTTAGATTTTATCAAGCATGAAATAAAATTTGGATAGTGAAATAACAATTGGCGTTCAATTATGGTGATAGTATTGTAAATATTCATATTTGTTTTCATTAAATAAATATAAACAAATTCCCAGTACATTTTTTTCCAGATAACTGATTTTGCTTTATACTACAGAAGGAAGTTATTGCTTAAATGTAACTCATAAATCCCCATAATGACTCGAGAATCTTGTTTATGAAGTATACATTTTCTCCCCTTTTACCCCAAAAGGTAATTTTAAAAATTAAAATAGACCATACAAATTGGCTAAAAATAACTATTTTCGATTAAATGTAATTATACTGGACATAAAAATATTACGAATAATTTAAAAGATTTCATTGGCATATTATAAGATATATGGGAACTCTATCAAAACAATAATAATAATTGAATTGTAGAGAATTCTAGAGTTTTCAATTCTTATATAATCATGAATTTACTTTTTTCATTAATTAGAATAATTATTTGCCTTAAAGCTCTTAGCACGGATGAAGGAGAGTTTTAAAAAACTTATGCTAAAACAACCAACCAGTAGACAAGTCTATCTGGATATTATCTATTTTTTATGTACATACAATTAATGTACATTTCTCCCATATATATTCTCTAGAAATTTTAAAACGATCTTGAATGGAGTTAAAATTCTGGGAGAAAATGTTTACATAAAAATAAAACTAATAAAGCTGAAATTTTTCAGTAGAGACTTTCATTATAAACGAGATACGCTTTTGGTAAACACAGGAAGAGTGAATAAAATGATACAGACCGACATAATTATCTAAGAAGAAAACTTTATTCATAAGTAAACTTTGAATAAAATTTATTCATATTCGTATTTACACTGTCATTCAGGAAATCTTGAATTTTTATACTTGTATTATCGTGCTTCGAATATATCTGACGAAAATATCTTGAAAGAAAAATTTATTTTTTTTGAAGATATAAAGTTGACATCTTTTATTTTACTCACACATTGTGATAGTATGGTATATAAACTTGACAGTTTAGTAAGATAACATCTACATAGAATTATTTCAACTACTTTCAACATGTCGTTCAAAAATTTTCAAAGACAATATGCGAAAGAACATTGTCAGCATATTTTCAAAAATGTATGAAGCAGAATATTTATCATGATGAATATTTAAAAGCATGCTTGTTCTTGTCATGAGCATTGATGTTTTCCAAACATTTTCTAGCATTTGTTTTTCGTATGTAAATGACTTTCCGCTTATTTAGGCACGGTTAATTTTATATCTATTACTTATGTTTATCACTATCAAAAATAATAATTCTTTAAAGCAGTCAAAGAAAAAAACAGAAGAAGAATATGTATATATTTTATGTTTGAAGAAATTTATTATTATTTTATGTATGAAGACATCCTTAATATTTGCATCTTTAAAGGAAATAAATTTCATAACAGTAGAGCATAATTTGTTACTAAATTAATTATGATGAGTTATAGTATACTCATTTTAGTCGCATGATTTTATTTCTGTTTGAAAATTAATTTGGAAAAACTAGATTTTAGGTAATAATTAATCAAATATTAGTTCAATAAATTATATTTTTGCAAGTTTTAACTAGTAGACTTGAGGTATTCAATTGTCTTCAAAAAGAACTTTTGAATTTGAAATATATTATCATTTAAAATTGAAAAATTTAGTTATTCTATAAATATGAATCATATTAGTATTACTTAAAATCGTCACTTGAAAGCACACATGATAAATATAATTTTTAATAAGTTTTAAGTATATTGAATATCTCTTTTATCTTATGCACTATTCAGTTACTCTCCCCATATTAATAAACACCTACATTTCAAACTTATATTCTCATATTTCGTAATTTCTGTTTGCTGTTAACTCTTCTTAATTAATTTTAGAAAATTTTAGTATACTTTAGGAGACCAATATGCTAACCACATGTTATAAAGATGAAGTTGTTTCTGGCTAGTAAGAAAAAAATATATTTTATAACAGTTAGTGACTTTTATGTTCAATGAGCAAAAAAAAAAGCTATGAAAAATTTCCTTTTATCTAAATATAAATCATCTAAGAGCTACTTAAACCGTTTAAAAGTTCCTATCTTTTAGAATGGTTTACTGCTTTATTATTATCATTTTTCTTACATAGCTTCTTGTCCACATTTCTAAAAAAAATCAAAAATTATTTTCGGTATATCAAAGCTTTTATGAGATAAAACCTCAAAGAAGGGATATTTAATGATAACCATATACTGATAATTGAATAATTTTTCAAATGTTTTAAGCTGTCTCTTTAGTGGATAATGTCGACACGTCTTCTAATTAAAAAAAATATATCTAATAAATACTTGAAAATATTAAGCAGTAGTCTTTGTTAGTAATTCATTAGTTTCGTTAACTGCAGTTGTTTCAACATTGAAATTTGATTTCCATTTATAAAATCGTCATCTGAAGTTTTTTCTTCAGTTCTTGAGCTCGAGACTAAGTAGGAACAATACAAACATACTAAATAGGAATTATGCAGGACGGTTATGATAAGTTTTTTCTCCATTACAGTAAAATTAGAATCTGATTTAAAATGTTTAAAAGAGAAAATAATTATATTGGAAAAAAAGTGGACTCAGTTGCTGGGTGTTTTACATTGGGTGACTCTCAAATATTGTTCACAGAAAAAATATATATGACAGGTGTTCTTTCGCGGTGGATTCCATGACTGTTAACATGAAAATTTACTCTGAGTTGATATCAAGGCTAGAAAATAATGTCATGTTTCAAAATTATCACTGCTGTTAAATATTGACTTTATTATTAAAATCCTGAGTCAAATAACAGATATATGTGTGGAAATATTGTTTGTCACCAGCAATGGAGAAGGAGTGGGAGATTGCTTCTGCTGAATAAGGAATATCCTAACAATTTTTCGATTTTCGAAGAATGGTATAGTAGCTGTGCATAGAGCTGTTAGCGTATCAGTATGATATAGTGATATATTGTAAACCAAGACACATTTATTGCAAATACTGCATTTATAAAAAACGATAATGGATTATAAAGTATATTAACGCAAAATCCTATTATCAATGCCGTTGTTATTTTATCAAAAAAATCAACACAGTCTACATATTACACTCTTTTTATAGCACTGATTTAACAACATGTAACTAATTTTATTTCTCTGAATTTCAAGAAATGTCTCCAAAAGAAGCATTTTTTAATCGTCAGAGCCAGCTGTGAAATATGGAAAGGACATGTAAAACAATCACTTCCGACATGTGTTTGATGACTAAGAAATATGAGGAAATACGAACTTTTTTGTATTAGGGATATTTGTGAGAAAGAGGGGAGCGTGGCAATTAGTTATTTTTATTAATTTACGATTACTATTTATTGGACAGCCCATGTAATTAACTAATTGTCAGCAAATACGAAAAGATGAACAGTTAAATTCTAGCTTTTCCTAAGATATTTTATATTTAATTTTTATATTTAATTGATTATTATTTTCTAGAAATGCTTTCAAGAAATAAGTATTGTTTAGAAAATAATATGTAGTTATAATTAAATCAATATTATGATTAAGTCTAATTAATTAATGCATTTCTACTGCAAAAATTTAATATCGGTAATAAAGTTAAGCTTACCTCAATTCTCATTTATATTTCATAGAAAATAAATTGTGTAATTAAAACTTTACAACTTCCCTACAAAGTCGAAAAAAATATTTTATTTAAAACTATATAAAGTTTCTTTCTGATTCATGACGGAAACATTCAATAACCATTGGAAACATCAAGATTTACCATTATCATTTATATTTTCCATTTCAAGGAAAATCGAACAATTTATCGTAACCTTAACATAATTCTACAAATTCTTCTGATTTTCGTAAGTAATGAGAAAAGATTTTTCAGTTTTCTTCCAAGGAATTAAATATTTTTACGTTATTTTATTTATAGAAACATTTATCACATATTAAATAAAATAAAAAAACAAAATAGCTTAAAAATCTTCAGGCATCAACCATTTTTTTTTTTTGCTAAACCAAATATTCCTTTTCAAGTCCTCTGTTATGATAGAAAAAACTAACTAAGATTTTGAAATTGATAAAATTTTATTGTTTTAGAAGAGAATAAAAAAAGAAGAAAGATAAACAGATTTATGAAAGATCACCACACCTGGCACTGCATAATGAACCAAGAATATGCACAAAAAGATTCGAAAAGCCTTAAGAAAAAAAAATGTCTTTAAGATGGCGTGGCATTGGAAGAAAAAAAATCTTTTGAAAGGAATCTTGAAGTATGGAACAAGCTACTTAGCTAAATAAAGTCAGAACTTAAGAATAAAAAAAGGATAATATCCGTATTATTTAATGTCAAAATGATGTTAGTCACTGATAGTTGGGGCATTAAGATGGTGTAAATAAAAAATAATTTTTATCAAATGATAAAATCCTTTCGGCTTGCTACTTTTAATTTAAATAGTTTTTCCATTTTCTTTAGATTGTGGTTTTCGAAATGTTGCGTCTGTTCCGTTATTAATTATTTCGCAATATTATTTTTTAAATACCTATTGTAAACCATACCTATACGAGAGTGAAATGAAAAAGGAAAATATAACATTTAATTTTTGAGTCAAAAAATATCTGATTATTGATTTAACAACAGTTGTAGGAGAATACAGAATATTTAATTTAATGTATAATGATATCAAATAAACTAATACCTTTTAATTTATTCAAAAAAAATAGTAATATTTTAAGGGGTTTGAAACAGTTTTTTAGAAGAATTTTTTTAGAAGATTTCACAGCTATGGAAAAATGAAATGAACTTCTTTATTACCATTATTATTTGTTATTGCTTTTTTAAATATTTTTTATAAATCTTTTTTTACTATCAAAAGTTTCAAAAACTGATGAAAGGGCTTTCAGATGAGATTGAAATATAAAAATAAAATAACAACACATAATTTTAAGAAGTCTATAACTTCAATAATCGTATGTTTTCATATTAGTTGATATGGAAATGTTAAAAAATCATTTTATAGAATATAAATTAGTGCAATTGTGCAACTTTTTTTCCAAATCGCCATTCTTCACAGATTTACTAAGAGTGTACTTACTGGAGAATACTTAATTATTTAAAGCAGCAACTAAAGCTTTTTTTTTTTGCTGTACTTGAAAAAAAAAGTATAAAGAGAACGATCTTGAACAAAATAATAAATAATTAATATCGATAAATAAATTGTCGATTAAATATTGATAAAAATTAATTTCAGAAAGAAATTGTCGTTATGGAGATGGAAAAAATAATATTTCTTCTCATTCATGTTTCATATTCCAAGAAATAACTATACATTGATCAGTTTTATCGAATGTTAAAGAATAAGTTACTATTATGTATCCTTTTGAGGGATTAATTGAGCTGAGAATGGTTATATGAATGCAATAATTTCTAATTTGTCTAAATTAAAATTGAATTTGATTTTAATGGTAGTTTACTATTACCGAGAGTAAAATAAAAATTATAGTATCATGCTGCAGATTTATATATTTTTTCAGGCAGTATGAGTGCCAGAAAAAAATTGCTGGAATTGGTCGTTAAATATTCTATTTGAATTAGAAGCTCTATTTTATACTATAAAACGAAATACTATTCTTTATCCATTTTAAAGTAAATGTCTGAATCTTATGTAGTTCCTTTTCTTGTTTCATAATATCCAATCATTTCTATTTATATAAAGATTTCTGACAGAAGTTAGGTTAAAAAGATATTTCAAATCAGGATGTAACATAGATGATTTATATGTGATATTCCACGAATTATAGATATTTATTTTATGTTGTAACATTCCCCGTTTCCCAGTATTGGTAAGATATTTACAGCCAGCTGTGTAGTCGCTGTTACTAAACTCCTCAAGATAGCCGGATGGTGAATCTTTTCACCTGTGTGGTCTCGCATCTGTTCATTAGCGACTACAGTGAAAAACCACATGTGGGAATTCCTCATTCAAGATATATTGAGAGTGCGTTCAAAGAGAAAGGGGTTCCAAACATATGGATACTAAATGTCTCTCTTTTTAAAAGTACTATGATAACTCCGTGTTACAGAATAGTCAGTTATGAAAGGAGCCTCACTCAAAGGATTTTTCCACGACCGACTGGCGCCGCTGAGAGAGCATATTGCTGAACCCGATTGGCCGAAAAACCGCACAAATGACCAATGTAAATTAAGAGGTGGAGATTGTCACCGAAATAAAGTGTTGATGAACAACCTGTGAATTCTCTGTGGTGTTGTTTCTCCGTATTGATGGAGAACTGAGTGTGAAGATAACCTTCGACTTCGACTGTTGTGTCGCATACTACAGGTGCAAATAACTATTTATTTAACCAGGATTCGAGCAAGTTGTTCTTTTGTATATATATGGCTGTAAAATAAAGAATTGTCTGGAAATTATGCTTCGTTATTTGATCAGTCTAAATCAAGATATTTCTATGTAAAAAAACAACAACAATAAAACATATTGTTTTGAGATACATAGGAATAGATGGTGAAAGAAACTCTGAAGCAATAAATAATAGATTCGTTTCATCACAAACATATATATATATTTTTTAAATCAGTTCGCTACCGTGATCAGAAGCCAAAACTTATTCCCAATAAACTTATATTTTCAAAGGCCATCCGGAAAATCAATTAGAAATTATATAAGCTTTCGGAATTAAAATTAGCTAATAAATAAATTAATTAAAAAGAAATACATTATTTAATAAGCCCTTTAAAACATGATTATGCGCTCATGTAAACCGTGTATTCATTTTCTTTCTCATAACAAAATATTAAAACAAAGAAATTCTGCGAAATTCATTCCCAAATACCATTAATGCAACTAATTTATCTTTATATGATAAGTATTTAAGAGAAAAAATAAGAGATGCTTAAGAAACAAGTTAGAGTAAATAATGTGGGAAAAATGATGCGCTCTTAGAAAGAAAACTTAAATTATATTTAAATGTTTACAACTTTATGATATATGTAGCTTGTTTCTATTATCGCTTGATAATGACTTTTTGCTTATATTAATTTAAAATACCAGTCTTGTATATTAATATAAAGATTAGACTAAACTTGATTACAAAGAAATCTTAAAATTTTCCTCATTTTATTTTTCGAAATAAAAGATTTGATGACACTTTTAGGTATTACATTTCCCAATTTGAAAACAGTTTGTCACAAAAAATTAGATTTCTTTCAAGGTTTCAATATAAAATGCATGCACATTTGATTAATCTATTCAGAATGGCAAGTATTAAGCTTCCTCCTTTCGAATAATTTCCCTCGTGGTTTCAACAATTCAATTAAAAGCTTCCAAAAACTTATTTCCTGGGATAATAGAATCAGGTTAATACGGCGGTTGTCATGCAACAGTTATAGAACATGGCAACATCGTCTCGTCTGAAGAACTCGTCTGAAGGTTGTTAATATAATTTACTGTCTAATTATGTTTGCAAAAAGTGCCGAGCAAATAGAAAGTCCAAATAAAACTTTCGTGTCGTTGCAGTTATTTTTCGCAAATATATTAATTAGTCTTTTTTGGGCCACTCAGTATCTTTAATTAATATTAAATGATAAGAAAGAAATGATCTCATTAAGGCAAAGTAGTCGGAGTTCCTCGAGATGTTCTTGGGCATAACAGGAAAGCGAATGAAATACTTGTACAGCTTAGAATTAAGGACATTCTCCCATGGGTAAACCTGCCATTCTTATTTCATAGAAAAAAAATAAGATTTCGTAAAAATCTGATCCAGGACTGTGTCCATAAGTAACTCATTTGCATATTGACACAGTTAATTCATTTTCAAATGCTTCAAAAGAAATGGATTTTTGTACACATTTTCTTTCTTTTTTCTTTTTGTATATTTTATAAAATAATGCCAGTTTACCATTATAAGCTGGGAGAACGATTTCTTTTGTAGGGAGTTCTATTGAAAAATTGAATTCTAATTGAAAAATATTACATATAAATCACATCACACATAAAAAAATCAAAATCAAAAGTGCAAAGAAGATTATAAATTGTAGAGACATAGAACATGATAAATAATTTTACTATTCAAAGTCTTTTGCACTGCGACCGTAGTCGTAATCAAAAATTATGTATACATATATATATATATAATTATATACACATTTTGCAAGGTTTTTCTTCATAAATAAGAAATTTTAATTAATAAAAAATTGAATTAAAATTTGGGTAAGATGTGTTCTTTTTATATTCATTGTTAATCCTTATATCGAACAGAAATGCAATCAGTAGATAATGTAATTTTGCTATTAATGCCACATTAAAGGAATACCGAAATGAAAAAAAAATGTTTCTTATCATTGCATTCACACTTAGAAAAATTAAATTCATATATACATTCATTGCTGGATATTTTTAAATCAATAATATGAATTAAAAAATATCCAGAATTAAATTTATCCAATTTTTAGAATTTAAAAACAGATAATTTAAACGTTATTAAACTAAAAAACCTTATATGCAAGAAAATCTGACATGGTGTATTTTTTAAAATATTTTCCTGATTTCATTGAGTAAAAATATATGAGTAACAATTAAAAAATAAGCCAATGAGCCAATTTTCTGATTGAATATTTTTGCAGATAGAAAATAAATTTCGATTTTACTGTAATAACAAAAAGAAGTATGTTTCTTTATTTGTGTGTGTGTGAAAGAGAGATAGAGACATTAGGGCTCGATATTGATGAATGTTACGGAAATTTGCTTAAAATATCTATTCTATATCAATAAGCATAATATATTCAGATATCTTCATATTACCCACGATTATGCATTTTGATAGAATCATTATTATAAATTTTAAAAAATTCAACCATTTCCTTTTCTTTAAATTCAAACATTACATGAGATGAAACTAATGTTTTTATACAAGTATGAATACCTCTGACGGCATCTTAGATGTTCTTATTTATTGCGGTGGTAGATGCCATGTCCCTTTATTTCCAACTATAAAAAATAATTAATTTTATTTTTAAACTAAATTCAAAGCTTAAATGCTTTAAAATAATATAAAAATATATGAATATAAAATGAATTATCTAATATATTTTATGTAAATAATGTCTACTTATCCGGACTAGAAAGCTAATACATTTTACTTATATACTTTACAACGAAGAGTCATTCTAAAACGCATTAAGCACCGAGATAGTTAAAATCCTATTGATCACAAGAATGTAATGCAAAAGTAGAAAACTAAAAGCTAATATCAACAAAGATACTTAAATTCAATAAATTTGCAATATTTTAAAGTGATACCTCACTTAAACGCGTTACTTTATATCATTATTTCATCAGAGTTCTATTATTATGGAATCTAAATTAAGCTAGTATTACATTTTTATAAAGAACATTTCATAAACTTATTTATAAAGCTAAAAAATCAGCGAATAATCAAGACAAATAAATCAGTTACAAATAAATTACAAAATAACAATTTTCAAAAATTTTCAGAACAAATTTAAGAAATTTTTAAAAGAATAAGGCTGTTTTTTAAACAAAACCATAATTTAAATAAAATAAAAATTAAACTTAAGAATGTCTGTTATCAATAATAACTGAAAAAAGAGACATTTCACTTACGTTTTTTTTTTTTTTTTTTACATTACTGTACAAATGTTTTAAAGTTATTTGTTACAATGAAAGTATAAACTTTTTTTCTATAGTCGTTTAAATAAAAATATTTATTAATCAATAAATTACATTAATTTTGTTTGCTATATTATTATTTTTATTTCTAAGCTTTTATTTGAATAATAACAAACATACTATTAAATGTTTGAAAATAATGACCATTCATTTTAACCAGATAAATGAGGGAGTATAAACAAAATATTTCAACTATCATGAAAATTGGCATAGATCCAACAATACTTGCTCAAACCACCAAGATTATAAATTACATACCCTGATGGTTATCTTTTATTTGTCAAAAATAGTAGAGTGAACAATACGTAAATAACTATTAAATCCAGGAAAAATTTGTCACTAGTCAAGATTTTGACCTACTCAGATTTAGTTTGAAAAATATTGTGACCATGTTAATAAGAATTCATTGTTTCTTGTCTCGGTGAACTGTTTCTCAACAAGTGGATGGAAAACCGCAGGAATCTCAACACAAAAGAATCTATATTTCGATTTAAAACCTTTGAACAAAAAGCATCGAAAGATGTGTTTTACAGTTTTTCTTTGTATTACAGTTTTAGGTCTCAGGACAATTCTTTTGACAAAATATAACCTTTTCTGCTTTTCTGACTATTATTAGGGGAAATTATTATTGTATTTCTATGGAAAAATACATGACATTTTTCTTGATTTTACAAAAGATTGCAAGGTGATCTTTTAGAAATGTATAGACGTAAGTGTGCAATAAAAATAATTTCAGTGTTTCCATAGAGAAATGCTGTGTGCGTGTTATCCTACTCTCTCACATCTGTTAAGGAAGTATTATCTCATGGTTAAATGGGTCTCAAAGAACTATTTAATGATTGCAATTAATGTTATCTTTGTTATAATATGTTTCAGTAAATAGTTTAAAGCAATATTATTATAATAATTCTGAATTAATTATGTTAATCAGGTAGTTGATGTAACTTCATTTATTAAAATATGCTTAAATTATATAAAATGTTTATGGTTGAAAATGGTAATTTTTTACATATAAGCATTTAAAAATATTCATTCAATGCAGAATTTTGAATTGTTTGATGCTGCATAACAGTATTTGAAACTAATGATCAATTTCTATTACCTGCTGCGGAATGGAAGTTCAGAAGATTGTGATATAACTACAAACTATCTTTATAATTGCCCTTTATTTTTTTATGAATATATTGCAGATTTGTATTTGTTGCAAAAATTAGTTGCAAAGGATACAGAGATAATCTGCGTCCATTATTGCTACAGATAGGTATACGGATCTTAAACTGATATGAAAATGTTAATTTCTTATAATGCATCCAAAAATGAACGATCGCTTTAATTTTGTCATCAGCACTTGATTATGTCTCTCATTTATACAGTAATCTCAGATGCATACATGGCTTAGACTATAAAAGAATAATAATAAAAATGATGATTCCAATTAAAAAAACCTTTTAAATCAAATTTAAATAATCAAAATAAATACAAATTTAAAAAAAAATATTCTGCACTTCCATATGCATCATGTTCTTTTAATAAAATGTCCTTAAAATATTATAAGTATAAAATAGTTATAACCATAAAATGAACACAAAGAAATACAATTTCAATTACAAATTAACTTTTTTCGTTGCTGAAGGGTCAATAACTTTTGACGCTGATATGTTCTGCAGAAGAAGGAATGTGAATTAATGTAACGCTTTAAAACCACAATGACTTTCCTGTCAATTGAATGATAATCATCTTACTACAAAAATTCCCCTAGATCGTCACAACAGGAATAAATAAAAATAAAGGAAGCATAATTATGATGTTTAATCTGGCAATACCTTAACGACATATATTTTAATATTTTTCAGACTATATTTTAACTTTCATAAATAAAAAAAAAGATCCGAAAGGTATCAATACAAGCAAGTGATGTGTGAAATATTGTTTAATTCTTTTTAATTATCATAGAGTCAACAATAGATGTACAGCTCTCTTTGTACATTGATAAATGTTCGATCTTGGTGGATTTTGCTTTTAGAGGACTTTTTCATCTATTCTTTCATATTCCCGTACAATATACTACATTTCACAAAATACTAAATTAATGCTTATTATTTCTTTAATCGTATGTAGTTTCATGTTATTCATGTATAGTCAACTTATTAAATAAGTAGAATTGCAGTAATAGGCATGAGAGAAGAATTGTTACAAATCTGTAATTTTGCTTCCCAGCACAAATAGTGTCATCATAAGAAAGACCGCTTTACGGTCTTTCTTATAATGGTTGCTGTCGTATGAGTGATCCCATAGCTTGGCGACAAAATTGGTGACTTTTGCAACAAAATGGATACTGCTCGAAATTTCGAGAATTTTCTCAATTCGTCCATTAGGAACCGAGATACCCATAATATGTCCGGAAGCTTCTAGTCCCGCCTCCTGAGAACTATAAAAAGCCGGTACTCTCAAGCTACCGGTAACTGTAGTCGGAGTCGCCGACAGGTAACGAGTCTTCGAATGAATACCGAAGCAACGGCGAATTACCAGCGTTGTGTGGAGCGAGTACTGAACTGCTGTGTGCCGAATCCTGTTGTCTATTGTGGAGGAGCGTCGTATATTGTGTGTAGTAGCAAGTTGTGAGAAGTAGTGAGTCGGCAGCTAAAGCGAGAGAAAACAGCGAGAAGTTCAACCGTTTGGAGAGACCGTAGAGCGAAGCTCCGAGGAACCCTTTTCCTACTGGATATTTTCTTGTCACTTCGTGTGCTGTGGGCGATTACTACTTGTAGGCTACTGCCTGCTGTAGTGTACTACTGTGTTCTGACCTCTGTTCGTCTCGGCTGTAAATATTTGTAGTCTGTGTGTTCGTCTTCTTTGTGTACTCGTATTCTTCGTGTAACTAAACGTCGTTGCATTCTACTGAGGCCTGATGACTGTGTTTTCACACCATATCAGTATCAAACTATATCATACATAACTATATACTACATACTACTATAACTATAACTATATACTACATACTACTATAACTATAACTATATACAACATACATAATTACATACTACATACATAACTATAACTATATACTACAACTATATCATACAACTATCAAAAGAATCAGGTGGCAGAGGAAAATTCCTCAACAATATCATCTACAACCTGCACGATGACATTAATATGTTTACAGCTTTGTCGTTCAACGTTAAACCTTATTCTGTTCCTGATCAATATTTGTTTCTTTATTTTTAATCAATAAACTAGTTATCATACATTATATATTAAAAATATTTTTAAAGTGTGATGTTACCTAATGATGTAACTAAGTTGTATATTTATTTAAGAGAAGAATCTTAAATGAAAGAAATAAAGAGGAAATATTTGATAGTGATTTATTATTTATGAAAATTAAACCAATATCTTTATAAAAAAATCTAATTAATTTGTTTCTAAAAGCGATCGAAATATCTTTTCTTCACCACTGAAAACTGCTGAACTTCGGTCGTCAATAAATCAAAGATCAAATTTCTAGAGAAATACTCAGAATAAAAGTTACAACATATAACCCAAGACATTTTCATCAGTTTAATTCGAAAACAATTCACTCATAAATTATTATTCTTAGAAAATTCTTTGTCTGTCGAAAAGCAGCGTAATCACCTGCTTTAGTTCGATGAAATACTTTCTAATGCCATGGCCTGCTTTATAAGACCGTTGCATGATTTTGAGTGTCCTCTTATCGAAAAGTAATTACAAGCGACATTTAATTACTTCCCCCAATTAAATTCGAAGTCATTCAGCCACTGATGACGTAAACGTGCTTAGGAGATGTCGAGAATCATCTCGAACTGAATCCTGATCATCATTATTAGTCACCTCTTGATGTGACAACACAAGAATTTCGACATTAAAATTAGTGTTAGAAACTTAATGTAAAACTGTGCATGCTTTAATTCAGAAGTTAATTTCGATTGTAGGAGATAATTTATTGTTGGATATTATAGAACTTAATGTACAAATGCGAGTAAATAAATTATTTTTATTTGTAGGCAAACATTATTTTATTCCGATGTGCTTAAATTACATAACTTTGCTGTTGATCGAGTAAATAAAATACACATTTTAGTTTGTAGGAAAATTTCTCCAAGTATATAAATGATAGTTTTAATTAAATAGAATTAAATTTAAATAAATTGAATTTTGGAAAAAAAGGAGACTGTTATTTTCTTTTTCAAGGACATTTGTGAATTCTACATTTCATAAAATATAATCTGTTTTTCCCTTTATTTATAGGAATGAAACCCCAGGAAAATTTATTTTAGAAGTTGGACATCCATGATTCTCTATCATTATTGATTTTAATCATTATATAACTAAAATATTTTCGTGAACGCTATTTTATTTTCACAATGATGCAAGTGTTTCCCTGATTATTATAACTTATTCTCTATGCAAAAAACTTATTTAAAAGTTAGCGCAAATTAGAAGAAATATTCTAACTTTAGTGGCATTAATGATGAAATTGGTAAAAAAAAAATATTTAAAATTTTTAAGTTATTGAATCATGGTTTTCCAAGCAAGTTAGTTAAAAGGAAAAGAAACTGCTACCACCTAAATTTAAGACAGAACTCAAATACATCCAAGCATTCTGAAAGAATTATTGGGAAGTTAAAACGACTAATCATTGTTCAGCAACGACGGTAGAAAGTAATGAAATTGCGATGATTACTATTCATAGAAATATAAAGTTGCTGATTTAAATTTTGACTGCGACATCATGGAATATTTTTTTTAAAAATATATATGCTGTACGGTTACAAATGTTGTTGAAAGAAGCATTAATGGACTTTTATAGTGATAGATATTTTTGAAAATACTGATGGAAAATATATGAGCACATATATTCGATTATTTTCTAATATAAAATGCAGACATTTTTGAAACTATTACATTAATTTTTTTTTAATTTCATTGAATAATACCAAATAATTATTATTTGTATTCCTATCTAAATTATTTTTTTAAATGAAATATTATTTTAATGTTCCTAGTTTTAAAACTTGATATATTAAATTGCTCAATGCCATTTTTTAATGAAATGGTGTCGAATAAATTCAATGAGCGTTGTTTAATTAATAATATTATACAATATTTAAGAAAAACAAACATGTTTAATGTTAGAAAAAATCATTAAAATAATAATAAAATCAGCCTTCCCAAAAGAACATGCAGTATTAAAAAGAAAACTACTAATATACTTTCTTTTCAGGTTTTAAAACATGAAACGTTTTTGTTCAATTTGTATTTATTCGTCTGTAAAAATGTCTTAATGGCACATATTCAGAAAATTATCCTCCTGAAACTTCATCAGAATGAAAAAATAAATGCTCTGCGATTTATTGAGATTCGAAATCTATTTATTGAAGGAAAGCAATTAGCTTTTATTCTTTGAAAGTAATGTTGGATAAAGTTTTAATTTTGAAAATCATGTAAGACTCGGAAAGTAATGATCGCTCTGAAGGACTTAGTTAAATAAATGATTAGCTTTCTTTATGTGTTGTGTAAATGGATCGAACTAATCAAACATCTAGACTACTGAAAAGAGTATGATTAAACAAAATCACTTCTTTGAATTTTTCTAAAAGTGATAAATATTTAAAAAAATATATATTTTAAGAAAAACATCAGCTGAAAGTATTTATTGGCTATATAATTAAAATGATTCAAACCATAATGTGTGCCTTACCTCTTATGTAGAATACTAACAGCTAAATATTAAAAAAAAAAGTCATGCAGTTTATTTTAATGTATTATTTCCAAAGCTAGTATAATTTAAAAATGCATTTTTTATTCCATTCTTTTGTTTTCTACATTTTTGTCAAATTCTTGTTGATATTTCCATAACTTTAAGTCTCTCTTAACTTATTTGTCGTGAGAAGAAATCTATACTATTCAACATTAAACCTAAGCCAGGTTACTAAAGTTCAGTACCGGCAGCACTAAGATACATCTTGGACAACGCAAATTCTACCATAGAAATTAAGGGACTTAAATCTTAAGTCTTTACAATACGGCTAAGAGAAGCAAGAACTTATTTATGCAATGGTTCGCGTGCCATTCACTCATGATACTGTACCGATATTTCCTTTTCTATAATTCAACAACTTTACAAAATAGCATGGAGCAGCAGAAAGTAAAAAAAAAAGACATAGCTATGGGACTTGAGACTGTATTAAGTGAAACAATTTATACATTTATAATGCGGATGTAAAATGCATTTATTAATGAATTTATTTATTTATTTTTTATTATATAGCGTGTACAATTCAAGTATAATGGATTGCAAACTCACAATAATATAACAGTACAATTGCGAAAATGTAATCTGTACATGTTATACGCTGCAAGGAAAACCATTAAAAAATACCCCTGAGCCCTTTGCGTACAAGTATGGTGCATAAATTACGAATGTATTGTTAAGCCAAATAAACATCAGCAAAGGTAAATAATCTGTCCACCTTTTATCATCAAATTAACGTTTCACCTACGCACGTTAGTAGTTTCTTTTAACCTTGAAATAATTCGTTCGATCTGATCGTACATACAAGTGCATGATTCGTTCTGCGGCGCAAATCGTGCGAGACCTAACTATCCGAGGCTCCTTACAATCATGAGATGTTGTCAATCTACCCTTCCCTCCTCCCATAGCAATATGCCGCTGTTTGCGAAAAATGAACCCTTCAAAGAGTAAATTTTGTTCTTATAACAATATCTAAAAGTATATTTGGTATTATTATTTAAAATTAAAGGTATAATGCATCTCGGAAAGAAAAATGTTGGGAATGAAAAATGTTGAATTGTTCTCATGAACAGGAAAAAACATATTTTTGTTTTCTTTTTTTTGTTCGAAAAAACATATTTTTCTATTATTTGTTATCTCCTAACGCAATGAAAAGGTAATATCAAAGATATTACGAAAAAAAAAATAAAGATTTTGGAAGAGTGCATATTTGTAGCTTATTTTTAAGCAAAATTGATAGTACCTTTTCTTACGATCATTTCCATTACAGGTGCTCTGAATGAAAAAATAAATTTTTTTTTGCACAAAAGTACATTATGAAATGAACTTTAAATTGCATTTGTCAGTCAAACAATTATCGAAACATTAAAAATAATAATGTTTTTAATCTCACAATAATGCTGAATTTGAATTGATAGTTAAAGATGCATACTATTAATCGGAAATTCATTCAAATTCAAGTAAGAATATTTATAAATATATGGAAAACTGCTTTTCAATATATCGCTGTTTTTATATTACAAAAAACGTGTGATTGATCAGTGAAAACCTATTTTTCAAAAATTAGAGAAATTTGCTGATTCAGGAAATTGCATTACACATTTTTTGACAGAAAACCATTATCTGTCGATTGAATTCTAATATACATTGTGGAATAAAAAAAATCTGTTACATTTGGGTCGTAAATTTCGACAATAAAAACCAAAATAAAATGTGGATAACATTTTTTTTTCAAAAACATTTTTCTTTTATATATTTTACTAAATTAATTTTCAAATATTTACAAATAATTTCTCAGCATTAAATAAATAAAAGTAACATTCTAGGATGATTGGGAGAAGTTCATTTTTTCCGATAAAAATCCATTCTTAGAAGAAAAAAAAGGATAAAATTATTTTTTACAGAAATGATATTTTTAATGTGTTTAAAATTATAAGTTTATATTTCATCCGCCATCCGAAATTCAATCGGACAAAAATTAAAAACCAACGCTATATATAAATGGCATTCTCGATGTTGTATTATATTTGCTGACATTAGTGTGTTGTTAGTTATATTCCATTTGAGACAGAGAGACACATTTTAGAGGAGAAAAATCCAAAGCAGAGAAATAACGACAGACCTCTATGACGTCTTATAATATTTCAAAATTGATTCAATTTATACCTAATAGCAATAAACGTATTATCCGTTGTATCTTAAATCCCAGGTATGATATTGGTGGTGTTGTCAAGTCTATTTGATACATTATATTTATATCAATGTAATTTTCTTTAAATTTTAGTTAGTTAGAATCTTATTTTGTTGTTTCTAAAAATGTATTATAGTCAGATGATCTGAATCTATCTAGCGATGTTTTTAATAGAAAGGATTTTTCTAATATTTTACTTTTTTATTATTAGGTTTAGAAGTCAGCTTAGTTAATATTCTTTTTTACCAGTAACATTTTATTTTTCCCAACAAGGCATCGTATAGTATAGTATAGTATAAGTGATAATTTATTTTATGTAGCGTTATATTTGAATACGTGTAACTTTATTTCGTAGGAAAAAAATGTACAATATAAAAAACAAATATAATATATATACAACAAATATAATATATATACAACAAATATAATATATATAAAACAAATATAAAAAACAAATATAAAAATATTTCAATGAATCTAATTTCTAGAATTAAGAATTGCTGATTATCTGCTAAAACACATAATTATAATAAAACAAAACGAAATCAATGAAATGAAATTAATACATAAAATTAAACAAATGAAATTGAAGTCAATATATAAATTAAACTTTGTTTGAAAATTATATATGCAATCTGATTTTTGGCATGAACTTCATATTTTTAGTAAATCACCTATTAAACGAAAATCTCAATTTAGTGAAACTATGAAATTTTTCCTTGTGAAATTGAGTAATCTTTCAAAGGGATTAATTTATTTCCAAAAGTAGCCATTCTTTATCGAACTTCATAAGGTTTAAATCAATTATGTAACATTCAATAAAACAAGAGAAAAACCATTAAATCTGAGTAAAAATTAAAATTTTCCTGTCATTAAAAATATTAAATTTTATAATTGTTTGTTGTGAAGCTTTTTGTCTCATTGCAACTTTAAAGGAAATGAGTTTTGGATTCAGATCACTTGCACTTAAATTTGAAAAAAAAAATGAAATAACGATAAACTTTGATGATTTACTAGGTTTTATCCAAAGTAGGTCAGATCAAAAGAAAGTCGATCGAGGAAGCGCGTTTTTATTTCGAAACTTGAATCCGGCTCAGAGGAATTTAATTTCCGCTTATCCGCTCATTGACATGTGTCTTTTTATTTTCTTCAAGTATGTGAAAAATACAATCTTTTTCAAACAACTCAATTGAATGATCACTTTATCTTTGATAGCTGTAAATGTGCTATTGCAACGGAATAACAGAAGAGGTTTGTTGTCAGTTATGTTTTACAATATATTCTGATTAGTACTTGAATACTACTCAGTATATTAATACTCCTATAAATAAAAGATAATTTTTGAAATAAAAGTATAATAGCTAAAATTATATAAACATTATTGAGGTGTTTCAGAAAAACGGAAAATAATAAAATCCAAACATATATCTACAATATATGTGTCGTTTTAATTTAATTTAAGCACATATTTATACATTAAGGTAATAAATATATTCATTCAATATGTACGGTTTTTATAATTTGTTTTGATCCAAATGGGATCGAAAATAGATCCGACGCATTTTATTTGTATAAAAAGTAAGCAATAAAGAAAAGTAAGGAAACGTATAATTCCTAGAATCCAACAGCAGTTTGAAAATACAGTATGCGCCAAACTATACAATATTAAACTCTTGCATTTCGGACACATGGTTGCGTTTATCGACGAAGCATAGCGTCAGCTGCACATATTCGTAATAGTGAAATTCATACGGAAGCAGTCGCGAAGATGAACCGAGTTTGAAAAAGGTTTCAGAACAATTGGAAGAGAAGTTTAATAAGACGGAAAAAAGTAACGCAGTTATGCTATCTATTGTTAAGAAATTTCGCATTTCTTGTAGTGTACTGTATCAACGGAAAGGGATGTTAAAAGAGAGTGTGTTCAACTGTGCAGATCCACCAAGAACTGTGCCTGCATTGCGTGAGAAAATCATCTTTTTTTGCGGGAGTCTGCATCAACCTTTGTTTAAGGATTTCTTTGAGAATCTGCTGAACTGCGTGAACATTGTCTACAAAGTAAATTTCTTTTGAGAGAAAATGAGCGCACATATGGCAATAATGTAATTTTGTTCGTCTTTTCATTTCAGTACTAAGTAATTTAGTTCGTATTTTCATTTCAGTGCTCTATATTTTGGCGGAAACTGTATTACCTCATTTTAGCTTTCACTGAATTCATACAAATGACGACCATCTTTGATGTTAATAAAATTTTAAGAAATACATTACAGATTACCACAGTTACGATCAGGCAGCTCTGGCTTATCTTATGCAGCGAAGTTACGAAATAACAACAGAAGTGAATTAAAATTTAATGTATTCTTTTTGTATATCCTTGCAATTATGTAAACCACTCATCGCCTTTATTTTGATCTATTACTCATGCCACTTGAAGGGAATATGCATTTTAAACCTTTTTAGAATAATTTGTAGTTTTGGCTATTATTCACACTTAAATTTGAGATTTACTCAAAAGTCCTCGATATAACTCAAACTAATCTTTGCATGAATTATTTTATGTATTTTACAGTGCTGTATATTTTGCAATAAAATATGGAATATATTGAAATTTGGGGAACGTGGATGTAAATCCATGAATCTATCAGTTCCCATTAGTTTTTCAGACTATTTGC
Organism: Argiope aurantia; assembly: GCA_026543865.1. Lineage (NCBI taxonomy): Eukaryota > Metazoa > Arthropoda > Arachnida > Araneae > Araneidae > Argiope > Argiope aurantia. Next base: position 163,334 of record JAPMOR010070120.1, read on the forward strand.
TTCATAAAGAATATGCTTAATGCTTCGTAAAATCATTGAGCACGTGGGTTGTTATGGTTCGTAATATTCATTCATTTTGTTATTTGGATGCTACAGAAGATTTCACTAAAATGAATGTGAAAACTCGCAAAATTTCATCAGATAACTCACACTACCTGACTGAAGATTTTTTAAAATTCACTTCAGAACAATATTTTTTCAATACATTTCGCTGCATACATGCTATTGACTGACTTATGCTACATAAAATTTGACAACTTTGTGGCATTTTTTTCTTTTCTTTTATTTGCTTGAAAAACCAATAATTTATAAAAATGCCTTCAATCCCTATCTATCGCTAGTTTTACATACTACGAAACTGGACAATTTTAGTAAATATTAATATGTAAAAAAAATACTAAAAAGCATAGTTGGCAAAGTTACACTGGAAAAGAGGAAACGTCGTTAACTGTATTAGAAATCTTTGAAATCCCCCTAACACATTAGAAAAATATTTTAAAAAATGAAGATACTTTACATAATTGTATAACGTTTTAATATATTGGAATTAAAAAAATATCAGAAATATGAAAACGAGAATAATTTAAATTCACTAACCTCAGATTCCAAATAGATTTATAATTTTATTTAAAAGGTGAAATTTCTTCAGATTTCGATACTCAGATGTCAATAATATGCGATATTTTATACATTAAGTGAAGATTCCTTAAGCAGTTTTATGAAATAAAGGTTCTCGCTCTGCCTTTTTTTATGAAGATTTAACACCCACACTCCCCTGTCCAAGCAATTAATTGAGTCGAATAAATATTTGACAAATTTTTACCCCAAAAACTAAAAAAAGAAGCATTCTAAATTTATTTTTAAAGAAACACAGACTAAATATTCTGGATCATCATTTAAGTAACATTTCATCATTTGAGCATAGCGATGCAATTTTTTCCAAATTGTTCCATATAAAGAAAATGCAAATCATCTCTGACGTTATAGTCATATCTCTGCTCTTCAATTTACAAACTTCCTAACAGGAATTTGATTTACCGTAGAAGTATTTAGAAGGGATTAAACCTTTCTTAATAGCTATAAAATTGTAGAATCTGTGGACACAAAGAATATCAAGAAGTTTTACTAAATTTGCACAAGTAATTATTTGTTTAAAACTCACCTTCCTCAATAAAATATGAAGTATTCGTTTCTTCCAAATGAAATGATTGGCTTTTATTCGCAATGATTCTTTGGAAAGAGATATAACATTTAGTAATTTTAATTAGTAAGTACTTTTCCATTGGTCATATCCTTATTAACCACAATAGATACAGAAGATTGGAACATAATTTCACTATTTAAACGATAGCATCACTTAACCAATTTCATTCTAATGCGTCTCCGTATCTGGAATACTTATGAAACAACCATGGAAGATGCACGATTTGGAAAAGTATGCAGGAATCAGAAGAAATCCAAAATTATGAATGTGGTTATTAAAATGTTTTCGCATTTTTATCCAGACTTCTGATAAATATATGCCAAGTTAAATTATTAGGTTGAAATGAAAAATAAAATTTAAATCTGAAGGTGATTCGAACTAGAGTTGTGGCAAATCTAAGGGATTTTTTATAAATATTCTAATGAATTAGCTGTTGGAATTACGTGGTTGAACCCTTATTGAGTTCAAAAATAAAGCGTTGAATAAAACTTATAAGCAACTTATCAGGATTAAATCATGCAAAAGATGCTACCATTATATGTCTTCTTCATGCGATGGATATATTGACATTCTTTTCTACTTCATTCATTAGTAGAAAACCAAACTTCATTTCTTCGTTTGAAAAACTGCGAAAAATTGCCCCAGGCTATTATATATATGGCTAATATGTCAATGATATTCTTTTGCGGTTTTGATATTTTAGGTGCCAAATTTTATGTTTGCCGGATACCACGGCTTCTTCGAAACTTGTAAAGCATCAACCACTCGCCATTTCTACTTTCCTTTTTTCCTATATTTTCTTCTTTCTTATATAAATAAACGGCATCTTTAGCTTTTCAAATTTACTGCTTTGTTGATTCAACTTTAAATTCTATGTTTCTTGTAATTTTTATTAATTTTATTTTGAGCTATTATGACTTTTTTGAATAATTAAAAAAACGTTAATACACTATAAGAAATGATAATGTAGTATGCATATGGCGTAATGTCATAACGTTTAATTAAAAAAATAAATATGGATATTTTAAATAGAATAAGGAAGATTAATAATGAATTCAAACATAAAAGATTTGATTATTATCTTCTCTAAGAGTTTAAATATAATCTTATTTAATAAATTCATTCCACAATTACAGTTCAGATAATTAAAAGCAGTGTAAACGGAATATCATACCCTCATGTAGCTGCCTTTTCATTTAACTATAGCTAAAATTAACGATGTTTGATTTTGTAACACTTTTGTAATTTAATCTAACAAATGAATAAATAAAAAAAAATATTTTGAATTAATTAAACCATTATCTGGACATACTCTAAGTTTCAACAACATCAGAAGAGGGAGATTTGAAGAATGTATAAGTGAAGAAAAATAAAAATGTTAGTTTTGCATAAATCATTTCTGCCTTTTCAAAGAATTCTTTAAGAAAGAAAAATATGAAATAATTCCTTCAAGCTATCAATATGTGAGAATAAAATGAAATTTTATTTTTGTTTAAGAAAAGATTTCTTATCAACTTTCGTTTTGCTTGAGAGAATGATAAAATTTCCATGAATGCATTGTATTTTGATAATTCTAATTTTATTTGTCATTATTAATTCAGAATTTTTATTAAAATCTTCTTTTATGCAAAAGTTAGAAAAAAATGATTATCTTTGAAATGCTGAAGTATTATTCGAGGAGAAGAGAAAGAAAAATACGGAAAAAAGCAAATATACGAAGCAGAATAAGAAAAATAATTAATTAAGTATTTAGATATATGCAAAAGAAAAAATTTAAATATTTTTCAAAGATATTTATGATTTCTTTAATAATATAATTACATTTCTTTGCCTTAGACAGGTTCACATATACTTTATGCATTATACATGGTACTCTCTAGATTTCTTTTCTCTAACAAATTATTAACAATTATATTTTATTATTGAATAAATAAAGTATATTTATTTTGATAAACATTTTTCTTTTTCTTCATTACTGTAAAAGCATAACCCAAATTTCTTGAGAATAGTTTTAAAATTATTTGCATGCTTCAGCTATAAACAATGCAAAGCAAATGCTTGCAAAATTATGAATGCACTTGAATTGCATGCACTTACTTTTTACTTCAATTATCGCAGCATTTAAGTAAAACAATATCTTTGCTTAAGATTTACAATGCTAATCGACTTAAAATATGCTAACAAAAATAAAATACTGAGAAAAAACTCTTTCTTTTTGAAGAAGCCATCTGATAAAGGTTTACTTGCATTTAAAGATGGGCTATTGATATCATTTTTTATAAATCTACACTCTTTATCAACACATGAAATATCTAGAAGATACGTAGCCACATAAAATTTAAAACAGGAAGTCAAAATCCACTCAATCGATCTCAGACATCAGGCTGTGTAGTGGAAGTTTAACTAAAATTTAAAAGCATACGAGGAAGTGCTGCTTGTTAAGCTTATTTTTACCACATTTGCATTTTGTAAATAATTTCACTCTTTGGATTAACAGTATTTCTTGATCGATAGGAATATTTATGATATCTTAAATTTTCCAAACATCTGTGCTTTTTATTGTGGACTGTTAAGTAAAACTTCTTTTTGTTATTCCTAAGGTTTCTTAAGGTTTGTTGTTACAGAGAAGTGACATAATTTCAAATTAATAATTCATTGCAATTATTTTTTTAAACGAATAATGCAAACTCAATAGGTGAACCGTGTTTTCGGTGCAGCATATCTTAGAAAAATATCTTGCGGGAAGAAATTACCACATCTTATCAATTAATTGAATAAAGAGTTGAAAGGAGTGTATATTAATAGCATTGGGCTTCTAAAATAGAACGAGTTACATGATTATAAAAATTCGAAGTTAAAAGCTTTTGTTGGAAAAGCCATCAAAATTGAGTTACATAACCAATAATCTCGGAGAACTAGCTGGCCATTAGAGGTAAAATCTTATATGTAGTTATTCTCTTATACTTAATAATTTTAAGGAGTTTTATAAATGGCCCTAAGATAATTGAGAATTGGTTTGGAGACTTATAATTACAACTCTTTGATAACAGAATGCTTCTGGTTACGTGTTAAAGTAAAGGAAAAAAAAATAGTAAGCGTAATACAAAATAAATTAATGTGATAAAAAGCCTTATTATAATTTTAATTAGATACATTACTTCGAACAATGATAAGTACAAAAATTTTAGGCTATTAAAATCGAAATTTCTGCAATGAATATAAGCGTATCGGATTTTCCAATAACATTATTAATAAAATTGTCTACATCAACAAAACTTTTGATTTTTATGAAAAATGCATACATTTTTAAAATCAATAAATCTGTGAAAAAATTCTATATTTTTAAATTATTTTCTTGACATACTAGGCTCAATACATAAATATGAGAAATAAGTTTTTCTATAACTATTTTCAAATTGGCTGTTAATAATATAATCCAAATCTTCTTTCAAACAAATTCCCTTTGTAGAAATATAACATCAGAAATTGAATTTTTACGTACTATATTGTAAAATTTCTGACTGGACTTACGAATGCAAAAAACAAAACAAAATAGCTTCCTTTTTTTTCATAAAATTACTTTTTACCGGTTTTTTTTATGTCTGTTTATATTTTCAGAGGTATTTTTATTTTATTTTTATTCTTTAAAACTATAAATAACTGAAACATTATCTAGATGTTTTTGGCAATTTTTTTTTAAATCGATAAAGCAGTTTTTTGGAGGAGAAAGAAAAATAACTGTATTATTTTCTATGTTACCGCTATCATAAACCACGTTGCAATGCTTAAAAGTTTTTCAGAAGATTAATATTTTCCGAAACAAAAATAAGTGATCATTTCTTGGACTTAAGTGCTGCTGAAGAAAAATGTGCGAAAAATAATATTTCCTCCTGCTGTGAATTCCTAGCATAAGGAAATTTGTATGTAACAATTCACCAACAATCGAAATGTAGAATAGAAATATACGAAGAATTCTTAAATATATTATTTTATTGACTCAATTCTCTGGTACGTGATCTTATAAAATTCAAATATTTCATCTATTTTTAATATACAAAGTGATAAATATTTTTATTTATTTCACTATAATGCTTACAGACTGTTATTATAAATTCTGTAAAAATGAAATGCAAATAATAACAAATTCAATGCAAATAAATATATATATTGAATTATCGATTAATTTAATTGCTGAATATTTAGCTGGTTTAAATTCGCATATTAAATTATCATTCATAAATTTTCTTTTGACTAACTTTTTGTACCTAATCAAAATACAAGTTATTTATTTTCTTTTATTAATTAAAATAGCTTTCTATGTATTTTCAATCGAATCTGATGAATCAATAATGATAATTCAATCATATTTGATTAATAATTTCAGTATCAAATATTGATATGTTCTTCATTTGGGACTCATCGATATTGAATTTGTGAAGCAAATCTTTTGAAATGAATTTCGACTTATAAATAATTCGTAATTTATCTTTTATTAATCACTATTGGCTATCCAGTATCTATGGAATTAGAGCGGATAAGATGGAAGGATGGTAGAATTCGGAGATAATTTTTTTCGAATTTAAAAAAGCTGTAATGATCAGAAAAAAATCTATAAAAAATTGGTTTTAAAGGTATTCGTATTGGTGGTTCATGATTCTCCAAAGAATCTGGATAACCACACTTTTAAACTAAAGTATTACTTTCGATTTCTTTTTATAAAAGTCATGAACACGTCGTACTAACGACACATGAATCTCTTGAGTGCGCTATTTAGTTGATGTCTGTTCTCCACAACCCATAATACTCGTCCATGTCTAAGTTGGCTTGATATGAAAGCAATTCAGTGCTTTTCGCCGTAACAGAGTTTTAGGGTCAAAATGAAATTAGGTTCCAAGACTTGATATAGAAATTTTAACGGCGTATTTTACTCATTGTATTATTCTTTATATTTATTGCTATAATGAAGAATTATATAACGTAATCATTCAATTAGGTCATATAGGTCATAGTGAAATTCAAGATAAAGCTTAGGTAGAAATTTGAAGCATAATAAGCAAAGAATAGCAAGATTATAGAAAATGGCGAAATTTCTTTTTAGGAAATAACTGTCAAGGATAATTATGATTATCAGTTGTCTAAAAATAATTTTGAAGGAAAATTATAATTGGAAATAATTGTCTAGAACAGGGCTACTAAGTATATATTTCATTTCTATGTGTATTTCAAGTAAACTTTAGTTGAAACTCTTGTACAATTCTTAGTTATAATCTTAGATAATCTTAGATACGCATGTATTTTTTATTTTAGAAAACATTAAAAATCTTTCATAATAATAAGATAAATCTATAGGTAAAACAACATTCAGAACCACAAAACAAAACTTAAACCTTTCTTTTATGTTCATGTTCTATTTTCAAGCATTTTAAAGAATATATTCATTAACTACGCTATATCATGTAGATAATCGTATCTAGATGCTTCAGTTACATTTTCTAAATTTTCATTTTTATCCAAATTTGCGAAAATAAAATTCAAATTTAAATATTTGAAAGCAGAATAGGTTTAATATTTTTCTGAAAAAAGGATTTCAATTTCTAGATGCTTAAGAAATTATTTATAAGGTAATAGGCTTATACTTACTTTTGTGAAAACCTTTCTTCCAAAATAGAATGAAATGAAATTGACAATTTTTTCTTTCATTCCAAATACTTCATTACATTATTTCGTTTTACGTTCACAGATGTTTAATTTCAAAATATTATTTAATGTCCTATTGCTCAGATATGTAGTAAATGTTTAAACATTGAACTGCATATTAGTAATCTATTCATTATCATTCAAAAGTTACCAATTGAAATTGTTTCCAGAAAAGAGTAATCCGAATTCCTGAATAAAGTACACTTTATTAAAACAATTTATTTAAATCGATGATTAAGTACATTATATTCTACTTTCATAAATCCATTTTTAAAAATGAATAACTGTATCTCTTTTAAGAAATTTATCATCATTCAGTTTTTACTTTTATTATTTAATTTGAAAATAAAGTTTTGTCAGTTAAAAGAGATTATTCTTGTTATAGTTAATTTATTCCTTCAATTTAAAATGATTCAACACATGATTCAAAACTGATCATTGTGAGATCAGTTTTCTGGAAAGCGAAAATATATTAAACGTTTTATTTTATACTATAATCTATACATTATGTCCAAAGTAAGGTAATGCATTTTGTAAATAAATATTACTTCCATTTTTTAAAAATTTTCAGTCTGTTCTCTAATAGTTGAAATATCTTCTGAAAATGTATGAAAATTTAATAAATCCTTTTAAAATTGAGTAAATCCTTCAATACTTCAATACTGTGTATCAGTTTTTTACTGTCTATGCCAATATTTTATTTAGAAAAATAATTTAACCTAAAATAATTTACTACACCGCAAAATCACAAATAATTCTTTTTTTTTTTCACTAAAATGAAAATTCTGGATATCATTAATGTTTAAAATACGAATTCTTAAAAATGTAATTGTGGGTCATTTTCTAATAGCTGAATAAGAAATTAATTTTTCTTTAAAGAAATTTGCAAAAATAATTTTATATAAACTATAAGATGATTTATGTTGTATTGGAAGATACTGTAGAATTTGTAAAATGATCCTTTATTGTAAAAAAAATCAAAAACCTACATTGACTGTTTTCTACAATTACGAATTAAAATGAATATATATTTTAATCAAAATATATTTTAGCAGTGTAAATAAAAATTTCAGAAGTAATTATAAAAAAACAACAAAAATGAAAAATAAGAACGAAATAATTATATTTTATTTGCACAATCAGTTTAAGCATTATAATTTAATACAACTTTTAACAATATATGATCAAAAATGTGCAACAAAGAAGTATTTTCTTTTCCCCATTTTCTTTTTCTTTCTAAAAAATAAAACATAAAATATTTCTCCCTTCTTTAGATTTTGCAATATATTTTTAAATCATGTGAAGGAATGCATGAAAATATATGTCTGAAATATCCATCTCTATAAAAAAGTTTCATTTATAAGAAGGGAATAATTATACAGAAAAATTGGTGAGCATCTCTTTTTCTTCGAGAAAATAAATCCAACTCCTTTCTTCGTAGGTTTTAAATTAGCCATTCCCTAAACACATTTTAAATTGTCTTTTGTGGATTCAAAAATTATTGCAGAAAACCAGAAACAAATTGAACGCTGTAAAATATATTCAACTATGTGGTATGAAAGTGAGATATAACATACATTTCACATATACTCAAACTTATATCAGGCATTTTTATAAACAGTCGAAGATAATTATTTTTTAAAATAAACAATGGATTAAATTTTTATATTTTATTTCATATATAATAATTTATGTATATAAATAATTTCATAAAAATTGCAATGATTAGTTATTTTCACAACTGAGCATTTGATGCAAATAAATATTTTCTTTTCATACATGGATACGAAAATAATTTCACAGCAAATAAATTATGCCCAGATTATATTTAAAAGTGAGATTTCTTTTAAAATTATAAGTATGTAAAAGGAAATAAATATTAAAATATGTAAGGGAAGTATTAAATATGTAAAAAGGAAAATTATTCGTTTAGAATTAGTTAATAAATAAATATTTTCATGTAAGATGTATATTAAATCTACACAAAATTTATATTTAATTTTATAGCATAACTTCTAAATTCTTATTCATAAAAAAATAAAAAAATAATTAAAAAAATAAATACTTTTTTCTAAGAATCACCCATTAAAAAAAAATGTCCTTCCCCCTCTCTCTTTCGCACACACACACAAAAGAAAATAAATTGAAAAAAAAAAAACGAATATCTTTTTTTAATTCTGAAAATGCTGACTTCAATGATATTGTGTCGTTTGAACATTTTAATTTGATTAATTTTAATCAAATTATAGTGTTGTGAAATAAACTAATCATCGCAATTTTTATGAAATTATTTATATACAGAAATTATTATATATGAAATAAAATCTAAAATCACGCTGTACTATAATTTTGATTCATTTAATTTGATGAATTCTTAGTTTTGATGTTAATTTAATACGACTTGCTTTATATAAATTAATTTTATGCAGATATTATTAATTTTTATTCAGTGGACTATGTAATATAACAGACACAGTGCACTTTAAAATGATTCCACAGAGTTATTTTCTATAAATGCATTGAATCGGCTCATAAATATGAAAGAAAGACTGATTTTTGATTTATTGAAACTTTTCAGAAATTTTAATAATGTTTAAATAAAATATATATAATATTTAAAATAAAAAGCATAGAAAATACAGTTTTATAAATGCCTAAATTTCAAAACACCCCTGTTTACTATTAATTACAATTAAAAAAATCCTCCCCCCCTACATTTACAGTTTTACTAAAGATAATTTTTTATATACTCTTTGATAATCTGTTCAAGAAAAATTTATTTCTGATTCTAACTTCTTTTACTTTTCAATAACAAAGATGCCACATGTTTCTGAATATACTTATACAGGCAATTATAAGAAATTATTCACAGAAAAATACAGCATTTTTCTGCGATAAAAATTATTTACGGTACTCTTTTATTTTTGAAATGACTACAATGCACATTTATAGAAATCTCAGAAATATGATAATAATTTATAATTAAATTACTGACTAGTTAAAAGCATCCAAATTGTTGACCATGAAGTGCCAAGGGTATATTTTCCACATTCACAGATAAATTAGAAAAGCGCTCTCATACATGACATTCAGAAATACTACATTATCTACAAGTTTATAGATACAATGCAGCCATATTTTAAAGATCATTAGAGTCAGATATCTGGAAACGAAACTCTATATATCTATAAAGACATATTTTTTTGGATTAAAACATTATCAAAATAATGTTTTCTTATCGCCACTTTAAATTTTATAAAAGCTAATACTTTTAATTTCACCTTCAGATCTTCATTCAAAATGTAATAAGGATTTTTCTGCTATTCAGCTTCTGGAAGAGAAACAAAAATTACTTTCCTTACATGGAAGTCACGAAATTAAAATGGGTCATGATGAAACATTTTTACCCGGACAAGACGAAATATATTTTTAGAAATTATCTTTAGATTTGTGCCATAGTTCACTTTATACATGTTATTGTAAACGTAATTAAGTTTAATTAATATTTTGTGTAGCCCGACATTCTACTTTTTGCAATTCACTTATGTAATGAATGCGCATTATATGGCGAGCTATTATTAGTATAGTAAGGTAGAATAAACACATTAAGAGTGATTGTTTCTGCTACAATAATTTTATTTGTTCTAGACAGTTGCGGCAAAACATTAGTTTTTTTGAAATATCAGAATAATGAGAAAATTCGGAACAATGCTTGGAATAAAAGGCAATTATTATTCTTTACTTGAATCTTTATGAACGAAATATTGTTGAAGTTTAGTAGCTTTATACTCTTATCGATTGTATGTTATTTATTACATTATTTGTTTATTTCCCATATTTTTATAATTTAGCATGTATAAATATGAATTTACACGGTAATACATTTCTTATTAATTTAAAAGCTGCAATTTTTTAACATAAGCATAGATTTAGAAAACAAACACAATAAGTAAGATGCTTTTATTCAAATGTAATTTTTAAGGAACAAAATATATTAATAATTGCTTCGGAGAGAAAATGCAATTTCCTATGTAAAAACAATTTACAAAACTTTAAATCTAATTCCACTTTTTATTCCAAAGTCTTTTACAATATTGATAGTTCAGAAACTGGAAGTCTTTTACAATACTTAATGGAATATATATATATTCAGGATTATTAAGAAATGCTTACTTTCCTTGCAGATCAAGGAAATAAAATTTATTTACATGCTCACCCGAAATACTTTCATAATTGTAAAATTTAAGTTTAAAAATAAATTTAAACTACAGATTTCTATTTTGTAAATCATAAAAATACTAAAATATTAGACATTGATTATTTCCTGAATTAAAAAAAATACGTTATGAAATTTAATTTCTTATAAATAAATAATGTCTTCATTTTAAAAAATAGTGTTAACTCAATAATTCTGGCTATAACTACACAGCTTTTAATTAACTGCATTCAAATGTATCAAAGAAATCTATTCTAAATTTAATAAAAAAATATTAATTTGCTGATATTCTTATTTGTAAGTCTACCAGATTCTGTATTCTTGCAAGCACAGCATATCGCATCCCAAAATCGCTATGTACGGAATTGCTGCTGTTATCAACTAAAAGGATAGCTAATGAAATATTCAAGAATCAAATATATCGATTCTCCCAGAAATAGAAGAAAAAACTGTCTGTTCTGGGGCATAAAAGAGAAGAATATTCTTTCTGACTAGGTTAGATATCATCAACGATGACTTTTCAATTTTTGACATTCAGACATACTGTGGCAAGCAAAAATTAAATATCTTTTTGATGGAGTTAATTTTTTTCGTTGATGTTTTATACGGTCAATTTATTCATAGAATTCCTCACCAACAGAATTATCTGATACAATACTGTTTGATAAGAACTGGGCCAAAATAAAAATAGACTAACCTGAAAAAAAGAGGCTATTGATTGGGAGGTCTCTTGGATTCTAATAACATTTAATGGCCCTACAGCAAATATATGAAAATATAATTTTATGATATAAGATCGAATTAAAATAAAGGCATTTTTTATTTGTTTGAATTATTTTGATATGGAAAGAGAAAAAAAATCTTTATAAAGAATTATAAAAATAGATGTGAAATCTTTTGAGAGAGAGGGAAGTAAAACGAAGACATTTATCAATATTTGTTACGAAATATTATTAATTAAGCTAAGTATGACATTTTTTTTACATGAGTTATTCTGAATTTCTTATTAAAATCATTGTTTCTAAATTTCTTGGTTTAGAGTTTGAATACTAAATAATAATTATCTATTCTTAACTCCAAAACAACGTTTTTGCCGCTGCTACCCTATATGCTGTTATGAATTTTCCGAGTAGATCTCTCGTAACATCCAACTCCCTGAATCAAGAAAAAATAATAATAATACATGGCATTCTTAGATTGCCACATCTCCAATGTCTCCGGCTAAAGCTGATTAACTTCTATAAACAGACAAGAAACAATACATGATCTTTTTCATGTTATATCTGCAAATAAAGTTTTATTCGTTCGTACAATACTTGTAAATAACGTTCTAACGTTCTAATATTCTAATGTGTATATATATATATATATATATATATATATCATTTAGTGTATTAATTTCATACATATTTATCTTTTAATTAAGAAGAAATTGTATTTGAAACTTTAATAACAGACGTCAAAATTTTCAAAACTCATTTTAATTATCAGTCTGTGGTAAATTCATTAACGTCCCAAATATGTTCATTCAACAGAATTTTAAACTTAATAAATTGTCAGAAGAGAAACCAACGTCTATTTTTCTAGTATCGGCTTCAAATCTTATAAAAATACAATTTTCTTCATAAAAAAGGAAAACAGACACATCCAAAGGAGTTGTTCAGAAGTAATATTTAATGTAACGATCTCTGCATATTCTTGCAATATAGACAGTTTAACACTATGAGAAATTATTGTTATTATAATTAGGAATATATATATATATATAATGAATATAAGTTGAAGTAATACAATTAAGCAGAGAATCTTGAAATATGCATGTTAGAAAATCATACCTTTTCAAAACCTTTGAAGAAATGCAAGTCAGTGTTGTTATAAAATAGCTATGAGTTCCTACTAAAAGTTTCCTTTTACATCCAAAGTAGCTTCCTTTGGAGGCTCATTTAGTAGGACAGAAAACTTCTATCTTATAGTGTTCCTAGGATATTTAAGCTAGTAGTCATGATTTAAGAGTGCTAATTAAGCTATTTTTCCTTCACACCTCCTTTGAAATGTATTAAGCTTGTCTTCGAATGAAAGCTTTAGTAATTACCCCACACACGTTCAATTAATGCTCGAGTATACGATGAATAAGTAAGCTGAAGAATTGCATTGAATGTAAAAGCTAAGCAGAAACTGTTTAAGCTCTCATTAAGTGTGATATCTTGCTAACGTCAGGAGATAAAAGAGTTACTTGAATGCAAAAGAATAATAGTTTGATGTCATTATTTTTGGAAATTTATAGTTAATATGTTGCTGTAAATTTTAACAGCTTTGTAACTTACATTATGGAATGTTTGTAAATTGACTCTTTCAGTAAATCTTAAGTTAAAAATTAAAAATCAACTACGTAAAAGAAATATGTAATAAAAATAAAACCAGGAAACTGAACTTATAGCGGATGCATGGTTTAGTTTAGTTAAATTAACTTCCCGTTTTTAAGCAACACTAGGGGCATTTTAGGACCGATCCGATTTTGAACCTTGGTCAGATGACGAGGACGACACCTGAACTGGCTTCCCGCTCTCCAGAATTCCACACCAGCGGGAAACGTTCGGCACCAAAGGAATTAGCCCTGCGCGAGGTTTCTTTGTGGAATCTGGTATCGAACCAAAAAAAACCTCCGGTTCCGTAGTGGAGATCTTACCACCAGGCAACTGCGGCCCCGGCGGCTATATGGACTTAATGGACCAAGACGGAATTTTACATCTTGGATTTTTTAGCAAAACAAACTCTAAAAATATTAGTGATAAATAGCCAGGAGGTGATCAATTTTTTAAATTCCAAATTATATCTGAAACAAAACTAAAATCCATTGCTTCAAATTCTATAGCCTATATAATAATTCAGGTACAGATTAATTCAGAATAGCATAGACCAAGTTAGAAGTTCGCCCACTCTGATGATATGGATTTCTAAAAATAGAGACAGTGAAATAAACTTATGATAAAAAACTATTTCTGTGTTAATTTAAAATATATTTCTTAGATAAATGTTTAAAGCTTCTATCAAATAGTTTCAATCTTAGATGTGTTTTTTTTTTCAAATTACACAAATAATGACTGTTTGTGATGTATTACATTTTCGATCAAAACGATATCAAATTTGTTTGGTCTGATTTCATTTGATTTCGTGGAGCGCAAAAAACATTCTTGATTATTCTGCGCCAAACGTATGGTAATAATTAAAATTTTGTTGTAAAAACTCTTAGATAAAATCTTATAATCTGTCATGATTTGGCAAATTTATTGTATACGATAAAAAAAGCAATAAGAAAACTTTAAAATTGAACTGTTTTTAATTAGATAAATTAGTAAAAACCAGTAATTTTTAAGAAAGTAAGAAGAAGTGGGTTATTAATTTTGCGAACAATGTCTTTTAAAATGATACAGGGAGACTGAAAGCATCAAATTTGTTGGTATAT
>JAPMOR010070120.1:178013-193468 GCA_026543865.1 Argiope aurantia
TATATAGATAGATAGATAGATAGATAGATACTGACTAAATAAATAATTGTAAGGCATCATGTTTCCATAATTTCAAACAATGTATATTTTTTCATTAACAATACACACCTTATGATATTCCACAAAAAACAATGCTAACTAATAGCTTTTACTAATGTAAATAAATCTTCAACTTCAGTTTGTACCTTATTTTATGTTGAAACAAAGTAGAAAAAAACCCCACTCTTCAGAGGAAAAGCATTATTTTTAGATAGTTATTGAAGGATTTACTAAAACTTCCATAATTATTTCTTTGAAAACAGAACTATTTTTTTTCACTCTAATTACAAAGGTGTTAAAGATTTAGTGCTCGAAATTTGAATAAATTGCCAATCATTTTGTGAAACAGTATTTTGAATTCATAGAAATTTGTTTTTTAATCGGAAAAGAAAAATGGCAGAAAAATTATTCAAGGACGTTGAAATGAAATGAGAATGAATTGAGTTACATTGTAATATTTCAACAAAATCATTTTTATAATAAAATGTTGTTTAAATAAAAAAAATGGCAAAAAATTTTTTGAAGTTGATTTATGTAGTTATAATTTATAGATGATTTTTTGTAAATAAAATGTAAAATATTTTATGAAATGGATGGCAACTTGTCATTGTTCTTAAATTAATTTTAAATTAGCTGAAACACCGTTAAGCACTTTCGTTCTTTAATTAAAGAAATAACTAGAAATTTTGTTATTTTTTCAGTCTAATACATAATAACAGCTAGTAAAATGGCAATGACTTGCTACTAAAAAGACACAAAAAACATAAAAGTAAAACCCGTAATGTTTTAAAATGACTTACATTTATTTGCCATTTATTATTTTCAAAAAAAAATCTTTATAAAATATTTAAATTAGCAAATAAACATTTATATAAGTAAATATTAAATATACATATTTCATAAGTTTTAATGTATGCAAAAACTTATCAGAAACTGTGAAATCTAGATTAAAAGTTCTAGTTTAATCTAGTTTAAAAACAAATAAACAACTCAATCTGTTTGGTTTATCGATATGAAAATAAATATTGTTTGCATTTCTATTAAAATATATCTATCTAAAAAAATATATTACTGAATATTGCTTTTCTTACACTTTTGTACACTTAAGAAAAACTTTAAAAAATATATTACTGACGAGTGAATTCTTATCAATAAACTGTAGTTATTTAACTTCTTTAAATAAAAACTGCCTTCCTGCCAAAAAAGAATTTTGCCTGACTTTATTGTAATTTTAATAATTATAAAGTACTGGAATATTGAAAAATAATTTTAACATTTGTAATACTTCAGAATACTGTAAAACTAAAAATTTTTTTTAAAAAAATCAATGAATTGGTTTAGGTTTTATAATCAGGAAAGAATTAAAAATATTTTCGAATGATACATTTATACAGTTCACAAAATAAGGTCAAGCACTTTTAGTATCCGGTGCTCATATCCTTTATAATTTACAAGAAATATTCATTTCTTTAAACTGCTGTGATTTGCTATTACACATGCTTTAAATTGAGAATCAATCTTGTTCCACAAATACGTCTCTTTGACATCTGATTCTAAGTGCTTGGCTGCTATGAGAAAAAGCACAATATGTTAGAAACTTTGTTATATCTTTAATAATAACTAGCAAACTTGGATGTGTCTTACATGTGTTGCTATAAATAAAGTTTCTTTCGTCATCAAATTTATCATAAAGCATTAATCTACTCAACAAATATTAAATGGAAATATGAATACAGAAATAGAAACTTTAAAGTCACACTTTATGAATGTTTGTTTTTGTTGCAAAAATAGTTCTTATCATTTTTAAAATGATATTTTAATGTCCGAAAGATTTATGAACTTATGATGAGTTGGTTTGTTGTATAATATGACAGATGGATATCAAAAATGTCTGTAAGATTTCTAAAATTAAATTTTTAAAAAGTATCCAGAAATTTCATATATATGAAGATATAAACAAAACGATTAATAACATCGTTTGAATTGCACAAAATAATCATATTTTAAACAATAAAAAATTATCTATTAAAATGTGCAGCATTTATACATTCCCTTTACAAATAGCAAGTTTACCAACTCTATTTACTAACTCAACCGAAAAATGAAGTGTGCAAATCTTATGCGGAAAAATTACTTCTTTTATATATAAGAACATTTATACGTGGAGATTATTTATCATTTATCCACTGCAATTTGTTTTAAATATATATTAATTAAAATAATATAAGTAATAATTATAAGCTCTCCCTAAATGGAACTTGTTTACATTTCTACACATGAATTTTGTATCGTAATTGGATTATAAAGATTCGCTTTCAATTTATTAAGTGCACAAATTTAAAGCTGTTTTAGAAACTGAATGCAGGCGTTAAGTCCGAGTTTCGAAGATCTCCAAAGCAATGGAAAATGCATTTATTGTTGAAATAGTTGAAGATATTCATAGTATTCTTGTTCACATTTGTCAGTTAACTTTCGTCTTAAGCAACTCAGCTGAAGTTTCAGAAGTATTTTTTACTTTATACTTCGATAGAATATTACTCAATAGAAAATTACTTTATAAGTTTTTAAAATCAAAGTGAAAAATAAAATTTAAAAAAAACTAGAAATTAAATCAAGAATTAAATTGGAAATAGTGATTTAGAAAAATACTTGCAAACTTAGTGGCAATTAAGATAAACAGCTTGAATTTCATTTAATCTTGGAGTGCCATTTTAAAGAATTAATTATCTTTAATTAAATTACAACATTTACATTCATATTCATGACCTTTCATTTTGCACATCATTTATTTGACCTTTTTTATAAAATACTTACTATGGAAAAGGGAAAGTACATTTCTTGTGAGAGCTTTCTTTCATTTAACAGAAGTGCTTAAAAATTTGCTCATTTTGTCAGCCAAATAATTCAAAAAATTAGATTTAATTCATATATACAATAAAATCGTATTAATTGGTTGATTTTGTCATCATGAGTATGTATGAATTTAATATGTGGAAGAAATAATTCATTCTGCACTAACTATTGGAAACAAACATAATTCAGAAAATATATAACTTCCTATCCATAGTAACATTTCCCTTCCCTTGTAGTTTACACAACTACAAATTTTTAATTTTTTAATTTTTCTTCTTGTGGATAACCGAGATTGCAACCGCATGCCAACCCTGGTGATAGTTGTTAATGCAATTATTTACTGTCTAATGAAAATAGGTATAAAGAATACATACAACTACCGTATCATTGGCAAAAATATATTAATTAGTCTTTTCTGGCAGCTGAAGATCATTAATTAATACTAAAACAAGGGAAAGAAATGGTCTTATTAAAAGAGCCTAGATTGAGTTTATTTTGTTGTTATTGAGTAAATAACAGAGACGGAAAAATATATCTTAATATGTGAGCTGTGTAAATAACCCTCTGACATCTCGGTATCTTTTCATCTAGAGAAGATATAAGGCATTATCATGAACCTGATATCTAGAACTTTTCTGTAGCAGGTATTCGTTTAGATATTACTTCTTTGTAATTCTTCACATTGTTCGTAATATTTATTTTAGAAAATAATATAACACGTAAAAAAAAGCTTTAAATAATACAGACAAATTTTCATTTCAGATTGAAAAAAAAAACATTTTTCGTAAAATATTATTTTTGCTAATAATAAAGATAAATGTGTGTTTTGTCGATCTACAGACAAGACTATTTGTCTTGCAACTATCACATTTGGCCTATATTTAACTTAGGGAGTGGGAGTGTGCACCTCGGAGTGCTTATTTAGAAATTTTAATTAGAAATAAATTAATTAAAAATTAATATGGTTCTTGGAGTTTACTTACAAAAATGTCTGCCCAAAATGAATCTGACATACTTTCATCATTTAAAAAAATGTTTTTTTTAATAATACCAATTTAAAGCCCTATAAATTCGTGCTTAATTTTGGAAAATTAAAAAAAAAAAGGTTTTGAGTGCATTGTTGTTCTAGAGGTCAAGCTGTTTCATTGTTTCATCATATATTTGATGTCATATTTTCTTCCATTATTGAAAGCTAAAAAATAAGGATTTAATTTAGTATCTATATATAGTTCGCAATATTGATAAACAAGTGAAATTAAATTATCACGAATTTATGGGATAGATGAACCGCACATTTGTATTTTCAAGTGTGCCATGATGTCGTGGAATTGGTGCCAATTGGAGAGTTTCATGCACACAATGAACGAAATATATGTAATGCAATTAAAGTAAAACATGGGTGTATGGCAATTTCAGAGTAGCATGGATTTGAAGCTGCATCTAAACAAAAATTCTATACTAATGAATGCCTTTCGCTGTTTTAATACATGAAGCTGAAAATTAATGCATTAAAAGGGTAGAAGCTTCCAGTTTTATAAGAAAAGAATGACTTTCATCAAATAAAATACTCAGTAATTGCACTGGATTATTGGAATGACGGTGTTCCAACCAGAGTCGTGCTAGAGAGAGTACACTATAAAGCATTACTGTATAGTACCGGCGTCTTAGTGTAGGGGTAGGGCGTCCTCTCCTTGATCTGGACGTACCGGGTCTCGTTTGGGGCACTGTTGTTCTTCTTCTGTGTTTTATCTGCGTGGTATGGGAGTGTGCCCCCCTGTAAAAAAAGTTTGTGCAAGCGAATGTGACGCAGCTTCTTTGCCCTAGTTGGCTTAAATCGCTCACTGATAACTGTCAATGGACTTATAAAGTGTCATAAGTCACAACAGCATTACTATATAGTGATGGCACAATGGTCTTATTTTATCGCAATGCATTCTTTTTGCATGGCGTACTCGAACTTAGTTTGAATTTTTAGGCACTGAACTACAAAAATACTGAAAATTGTTTTGATGATTGGTAATGTAAGGTATTTTTTTAGCTGTATTTGGACCTTATTGTCAGTTAATTAATTCATTGATTGTGACTTATTTTGAGATTTTAACGAATTCATGGTCACGCTATATGGAATTATTCGTTTTCCATGCATTTAATAAATAAAAATGCTAACAGTCTTACAATAAATTGTAAAATTCTGTTTTGTGAAGAAATGAGTATTGCATTAGAAATAATACAGGTTAGAAAAAGTAGTTTAGAAATAATGATCTTTCAGGCAAAAAATTTAGTGGCGAAAATTTCATAACTGTTATTTATATCAATTTTTCAAAAGGAGCAATGTTTAATTTCATAATATGCATAACGTTAGAAGAGAAATTAAAAAAAATAATACTATGCAAAGCGATTCAAAAAATATATGCGAAACAACTTCCAAGAAATCCTAAATGATTAGACAAAAGATGCAAAGATAAGTTTATTGATCATATTAACATAGCTCTTATCAATTCCAGGAGAAATTATCTGCACTTTTGCAGTTTCCAGGAAGATGAGAAATTAGATACAATCTTTTTCATATAATTTTATTCTCCGAAAAGTAAACTATTCTATTTCGAATAATATCCCTTGTTTCCTCCCCAGAAGAATTTTTCCAGCAAGCAAAGTGGAAATCCCACTGGTGTCAACACAAAAGGAATCGATCCCTTGGCTCAACAGAATTGCGAGAAACACGTCAAAAGGTGTGGTTTACGGCTTTTCCTTTTAGAAAGTTTGTAAGCTACTAGGCGATCCTTTTGAAAAGAAATAGCATACACTGTTGCTTACAATAATAATTTCATGGAACTAGTAGGTGTATTCATACTACAAAAAATGTCAATTTCTGACAGAGTAACAATTATAAGGTGCTCTTTGGGGAGATGCGATGTGGCATTTGCCTTATTTTGACATTATTGCGATTTTTTTATGACTTATATGATTTTATAAAAATGCATTTCATTGTTTATTACAAATGGATCTGCATTTATATTATTTTTTTTATATTATTTTTAAATAAAAGTAATAAAGGAAGATATTTGAATTTACTATTTATTATAAAGTACAGCTTCGATATTCAGTTAATGTATGTAAAATAATATCAAAGGAAGGTCATTCCAATCGACAGATTACTCATAAATGAAAATATATATAAAATGAAATTTAAAATAAATGAATAAAAAAATGAACATCATAATCCAAGAG
Organism: Argiope aurantia; assembly: GCA_026543865.1. NCBI lineage: Eukaryota > Metazoa > Arthropoda > Arachnida > Araneae > Araneidae > Argiope > Argiope aurantia. The sequence continues at coordinate 184,134 of JAPMOR010070120.1, forward strand.
ATAATAAGATCATCCTTTGAATATTTGGTTTTAAACTACATATTCAACTATTCATAATTCAAAAGTGTATTTTTAATGAAATGTGCATGATTGTGTGTTTTATTTATTTATACATTTTAAGTTTTCTGTGTTTTTTTTTACGTAATAAGCATTGAAAAACTGTTAACTTTAATCAAAGAAAATGAATAACGCTTCACTTCCTAACTTGTATATAAAATCTCTCTTAAAAGTTTTAAAGTTTTATTCATCAATAATTTATAATAAATATATATACTGAATTTTGAAAAAGAGATCAAATTCAGTTTTTATTTGTTAAAAGATATTTTTCATATTAATCCTTCAATACATCAGACTATCATACTTTCATTATTTACAAAAAATTGCACTGATTCAATATATTACCATTTTTCCAAATATCATTCCAATAAATTCCATATATTATCATTTTTCCAAATATCATTTCAATAAATTTAATATATTATCATTTTATCATTTCTCTACTACATACTGAGGATGTATTTAATTAAAATTTAGATGTGGAGTGTATGGAGTTTAATCATATAGAAAAATCTGAAAATAAAGACTCAACAATGTTTCAGAAATATCTCAGAATCATTGAGCAAATAGTAAATATGTTCTTGTGCCTGATTCAAAATTACTTTGAAAGCTTAGATATAACAATCCTAATCTAAAGCTAAGAGAGGTTTTCAACTCTATAATAGTTTAACTTCTAATTACGCCAATGAACAGTTTTGTAGATACTGGCATTTTCAAGAAATCGCATTAACACTTATTTAAGACGTTCGCTTCCTCTTTAAAGATGTGCAATGTTGCATTTCTGTCTAGACTGTATTCAGACATAAGTGATAAATAGGTGTTTATCAGACAAAATCTAATTTATGAATAGTTTGAATCAAGAGGAAAATTGCAGCTAATGCGAAAACTAGGCATTTTCAACGAATAGATGATTCGACAAGAATATTGGTTGCATTTAATTGCATTTATTTATCTTATGATGTTCACGATTCTCTCAACAAAGTATCATTAAACGTTAAATTGCAGTAGGCATTAAAACGGATTTATCTTAATAAGTCCTGCTAACTGAGTTCATTTCGCGTCTTCTGCTAATTGAGTACTTTTCACGTCTTCCGTTAATTGAGTACCTGAACCTTTCTAATAGGATCACACATCATAATGATACAAAAAAATATAATTTTCCAAATAACCTGTTGTTTAATTGAATGTTTTTTTTCCTCCATATATTCAGACTTTTCGTTCCAATTCTGTATAGACAATAAGCAATTAGAAACTGTTTTCTTAACATAACAATGAAGGAAATTGAATTTATTAAAAAGTTCTAGAAATAGTGGAAATGGCTTGAATTTCATTACAACAATGAAGGGTATTGCTAAAATTATGCAACAAAAAATGTATTTTATCCACATTTTGTTAAATCAAATAAAACTTAGTGACATGCAGAGCTCCAACAGGCACACAGATACATTTTCTCCTCTATCATTGTTAGAAATATAAAATATTAATTATATAATATAATTAATACCAATTATGTATGAATTCATTATTTATTGTAATTTGGGATAGAAAGAAATATTAATTACTCTATATGTATTTCCGAAAAGAAAACCTTCCCATAGAGATTCATATGATTATAAATTTTCTTCACAATTTGCATCATCCTTACATACATACAGCATTCAGGACGAAAACGAACTTCAAACTTCCCCGAACAAACAAAAAACTTTGAATGTCTTTAAAACATTTTCTGTTAAACATTCAGCGTATAGTAAAAGATATCATTTGTCAAATGTACTTAAAAATACTTCTAAGTTCTAACTATTATTTACGTAAAAAGCATTGACTAAAGCAAAGTACATATTCCTGTCTATGAATAACTTTCCTTTGAAGTCCAACTAAACACAAAATTGAAAACCTAATTTCCTTCGGTAATAAAGTCGCGTTATTAGCAGCAATGCCGGTAATATAGCAGCATAACAACTCATCTAAAGGCTGTTAATATAATCTGCAATCTAATTACGTTTGCAAAATTAGTGAGATAATGCAGAGTATGAACATCACTTTTGCAGCTTTCATAAATGCAGAAATTTGTTATTTTGAATCGCCTGAAGTCATTATTAATATTAATGAGCATAAATGATCTCATTAATCCATTTAGAGTGTTTTCTTCAGGAAACGATGCATAAATAATCCCATTGGAAGTCAATAATTCGTATTTGAATTGTTGAAAATAAATATGGCGGAAATTAAATATATAGATATTTTATACATGTAATCAATGCATCTATTTTGGAAAAAAAAGGAGAAAAAATGTTAATTGGAAAAAACCTTTACCATTTAATTTTTTTCCGTACAGATTTACAATTTAAAAATGATTTCTGGAAAGTTAAAGTAATAACAAAAACAATCTACATCAAGAATTGATTCACTGTTTTCTGCAACAAAATTTAAATTGTATTTGTAAGTAAAAAATGTTTTATAGATTTTTATGAAACGTATAACTTAGATTTTCCTGAACATTCTTAACATACAGTAGATGTCTGTTTTGGGCTGCACACAGAAAAGATGGTAAAGTGATGTGAGATGGGAAAAAAATTAATGCTCAAATTTAACAAATCACATCTGTTTCAATCGTGTGCATAAATAACTCAAAAATAACTGTATTTGTATTAAGTATTTGCATAAATAACGGTTTTTGCATTAAGTTACGTAATTACGTTCAGGATGCTTATTTTTTATTAAGCGAATAAAGTTTTTTATTTATATTTGCATAAAAAAGATTGAACCAAACCAAAATATACCAGTACAGTGGCAAAAGATTGTTTTTAAAAAACTGGGTCTTTTATTTCTTTTCTTTGGTCTAAAAAGATGTAAAGCAAATATATTCTAGTTTAGAAGTTATCAAATGATTTGATTAAAACTTAGCAGATAGCTTAAAAATATATATGATCTATTTCATGAACTAAAAATAAAACAAATGAAATCATGAACTAAATAAAATAATTTATATGCATTCCATAAGCATTGGAGTTCAAAGGATAACTTATATGGATTTTTTTTTATTTTTTCACATTGTGTAGCACTAATATAACTATAAATTATTTTTAAATGAATAGTTTACTTATTCTCTATTTTAAAAACTGCAGAACACATTGGAAAACTGAATAAAACATATTCATTAGATTTTAATTAATGAGGTTTCTGAAAAGAAAATTCTGTCAAAAATTAGAAATTGAGAATATAATATCTAAAAAATGGAAAATAGCTTAAAAACATATGTAAATGCAAATTTACAAATCAGTGAAACTTCCCAAAAAATAGACTTCGAAGCAAAATTCAGCTTTTATAAATAAACCTTTTCAAATATTAAAAATATTAATAAAAAATCTCTATAATTTCGCAAAAAATCGACTTTTCAACATAGTTATCCATCTTAATTGCTTATATTTTCAGACTTTACTGGAAGAGCCAAAATTATAATAAAAAAACATATGACTAGGGGGAGTAAGCTGATATAGAAAACTCTTTATGAACAAGAATTAGCTTAAAAGAAACATTAAATGGAAATCTTCAAAGAATTCAAAAATTCAGAATGCTATTATTTATTTTTTAACATTAAGTCCAAAATATGTTAACGATATAATGTTTTTTTTCGGCTAAAATATATTATAGTAATATAGTTCCAATAATTAGCAGAAATAATGCATAATACAATGGAACATATCAAAAAGAAAATCTTATTGAACATTACATGAAAATAAATAAATAATGCGAATGATGAGTCATAATGAACACTTCACTGTATTCCTCCTTATCCAACATATGTTAATGTTTCCAGTAACCATAAAGTTTCTAACAAATATCTTAAAAATCTCATAAATAAAGAGTTTCCATTACTATTTCGAAATTAGTATTTTTTTTATTATCTTTAAATTATTTGCCTTGAAAACATTTTTTCTAAATTTATATTTTGGAAATATAAAATAAATAAAATATGACTAAAATTTTTATGTATGCTTTTCTATGATTAATAAATATATTTTAAAAAAACGAACAAAAATATGTATTGAAACTTTCGAATAAACACAATTTATATGAGATGAATAATATGTTTTTATCTTACAAATTTTGAACTTAATTTTGATTCTTTATTTATCTAACTAATTTAATAAAAGAAGTTAGATAATAACGTTTGAATTTTGTAATAACTCAGCTCTTTGATGGATATATTGATTTCTTTATTAGAAAAATACTATAAAATAAATGATTATCCAATGATAGGATAAGTTTCTGAGTGAAAATAATATTTTTCAATCATATTATTATTATTATTTAGAAATTTCTTAAGTAGCATTTGCATTCAATATTGAGATGCGTCCACTAAGGCAATGGATTTCAAATCTAACTGAGAACTAAGAATCGATTAGAAGAAAATTTTTAACCGAACGAGCCGATGAATGGTCATTTCGTCGCATTAACTGCCAGGGAATCCATGCTTAATGTCTTCATTCAGTAGCTAATGTAACTCTCGAAATTAGTGCATGCAATTGAATAAGTTGGAATTCTATATCAACCAACATTTAAATGCAGCAGATTTTATTATAAGAGTCTGAAAAGTACAAATACAATGCCTTGTTAAATATAACTGAGAACTTGTGGAGTGTCAACGCATTTGTCGATTACACCACACAATTTATGTATTTTTTTTTCTTTTAAAAGTCATATAATTGGACAGAGAAGTTACTGTAGGCCCCCACCACGATTATCATATTGAACTTAATAAATTGCATGATTTGGTGTTTCCTATAAAATGAAAGTGAGAGTCTTAGTTATAAAAATCTAAGAGCAAATTTGGTTATAAAATTATGCAGCTTTCTTTTTGAATCTCAAATTATTTTCTTAACTTAGAAAAATGCTTTTATAAATATAATTATTTTAAAATTCCTCTGTTTATTGAATTGAAAAAAAGTCATACATGTTAACAAAGCCATAATGTTATACTGAATTAAAGGACAATTTTACATTTGATTTTTACACTATCTTTAGATGTAAAATAAATTTTAACACACACACACACACACACACAGTTATATAATTGTACATAGATATATATAGATATATGTATATATATATATATATATATATATATATATATATATATATATGCAAGAAATTGAACTATGAAGCGGCAGTTCGCAACTGACTGCAGACAAATTGCTAAAAAGATTGTTTTGCTGCTGATTTACTACTGTTATTTCTCGTTTGTTCTGGAATGTTCTTATAATTTATGTATCTTTCTAAATTTGTAAGATTCGAATCATTTCATCTTGTGGATAAAGTACGATGTTTAGTTCTTTGAATAAAGTCCCGAATTTAGATTAGCGAATCTTAGTTTTGAATCACACTTAGTTTAGTTATCACACAGTTCATCTACTATATATATATATATATAAAGTGCATATAATCAAATTTGTTTACGCTAATGAATAGAAGTTTATTTTTTGTTATAGATTCCATTGAACAAATCCTAGTTATTCTTATTCTTCTAGTTACTTCACCCCAGTTATTACTGTCACTACAATAATTTTTTTTCTTTGGCATTGTTTATATCTAAAGGATTTAAGGTATTTTCTGCTCAAGCAATTGATTGAAATTTATTAGTTGTTCCATTCCAAAAATGTTGCTCGCTTGAAGTATTTGGACGATGTCGGGATTGCGTCTAAAAATGTAATGCACTTAATATTTGCAGCATTGTCACGTAGATGGCTGAAAACACATCCTAAAATTAAGAGCATCAAAAGCATGAGAAAAGTATTAAAAAAAATATGTATTACAAATTTAGATTAGAAAAAGAATTAGAAAAAAAATCTATTATAAAGAATGCATTTTGACAAATAGTGCCAAATAAAAGTTATGGCATGAATAAAAATTATATTTTTATGTTTATAGGAGATCTAATTCGAAACATGGTAATAAAATAACCTATAAAGTTACAAGTTTAATGCCACCAATACGCTACCTCCGTCCTGCCTAAACATTTAGTGTAAAGAATCAGACTTAATTCTTTTATATTAATTTCTGTCTTGATTTTATTTCCAAAATTTAGTCTTACTAATGAAGAAGAGATAATATTAGCAAGCACAATAAATTCGTATTTCATTTCATTGCAAAGCATTTAAATGTAAATCAAGTACATAAAATACTGGAAAGCGTAGCAATAAAATATACTTAAATATTTTTTTAAAGAAATATTAAATTACCGAATTTAGAGAAATTTTTTTTTACCAATTTAAAATCAATACCAATGAAAACATATATTTTTTTTTAAATTTAAATTGCTTGTAGTCTTAGTAATCAATAACATACTCACCATTTAATGAGAAAAAAATAAGGATTTGATTAATTGTTCATTTAAAATCAATAAACAATTTTGAAAATACCTTTCTTTTTCACTAATTACGAAATAAATAACTAGATGTTAAATTCAGTATATCTAGATGTTCAGTATATCTAGATATATCTAGATGTTAAATTCAGTATATCTATTAGCTCTCTAGATCATTTTGAATGAACACTTGTATCACGAATGTCGTATCACACAAGTTAATACTTAGTATGATATGCATTCCTTTAGCATTAACATATTAAAAATGTGAAGAGGAAATTAGTTTTTGAAAGTTTGAGTGGCTGAAGGCAAAATATAACTTGCTAAGTAAATTAATTGTTTTTATCATTATTATAAAATATATAATTTTATCTGAGCGGTATCAGTAATTAAATACATGTTATAAATGTATATTTATATATGAAATATTTAATTAAAATTAATTTATTAATGTCTTTAGTACTCTCTAATTGACTGTAAAATATTATAAGTATTGAATTTATTTTAGTGTAAAGACGAAGAAAACTGTCATATGCATACATACATATACATACACAAATAGATATGCTTTCTGCAATTACATACTGAAATGTTTAATGAGTTTCCCCGCTCTAATTCCTAAATGTTTGTATTTTCGTCTTATTCATGCCAATATTTCACAAATATTTACCCAAGATTGAATTATATAAAATTTTAGTGTAGAATTTTTCCTACAAATTTCCCTTTAAATCCTGGATTATCTTTTTAAACAGTCTAATTTCTACAGTGTAGGATTTTAAAATTACAAGGAAAATTATCCTGTGTTTGAAAATAGGATTAAAGTAGTTTCTTTAAGAAGTTGGCAGATTAAATTATTTGTTTTAATTTAACTATGGGCAATTAAATGAATAGTTAGTCTCCTGCGTAATGGAGGGAAATTTTTCGTCTTGATGAAAGTGTCTTTATATTCACCAATAAATTGCCAGATTTGTATCAATTAAAGATTATATAGCATTTGAGAAACTTAACTGTGCCTTTACTACCTTAATTTGATTTTTTTACAGGTTTCTTTAGCATTTCCATAAAATTTATTTTTTGAGAATATTAAAATAAATTTAAAATAAATATCAATAAATAGTGCATTATATCTTAAATAATGGCAAGTAGAATGTGACTAATAAAATTAGAAAATATCTTTATAAGATTAATTAAACTTATTGTTACCCCACCACTCAAAAAATGTTTTCCTTAATTTCAAAACAAGGAATTCAGTTCAAGTGCAATAAATACTTCCAAATCATAAACAACATTTCGCAGTGAAATTCATATTCTTGAAGTTTTTATGACAACACATATTATTATTATTTTTTCATTTGTACGTATGATTCTTAGAAAAAGCCTTCTTTGTCTTTCTGATTCCGGTAATCACTTTGATTTTCCTGATCTTATCTGTGTATCTATATATATTTTATTAATTCAAAATTATTTTCAGGATGCAAAAGTATATTTCTTTTTTTCTTAATTTAGAAATTTATTAAAGAAAATCTTAAAATCTGTTATAAATTATAAATATAAATATAATTTAAAAATAATCATAAAATTTCCAGCAAAATTCATATCGAAATGCTTTTGAATCATTTAATTTTGTAATAAAAATTCTAAATAAGTCAAATTATTTTTAAATCAAATGGCTATTGCAAAATTGATGGAAAAAAAAACACGAATAGTATCTAAACATTAAAGACTAAGCAAGAAAACTTAATTTCCCATTACATGTATTTAAAAAAGATTGCTTAAATAATCGGAATTTTTAAGCTTTTAGAAAATGTCTTTTACCAATTTCAATTTTAAAATTTTCAATAATTTAAATATGCGGCAGCTTGCTAAAATCTTCAAATATTAAATATGTTAAGCATAGTGAAATGTTAAATAAACGATTTAAAATATAAATTTAAAGTGATTTAAAAATACAAATAATTTTAAAATATAAATATAGCTTCATTCTTTCATTTATATCTAATTTCTCTGATAATACATGTACCTTATTCGAAATATCTTTTAAGTAATCTTCCACTATTAATGTAAAGAAAAGGGTATTTTCCTTTCCTGTCTAAAATTAGAATATATCTTCTAGTTATAGGAAAACAATAAAATCAATACTTTATTCAATAAAATGTTAACTTCATATTTCAGTAGTATCTTTTATTTCTTTGTTTGAATTCTTTTTTTTTCAGATTTATCTTTTCACCCACTGCATTCTTCATGGTAAATGAACCACAAAATAATTTCTGTAAACCTCAAATAAACAATGATCGATATTTAAATGTTAGTTCATTTAAAAAATGTTCAATTGGAAAAAGAACCCGGAAGAGTAGTATTTTAATAACGCAAATATATAATATTTTGTACCATTTAATTGAAGTTTATACCATTTATTCCGAGGTTATTTCGTTATAATAGATGTATATTAAAGGCACAAATTTATTTTAATTTTTCATAATCCTATTAGTACAATTTCCTTAATCTTAGGTAGTAATTTATTTTTCACTAAAATGCAAGGAAAGATAAATTTGTTGTTAAAACGACCTTCCCTTATGATATTTGCTTTCTTATTTCTGTAAAAAATAAATGAGTAAATGTATTGATACCAAAATGTAATTCTCCTAGAGCCGTAAAACGAATGATAGAAGTTGTATTCACTTTGTGATAATAATCATTTTTTTCTAACAATTTAATCAATATAATCTATTGAAAGTATAATCTGTCCAGTATTCTGCATAAGAAAAATATAGTCGTGGTATTTAACAGTTCTTTTATCAACAAGTTACTTACAATAAATTTTTTAATAGCAAAAAGTGCTATTAACAATAAAATTGTATTATTTTCCTATGATAATATCAGTTTTCTTACAAAGTAAACATATAAGATTACTATT
>JAPMOR010070120.1:198468-215057 GCA_026543865.1 Argiope aurantia
TGGAAACCAAAATCTTGAATATACATAATTTTTTCTACAGATTTCGAATTTCAGATTTGCCTATAAAAATATATTTAACTATTGTAGAATTGACTTGTATGTTTCCGTCGTCACTACTTCTTCAAAGAAAAAATGTAAGTTTTCTGAAGGAGATCATTTTTTTCTCATCATTTTATATTAATTAAAGATTTAAAATAGCCCCATAACGACTAATTAATATGTTTATGAAAAATAGCTGCAACTATAATAAATTTTTAAGTGATATCTCTATTTGCTCGGTATCTTTTTCAAACCTAATTAGAGGACAAATCTAAGTAGGAATTATATTATATTAACAACCTACTGACGTTTTTTTTATGTTGCCATATTATGCTGCTGCCGATGACAATCTGAGAAATAATCTGATTATTTTATGCTAGGAAATAAATTGTTTTTTTAATTTTGCTTCCAAACCCATGAGGGAAATAATTCTAAAGACAGGGTGTTTCATATTTGTCTTCGAATTTTACCTTTTGCTTCTAAATTTATCGTTTCATTCACGGTGACATATCGTGTTGAATCAACGAGAAAAATCCAATTATTCCTGACAATCTGTTTCAAATTTACCTACATAATAGATATTTCATTTAATATATTTAAATCCTTCTCAAGACTTTCATAGTATCAAATTTTACTTCATCGCCAAACAGCTAAGGCCATGAAGTTTTGGGGCAGCATAGTCATCAACTTGGCTTTTGCGCCATAAAAGTCCAAACCAAACTTACTTCATGTCATATCTGGACAAATACTCGAAAATAAATGAACATTTTTAATTATTTGATCTGTATATTGTAAATAACAACTTAAAGAAGAACACATTTTTAATATAAGAAGGGTACTCTTAGTTTCTGAGGCTTTATTAAAGCTACTGAAATCGTTATGAAGGTGAAGGGAAAATTAATAAAAACTTGGTTCATACATACTTTGGAGGGTGGGAATTTGAACTTCTAGGCTACTTTTTTGAAGTTTTAATTTGGATTTTCATTAATTATAAATTACGCGACATTTTGGTATCTTTCTTCGATTGCGTTCGGTAATATTACAGCACAAAAAGGATTTCAATCATATTAAAGGCGAAAGAAATATTTTTCAATTATAGCAATGCTTTTACTTATAAATTGAGTTTCTATTTTTAATTAATTAAAAAATATTTTCACCATATTTGCCAACAATATATTTCGCCAAACATTGACCGTCTCAAAGAAGATATATAAATCAAACCCAAGGGTTTCTCAAGATTGACTGGTCTAAAATGATGTAAGTGCCGATAATTCTAAAATTGTTGTATTCGAAACTTAATAAAACAGTCAAGTTTAAAAGCAAAAAAAAAAAAAATAAGAAAATTTATTTTTTTAAAAGTTGGTGAAGTCAAGAATATTTCGCAAAATATGATTCCTTAGGATAAAAAGACTGTAGAAATTTAGACTTCATTTTAAACAACAATTGCTTTTAACTTGCAAGAACTAAACAATTATCTTTCAGTGTCAAAAAAACGAAAGTAAAGAGTTAATATTATATTCAAACATTCTAAATTTATTGTTTTTTAAAAACCAGAATTGCTGATGCGTTTTTTTTAGTTAAAAAATATACATTTTTTTTTTAAACTTAGAGAATAAAAGTCAATTTCTTTAACTATGTTGTCATAATTCATGTTACCAATTGTTATTTAAAAAAAAAAAAAAAGAATAGCAATAATGAAGATGCAACATCTTAAAATAAAAATGTCGAAACAGAAAATCGTGGTGTAAAAAATGAGGCAAAATGCCAGGTCGGTAGGATTTGCCGTTTTATTAAGGAGGACTTTTATTTATAGCTTCTTAATACACCAACTATCAATGGCTAGTATTATTTTTGACTTTAAGTAATCCGGATACTGCATTTTTTACTCTACCCTTAAGACCGGACTTCAATGACGTTAAATAACTTTTGCAACCTTCTAGCTGACTTCATATGATTTTTTTTCCTTGTCTTTTTTCTGACGTCAATGAGAATTTTTGGCTTAACAGTTTTTGAACACTGTGAACTAAATTTTCTTTCGAATATATCTTAACTCATGATACTGTGTCCGATGTGGAACTCTTACATAATATGTTTTTCATTATTTCTTTCTTTATTCCTTTCTAACAAGATTAAATTTTATTGGCACTTAAGCCTCTAATTCGTTTTAATTTAGCACAATTAACTGGTTTAGGACTCTTTATAAAAAATAGCTGTATTTGTATGCATCGAGATAATAATTTATTTCCTTGCAAACTGCGTCCTTTTATTTTTATATTTTGTTGAATAAATAATAAGTTTTTTAGCATAAAATATACAAATAATGAAACTGAAATAACTAAATTCTTTTGCATAAACATGGTATTCATTTTTTATCATTTATAAACAATAAAAATATTAAGTAACATTATGTTAAATTACAAATAAGAATTGTGAAAGGATGTTGTTTATCATGTTCCTTTCAAATCTACACACATGACGATAGTAATAAAGTTTTTGTGTCTAATGTATATTAGATTTTGATATGAATCGAAGAGAAAATGCTAAAAAATGAATCATAAGAGCCTTCCCTGGCCGCGGTGCAACTCTTTCCGTCAACGTTAGGAGGAGGAGGTTGTGGAGGCTGTTCATTATACCTACTGCGTTCATTATATTCATATTCAACTACTTTTTGAAATACGTATAAATTTATTAATAATATTTTCCTAACACGATAATAATGTTCTAACTGAGTCGCAAATGAAATTGCTATTGTAGTTACATTGCTCAAATTACTTTGTAAAATATTCAAATATTATAAATGTATAGTCTTGTTCTAAAGCTGCAAATATCAATATAAAATTCCTTCTCCCACAGAAAGGCACCTGAGAAATGAAGCCAAGAAGCTTCGAGTTTGCTGGTCGGTTATTGCCAATCCGCTAAGTACAGAAATGGTGGCAGTTGGCTACCTCCTATCGATGATGGGACGCACTTCTCACGAAAAGAGTTGTACTGTGCCCGATGATGGCTCTTATGATTCAATGACAGTTCAAACCAATGTTGTTGTAGCGGTGGTCTGATCATTCCATTTTTTCCATGTGCCTTAGGAAGGTTCGGAATCATTTTATGATACAAAATATCTTATGAGTGACCGAAAATTAGCCCGATTAGCCATTGTTTCTGTTATGCTCTTGCTGTTTTTTATTATAGATTTGTGATTGGTAAATAATTGTATAAAGAAAATAAATAATATACCTTAATTAATTGCCAAATATTATTATTATACTAATTAATGATTAATTTATTTCTATAAAACATATTTTGCCTTTTTATGAGTACAGAATTCCCCCATTGACAAATACAGCTTTAGAAGTTATTGTTACTAAATAGGTTTTGCGGAGAATTGCGCAGTTTGGAAACAAATTAGCGCCCATGCTATGAGAGTAAACCTTCAGAATCTGTGGGCTTTAAAGTTTATTTTTTAATGACTTGAAATTTTGATGTTTTTGCTTTTCTCTTAGAAATAGACTCTTTAACCAGCAATAAAATTTCAAAATTTTAATATCATCGTTCAAAAGCATTTAGTTTATTATGTTATATCATGTATACAAATACATATAGCATATAGAATAGTTTTCATGTGTAATATAAATTGTGCTTTCTTAATTACATTTATAATTTTCGTTTGTAGATTTTTTTCTATCAAATATCTAATTTCATTGAAATCACATTCGCCGTACAGATTTTTGGCGTGTAGCTTCTAAATTTGGCACATTTCACACACATTTTCTTTAGAAGAAATGAATGTGCACCTCGGAGTGGTTGTTTTGAATTTTTAATTCAAATTTTAATTGATTAAAAATTAAGCGGAATTTCGGAGATTTTCTGCGGTAACTCCCAAACAATATTATTGTACGAAAATGAATTTTACATTATTTTGAAATTTTAAAAATTATCTTTTTTGTGATATAAATTTAAAGTAAACTGTTGCTGAATTTAGGCAATTTTTAAAACTATTTTTCTACATAATTTCCAGCAATAGAATGTACTGTAACCCCGAAATTCAAATCATTTTCAATGTTTCATGAAATATTTAATCGTTAGGGTTTCTTAAAATTGTTGAAAGTTAAAAATGAATTACATGCGATCAAATGAATTTCTATGGATACAAACGAATTTGCTGTTCTCCGAAACTGAAAATTGCCCATCAGATTCTTTGCAGACACAGTCTTTTTTTTTTGTATTTTTATCTATTTTCTACCATGTTCTAAGAATTTGCTTTTCCATCTTTCACTTAATTTCTAAGAATTCAACGCGTGTTTACTTTCTTTTCTTTATTTCATGAATTTGATCATGGTAGCCTAGTAGAAAGTTTCAGGTATATAACACATTTAAAAAACTAGAAAAAAGGATTATTCTTTCGAAAAAGCCGAAATTGTTCTCGTTAATCCCTCATGGAGGAATGAAAAATACAATTACAAATCATTTTCATTTTTAAGTATTTTTCAAAAGACTTACTGCAGAAAATTAATTAAATTAAAGCTTAGAAATTAAAAATCGATATTTGCAACTGATCTGTTCTTTTGTGTTTCGAGTCTTTATATCCGTAACAGCCTTTCAGGATTTATTCAGATAAATTCTTATTAGAAGTAACAATAGACATCTTGGCTGATGAAGGCTATAATTTAAAAAAATGAAAATTTCTTTGAAAAAGGAATTAAATATAATTAAACTGTTCTTTCCAGTTAAATGAATTAAATTAAAGAAGTATTCTAAAATGTATTATTTAAAAAGTTCATCCAAAAGTTCTGATTTCAATATTATTTTTAAGAGTTGCAAGTATCTCTGATATTTTTAATGATTTTTATGATGTATTTATAATAAAGATATGCTAATTTTGTTGAAGATATTATATTGATGAATATATGAAAATATTTGATGTATAAGAACAAATTCCAAATTATTTAAAATTTAATTTTAACACAATGAAAAGGGAATAAAAGTAAATCAATCAATCTAAAGTAAATTAACTAACACTCGCTGAAAAATTATTTTCTAATTATTTGCGTTATAGCATATATTATGATCGTAACGCCTGTGTTATATAAATGAATACCTTCTGACATTTGATCTATAATTAAATCCAAACAGAACATTCCAATATCATTATTCTGTTACTATCCCATTTCTATTAAATACTTATACAAGCATTCATGGGGAATGTGCTATTAATAAAGAAAATATATCGCTGTGGCATAAGGTCAGCATATATATATATATATATTACACTTCCAATATTTTCCAAATACTTAATGCAAAATAATTATTACATCAGAGCATAGAAAATAATATTTGAATAACTGAAAACTTTAATTTTTGTATTTTGTTGTATCTCCTTTAAATTCTAATAGTTGGATCAATGCAAAATTGATAAGCATTCAATAAATTATGAAGAAAGAAGGGTTATGAAAATGACGAGTGAGGAGGAAGAAACAAATCTAAGCGCATTCAATGATTCACTTAAAAACTTAGATTTCTCAAAAATATTCTGCATTGTTTTGATATTTTATGAATTTTCATTTCCAAAATTTAATAAAATTACTGAGTACTTTAAGAATTTTCTGAACTTTGTACAATCTTTTAAATTAATAATTATAAAAGTTTTGCGTTAACTCGTAAAATTTTTACTATAATTCAAAGATAAATAACAAGAAATGATTTCATAAGTGGTGAATTTTAAATAAAAGTAAATATTCCATAAATGAGAAAGGTATTAAAAATGTATACCTAAAATGAGGATATTATACGAAATTTTTCAAAATTATTAATTGCTTCAAAAATTATTTGATTTTAAGGAGTTTATTTTATACAGATAACTATTTTTTAATTCGTTAGGTTATGGAAACACTAATAATAAAATAACTTTACTAAAACAAAATAAAATATTTCTTATATTAATTTAAAATGATGATAGGAAACCATCTTGGGAGCCATAAAATGAAGCAATTTTCATTTCTGTGAAATAATTTTAAATTTCCTGATTCATTAAAAATTTCCATATTCTTATCATATTAAAAAATGATTTGAATATTATTATTTTTTTAATTATTTTATTATTATATAATGACATAATTCAAAAGAGATCATCTATAATATAGAAATAGAATTTTTAATGATTAGTGTTTGTTGATCGACAGTTATTTTTAGCATGAGTTTTGTAATGAAAAAATATAAGAAATAAAGCAGGATATAAAAGAAAGGATATAAGTAGGAATAAGATCTAAAATATATTTAAATCGTTTTATATTTCAAATTTACTGTGTTTTCTTTGATACTTGGAATGGTTTCATAAAATTTTAATATTGGTTAACAAATACCGAATATGTAATCTTGCTTAAATTTCACGTTACTAGTAATGATATTTATAACATTTTCAGAAAATTTAAGCTATAAAATTAAAAAAAAAGAAATGAAGCTTTTAAATATTTGTTTTATTTGCTTTCAAACAACTATTTTCTATTCTAACTCTAGAGATGGCACATTTAATGCAAGTTTAAACAATTTCTACTTAGCAAGTGTTTAATGCAATTCTTTAACTGATCTATCGTAAACGCGAGCATTAAGTGAGTATGTGTGGTGCAATTACTGAAGCTTTCATTCAAAGGCAAGCTTAATATATTTGAAAGGAGTTGAAAAACAGAATAGCATAATTAGCTCTCTTAAATCACTACGACTAGCTT
Organism: Argiope aurantia; assembly: GCA_026543865.1. Lineage (NCBI taxonomy): Eukaryota > Metazoa > Arthropoda > Arachnida > Araneae > Araneidae > Argiope > Argiope aurantia. The sequence continues at coordinate 205,224 of JAPMOR010070120.1, forward strand.
AAATATCCTTAAGACACTACGAGCGATACGTTTCAGCCTTTATAAATGAGCTTCCAACGAAAACGCACACAGTTGCCAATTAGAGATTTTACTAGGAACTAATAGCTATTAAACAATATCCACTTGTATTTATTTAGAGTTCGTGAAAGGGTATGAAACTCATGTCATTCACGTTACAGAACTCTCTGCTTACTAAACAACTTCAATTAATATTCATTGTATATATCCCATGCGAAATAAAGGATTTGCTTTTATATAATATATGTAAATGATACGTAATTAGTTGAACTAGAATTTCTAAGCATATTAAGATCTTTAATGAGTTGAAGAAAAAGATTAAATCACTGGATAGAGCTTTTGTTATCCTTATGAACATTAAATATTTAGAAACATAGTTTCAAACATTTAAACTATATCGCTCATCATTTAAGAGGGCTTTTATAGAGAGGGTTCATTATCATTGCCGATTTTGAATGGTTGCATTATTCCTTTAGACTCAAAAACAAAATTGAACGTTACTCTCAAAAATTATCAATAAAGACCGAATTGTCGATAAAAATTTGAAATCTTCAGGGACCCATTAAAAGGAAAGTATCACATTTAAACAAAAGTAAAAATAAACTGTTCAATGATTTTAACCACAATTATTAAGAATGCTCTAAGTATCACAGATTATCAGGAAATAACGAATAATATAATTTATGATTTTCCTTGATGAAAATTGCTCATGAGAATTATCGATATTTAGCGAATTATTGGTAAAAATTTGAAAACTTTGGATCCATTTTAGGCAGGTATCCCATTTAAGCTATAGTAAAAATTAACTGTTCAAAGATTTTAACTACTATTATTAAGAATATTGAAATTATCACAGATTATCAAGTAATATTGAGCAATATAATTCATAATTTTCCTCGATGAAAGTTTATCATGGAAATTATCACTATTTAGAGAATTATCTAAAAACATTTAGGGTACCATTAATAGGAAAATATCCCATTTAAACAATAATAAAAGTGTTCAAGGATTTTAACCATCATCATTAAGAATGCTGAAGTAATCACAGATTATCGTGTGATATTTGTAGAATACAAAATATTTTATAGTATTCTTAACAGTGGAAATTATACATTGACTTGGTGGTTATACCATATAACTTCGTTTCTCCATCTATACTTGTGCAAGTAAAGAAAAGCAATTAAACCAATGGGTCGCAACATGAAATAATAAGTTATATATCCATTTCCTCAATTATTCAGCTTATAAGAAAAACTCATCCTCAAGTTGTTTCTTCATTAATTGATGGAAGCATAGCTGATTTGCTGCCAAATGTTGAAAGATTTCGTCCTCCATATACTTCCGTCAACAACATCAGTCAAATTTTGATTGATTTCTTTCACATTCTTTGGAGTGATTATTGGAGCAAATATAATTTGATGAATATTTGGCATTCCAGTTGTCATTTATTTTGAAAAAAGTGTTTTTAGCCTTTCCATCGGTTGTCTTTGGTTTATTTCCTCTACTATGTCGAAAGTTCATATTTATGTAAAAACAAATAAGTATGAAGTGATTGTCAATGATGTTAGGTTTGTCTGCACAATAAAACCATTTGGATTTTAACTGATGTAAATAACATTTGGCAGCATCTGCATCATTCCTTAGACATTCAAATGTCTAAGGAATGATGCAGTTTATTCAAAGCATGTGCTTAGAGTATTTCGTTACAGATACTAACGACTCTTTCATTTCTCGACAAATGGATATAAATCGCCAATTGGACAAATGGACATAATAATCGACTCGACAAATGGATATAATAATCCGGTATGACTTTTCAAATTTTCAAGAGCAATAATGAATCTGTTCCTTAAAATTGAAAAGTTACAATAAGACATTTGAAATTTAAAATTCTTCAAATATTGTCCATAAAACGCAGCTTTTGAACTTCGAATAACTCGGCGATTATATCAACATGATTCAAGTATTCATTTGGAATTGATTGTTATAAAAGGTTAATACCAGGAATCGTTTTGAAACGTCATCCTTCTCCGTTTCAAATTGGTTAACACTGTAATTTTGAAGAATTATTGTTGACTTATTTTATCCACTAGATTTAAACTTCGCTTAGCAACATCTTATATAAACTATTCATTTTATAAAAACGCGTCGCTCTCTTAGGATCCGCATTGATTTGCTATGAAAATCACTTACCATCCTGTTGTTTCTTAACTACGGGAGAGCGAATAATTCAAAAGAAATGCTCAGCTGTTTTGATGGTTGATTCAAAATATCGAATGTAATTTATGAAATGTTATTATATAGAATTTAGGAGAAATTGCGAATCTTCTAATATAAAAACCATACACAAAAAGTCAAGTAAAAGGCAGAATGGGTGGGGTAAAAAGAAATGTTTTGTATACTTTTTATATCAAATTCCTTAATCTCTTCAGTTTATAATTAAAAAATCACGTGATACTTAAATTTTATCCTTCTTTGATTGCTTAAAACCAAGATTAATTTTGACATATGAAGTTAGTTAAATTATATTTAATTTTTATACGTTTCCCATGCAAGATCTTAAATTTTAAACGAGAAACACTTCCCAATATTTAATGATTCATTTATATATGTAAGTTAATACAATCCAATAATCAAACTGTTATTTAGCAGACAGATCACGTTACAAAACTGAAAGCATTGTTTACAGGGATTAAAGCTACTTTATAATATACAGAATATTGTTAATAATTTTTTTCTAAATTTTATTGATTATATTGTCAACAAGTAGTTAGATAGTATTTGAAGAAGGTCGCACATAATTTCTCACAAATCTAACAATCTAACCGTCAATTCTGCAAGTGAACTTCATCTAACATTCAAATCTTAATTCATCAGATTAATTTTTTGGACCTAAAAGCCTAAGTTATACAACTAAATTTGAAAGAAATTTGATAATGATAAATATAATCTTAATGATAAGTAGAATTTTTGTTCTAGTAAGATATTTAGGCTGAGTGACAATTTCTCATAATACGACAATATCCTCTAGAAGGAAAAACCAATTTAATTCCTTTGTTCTACTGTATTCATTTACACCAGATCGAACACCAGGCTTAAAAATTCATTGTAAACCATCAAGATGTCGTTGAAAAACAGTAGTGGTATGAGGACAATGCTCGAGTGATCCTTCTCTACGGCTTTAATAAAAATGTATAAGAGCATTAAAAAGGTTTGAAATATTTTAACTTTCAAATTATGCAATTATCACAGAATTACATTATTTCTAATATAAAAATAAAATAATATACAATCGAAAAGTAAGGAATAGTTTCAGCCATTTGAAATAAGCGCATCACAAATACATGTCATGAAATAGGAATGCAAGTTCCGTATTTTACCTGTTATTTCTCAAAATGTATTGAGGAGAACTTTCAAATATTTTAGAATTGGTTTAGTTTAGTTATATTAATGTCCCGTTTGAAGCAACACTAGGGCTATTTTGGGACGGACCTCGTAATTTTCAACCGCGATCAGATGACGAGGATGACACCTGAGCTGGCACCCCCCTCTCTACACTACACCGCACCACACCAGCGGGAGGACGTTTGGTCAGGACGGATTTAACGTGCAACAGACCCCCTTACACGACGGTTCTTTGGTGGAATCGGGTCTCGAGCCTGATACCCTCCGGTTCCGAAGCCGAGACCTTACCACCAGGCCACCGCGGCCCCTCAAATATTTTAGAAGTCGCATCAAGGAATTGAAAAAATTGGCTCTAAATTTTATGTGATATTATGACACTAAAATGGATATTAGAGTATTCCGGGTGATGAGAAGGTGTAATGACTATAGGTATTCATAATAGATAAACATATCGCCCTTTTCAAAGAAATTGAGAAAGATACCTATAGGGGAAATATTGCTGTTAAGATTGTAGAACTTATAAATTCAGATTCTGAGTATCTGATTTTTGGATGGTCAATTTGTGGGTGCTTCATTAAAATAAAGCTCTGGTTTATAAGTTCCACTTGATGTTATTTTACTCAACAAAATATCGAATTCTAATGCATGATGGGTGAGGCAGTTTCACTTGATCTCATCCCTTATGAGTTATTCTTTTTACCTGGGTTGAAAAATTTGCTTTAGAGGCAAAAATACTCATGTTTCGAAGAAGATCAACATAAGACAAATAAACACAATTATTTGAAGCAAAAGGAAACTTAGGGTCCCCCTTTGTATATATTCTTAAGAACCATGGAAGAAATGGACAATTTCTGAGGGTTTTAAATTTCAAAGGAAAAACCCCTAAAAATTTTTTATTTTAATTCATTTTTCAGTAACAAAATAATTCCTATATATTTTTGAAGATAGTAGTATCCGTTCATAAAATCAAAATCATGGATAATATAACCACTCTAATAATTTCTAATCCTTCGTCGTTCCAATGTAATTTGTTTTTGGCTATTAAGAAACACTCTCCTTTGAACTAGTGATGTCATTAGTATATATATAAATATTTACATGCAGTGTAGTTGTAAGCATTGAGAGTGATTAAAGGCAAACGGAGAATTTTAAGCTTTGCATATCGTTATTCTATTCTTGTTTAAAAAAAAACAGCATTTGTAATACAATTTATGCGTTCAGGCAAAGTGTTGTTTTCGTAAAGACTTTTCATCTAACAGTATTGCCTGACCACTGAAGTTAATATATTTTATGTCACAACCAAGTCATATTATATTTAATGACTTTATATATTTAATGTTAATGTATTTAATGTCACAACTGAAATCCTTCTAAATTTGTAAATATTTACTCGCCCAAAATTCATGGTATAATACTTTAAAGCTAACATCTACACCACTGAATTCCTCGGAGCTAGAAAGTAGTAAATGTGCATTTAAAGTAGATCAAACAACGCTCTCGTAAGAAAACACATTTATACCATTCCATGTCTTCACTACGGTCTAGTTAGCTACACCATTGCACTGAATAGCTTTAAAAAATGGAATTTATATCCACCGTTATTTCTAAATTTAGTACCTTTAGTACATCGTACTTAAAATTAATACATCTAACTTTTGAATTTACGAGTACTAAAGAAAGTACAGGATTTCTATATTTTTAGAGGCTTATATATAGTCCGTTCTGGTTGACGCTCACTGTTGAATCTTTATGTATATGCTAACAACGCTATAGAGAAAAGAAAACTACAAAAAATAACAGTTTAAATTTTGATTGCTAAATAAGAGATTTTATGAAATACATAAATGTACTTATACAAATAAGAAAGTGTAAAACTGCTAATGAACAGTGTCGTAAATTATTCTTCACCAAACTATTCGAGATAAAAAAAATCAATGTTTTATCAGAATTGCAGTATTGATTTAATTGCAAGATAGAATATACAAGCTTGAAAGTCTTGTAAAAAAGATCTAATTTAAAAAATAGATTGAAAAGGCATATATTATTAAACTTGAAGAAAAGATGGCAGTGGGATGCACTTCCATACAGAGAACAGAAACGAATTTCAAATGAATGCGTGGAAGAAGTCGCTATTGCTGTCTTTGGTTGAAATATCATTAAGGTGCCAATATCAATCGGCAAGTGCTCGAGCGATGCCACGTGTTTAGTCTTCCCCCTATTGTATGGTAGGAAAGCTTTGCTATCCATTTTAAAAAGATATCCATACAAGGTCTACGTGGTGCAAACACTGCACTTTTACAATCCTGAACCTGATTTTGACCAGAATAATGGTTGACAGTGCCTACCCATGGAACATATTGTGATCAGATGAGACACATTTTAGCCTTGAGGGTGCAAGGAATATACAGAATTATCCCAAGCAAGGCATTGTAATTCTTAACAATTCATGAACAACCTCAGCATTCTCATTACATGTATAACGTGGGTTTACTGGTTTTGTTCTTGAAATCTTTTACTGTGAGGAGAACACTCCTTAAGGAAATAAAGAATATTTTGTGAATGGTGCTCATTGCTACGAGCTTCTATGGCAAAAAGTTTCTTACTGCCTTATAAGAAGTGAATATTTAAAGAAGACTGTTCTCATACAAGATTATGCGACATACAATATTAACTAAAAAGTGAAAAAACTGCTTCGTATACACTTCGGAAAGCATCGACAAAGTTTCCATACATTTTCTGACTGCCTGACATTCTTCAGACTTTAATCTCTATAATTTTTGTCTGTGGGTATTCCTGAAAGATCATGTCTCCAGAACAATCATGGTAACTCTGTCTGAATTGAAAGGAAGGTTAACTGTCCAAATTGTTGCTATACCTCACGTAGCACTTCACTTTACTATTAAACAGGTTATAACACATTTTGATCCCATCATTAGCAAATTATTAATTGTTATTGCAGGTATGTTTTCCTCATATTTCTAATAATATATACCAAGTTTTAAAAAATACGTTCAACCAGAGCAATTTCTGCAGAAATTTAAATGTTACATTAATTTTAACATCCATATTTTAGAGTTGTTGGAAAAAAGATATGATTATTTAAAATTGAAAATGCACATCACAAAACATTTGATGAAAAAAAAAAGAAAACAACTTGTTATTTCACATTAAGAAAAGATATAGACAAAACAATTGTTGCTTAAATTGTAATCAATTGATCAAAAATTCCAAAACAATTCACAAAATATATAAAAGCAAGGAGATATGAAAAAGAAAAATTATCAAATATTTAATGAAATGTACTGGAATTGAATATCAAAGAGTATTGTCTATTATTTGAGTCCATTGCATCTTTGTTTTAATTTAAAGAGAAGAGACCGTCTTCCTTTTAGGAAACCTGAGAAGGAAGGTCTATCTTTTCTGCTTATTAGTTTTCTAATTTTAACTTCTGAGAATGGGTTGCTGATACTTCAACAAAGTTCGGCTTACTAAATGTAATGAGCTTGTTAGCGTTCAGAAGACTATGGAAGTTTCCCAGTTCATTACAGTTGCATCGATTATTTGGTTTAATGTCGAATATCTTTAAATGAAATGGGAATGGACCATTAATTGTTACAAATATAATTTCTTGTCTTAGCACAGCGCTGGGGAAAATGTTATTTTCGGAGGGACGAGATGAACATTTCTTCAAGTAACATCATTGTCCTATTCATTTCTCCAATTTTGGGTAAACGTTCACCTACTGCCAAAATGTGATATCTTATTTGCGACTCACACTCAAATTTATAAGCAAGTGCAACACATTAATCTAAACATTTGCAATTAATCTGACTTTCATTGACAACTTTTGTCTACAATCAGTTTCTACAATTAAGGAGGATTTTTGTCATGCACTATTTCTTTGTACTTTTAATTATAAAGGAAATGATTTTTTGCAGCTCAATGCATGTTGATAAAATATTATCATGCATTGCAAATGCTGAAAAGATTTGGTATGCGAGTATATTGGTTCTACGTAGAAACTGCAATTCGTGAATACCTGTGAATAAAATAATATAGGCGATCACTTTCAATCGCCTTATTTCACTTCTTACATAATATTATTTGCTATTTTTTTATTTTCTTTCTTAAGGAATTTTATGGCTAATTTTCCGTTTCTCCTGCTTAATTGCTTCTTTTATCCTTGAGATATGGAATTGGGATTAGAAACATTGGCATACCTTTCTTCCGAAATTTATCAGATCATTAAAATATTGGATAGACTACATCGAATTATTTTTTGAACTTATGTTTGACTGATTGTATGCACAAACTCCCAAATAGTTTAAGAACCATTTATAAAACTTTAAGAACGCATTTTTTAAATATATAATAGCAAAATATTTATAAAATAAAAAAAGAACGAAAACATGATAAAACATGTATTTATATAAGATTAGAGTTATTTACAAAAACTTTATGAACAAGTAAACTGTTTTCACAAAGACTATACCTCTAAGATCATTCACTATTCTAAGCTCCAACATTGTAGTTAAACTGCAGTAATTGTGGTTATTACATGGAATTATAATTGATTCAGAGCACTTCTTACATCTAGGTTTTTTTCCAACTTTTGGGAGGAGTCTAGCAATTTATCTGCATGGAAATAAATGGAATAATTAACAATAGCAAATGAAGTATGCACGTATAAGGTGTTATTTCATGTTAAGAGCAGATAATTAAACTGTTGTAATCAGAATTTTATTTCAAGAAACTCCGAAAGAAATAATTCTGGTAACAAATTTCTAAAATAACGTTTTGTAAAAATGCTAAGCTTTATTTCATTTATAATAGAGGTGCACGTGATATCTTGCCCTTATTGCAAAATGGCGTAAAAAGGTATAGAGATAAATTGCTTTTATTATCTATGCTATAGCAGTTGTACATAATATATCCACACTTATTCAAATCGCCTATTTGCTTTTACAAGTGCAGTTAGAATTATAGATTGAACAAGAGCTCCAATACACTGCTTTAAATTCTAAAAGTTACTACAACGAATTTTATGCATGGAATATTTCTATAATTTCAAAGGAAAAGTATTAAGTAACTTAATTTTTAAAATAGCATGAAGTTTTAAAAAATTGTTAACTAAGCGAAATTTTATCATTAAATCATCATTATAAAAGCATCCATCACATATTGGAAATTAAATCTGCCGTGAAATAAATTATTATATGCAGTGTTAGTTTTAATGCCATGATTCATAAATATCCTTTTACGCAATTTTGTTATGTGCTCGTAAATTCTCGGATAATGCATTATAGGATAATGCATTATATATTGTTAGGATAAATATAAATATTGTTAGAGGATTTCTTATTTTCTTTTATTATATTTTAAACATTTTTCTCCTTTAATATTTTTCCTCCTTTATAAAAATAATTTTTAAGGAAATAGAAAGAAATAATCTTAAAGAAAAAACTTCTTTGTACTGCTATAATTGATATTACCCTTCCTTATTGTTATATATTTCTTTTACACAATCAATAGTTCTCTATCATAAAGTTACCCTTTATTTTTTATATTATTTCAATTTATCTGTAGAGTCAGCATATTATGCAGTTTTATGAATAAGGTGAGGTTATAAAACATCAATAACACAGTAAATTCTGCAATAAAAATGACCTTACTTTTTTTTGCCCTAGAATGTCTGGATGCCAAAAACTGCAATGTCATCTCCTACTATATGTAACCTTTTCAAAAAGGGCATTCCTCTTTTTTACGTCTCAGCAAATAAACATTTTATTTTCTCAGAGAGAAGAAAATCGATCTATTTTTTTAATTCACTTTTATTAGTTCTCCTTGTAATTTGTCTGTTTGATAGTTCAGTACAAAATTCGTAAACTATCTTAAACTGACTCTCTTAATGAGCTGGGGACTTGAAACTTTAATCATACTTCAAAACCAGAAAATAATGTAATATTAACTAGATTTCTTGTCTTTTTCGGCACAAGTTTTGAAAAAGTCTTTCATTACCGTCTTGTTCCTTCTCAAATAGCTAGCACTTCGGGAAGTCCGTTTAAATTCAGTTGAGAAATTTAAGTACACACTATTAAAATGCAGAACATATTATTTAAATAAAAATACTAATATAACACGTTTTTAAATCAGAGTGAATGTATAAAATAATTTCTCTTCTCCTCGTAAAGGATTATAAAACATGCGGATTGTCTTAAAAATATGTTATTTCAAATTTAAAAATAAATATTTTAATACATTCAGTACATTTCAAAAAAATGATATATTGAATTATTTATTTAATAATTTGAAAATTTAATTACCTTCACTTTGGTCTTGAGAAAAACAGCTAGCGTATATTGCATATATCACGATCTCTAGTTATGATATGTTGCGCTTGCAGGAATTTTC
>JAPMOR010070121.1:0-102773 GCA_026543865.1 Argiope aurantia
GCTATTTGTAATATTTTCACAACGTTAATATCTGTTGATAGATTAATTCAAATAAATTTTGATTCCATGAGTGTCGCACATATGGTAATGAATTTGAGAAAAATTATTATAAAATTCCATAATATTTATAATAAGGAACTATAAATTAAAGAGTAAAATGAAGAAAATAAAAAACTGCCTTTTAGTTTACTAATAATAATTCCTATATCTATCTGAAATTAAGAAGTTTAACTTCCGACATTTTCCTAGTCCTTAAAAGAGACTGATATCTTTCTTCATTTGAAATAAAATTAAAATAGAGGGTTGTTCGGAAAGTAATTTCGTTTTTTCCCGACAGAGGATTTAATTGTATTTTTTTCACCCAACTTCACATTTAAGCCGTATAATTTTTATATGCTTTGAGAGCTCATATAGCAAGGCTTGTGTGTGAAAAATTCCAATTATTTCTACGCAGTAGTTTTTGGTTGGTGCCCTTTTAAATATGGAGAGCGATAAGCAGAATTTTTGACATATCTTACTGTTTTACTACAGAAAGGGTAAAAATGCTGTTCAAGCCAGAAAGAAATGGACCGATGTGTATGGAGAAGGTGTGTTGACAGTACGCCAGTGCCAGAACTGGTTCGCTAAATTTTTTAGACGGTAAAACCTTCACCTCAAATGAGGAGGTCAAAAACCACCTCGATCAGTTTTTTGGCAGGAAAGACCAAAAATTTTATGAGCGTGGAATGATGCTTCTACCAGAAAGATGGCAAAAGGTGTTGGACCAGAACGGCCAATATATAATTTAATAAAGTATTTGTTTATTATACGAAAACTGTCTTTCATTTACACACACACAAAAAAAAAAAAAAACACGAAATTACTTTCCGAACAACCCAATAAATAGAATTCGCTGAAAAGTAAGCGTTAAGAAATATAATAACTTTGAGAACAAATTTCAATCGATGTTCTTTTCTGTGTCTCAGTATCCCTAGTTTCCAAAAACTTAAAAGCAATTTTATTTAATTTTATAAGTAATAATTAAATTAAACAGCAATTTCTAAACTTTTACTTATGTAAGTGCTGAACAACAGAATTTAACACAGAAAATTTAGTCATTATCATATTCAATTTACCAAAAAATCCTCTTATAGTTTAATCAATTAATTTTGAAATTTATTGTTGTAATACACCTTAATTTAACCATTTACTAGACAATCTTTTATTTTTCTTCATGGCATGGTAAAATATTTTCGGTATTAAGACTGATTTAAGAAAAGAAAATTATTTGCCATATTAGACTAACTAATAATTAACTAGTCATCTAAGTAACAAATAAAAGTAATTCGCTATCGTTCAAAATAAGAAACCTCTAGGTATTTGTTTTATCGAAAAATTTGATGAAAACATACGCCAACCTTCTATTCAACATCAGATGTTAGAGTTTACTGTCTGAAAATAATAATTACAGTTAGTTACTAATTTAATTGATTGGAAAACCAAATTATTTTAAACCATATGATCAAAATCTTTATTAATATTTTTGTGGGTTTTTTTAAATTATTGAAAGACAGCATTTCAAAATTGAATGCTGAAAATAATTTACCATCGATATAAAAAATTATGAATTTGATGGTAAATATACTCCCTACAATCTCGGGAAAGGTTATAGCATCAATTTCGAGAATGATTCTTAGACTGAATCTTGCTTTAAGCTATTACTTTTTACTTTAAGCAGAAATATTACGTTCAATCTTGAAATTGGTTATTAATTGGTTCAAACTTCAAATTGGTTCTATTTGAAAAGGATTTTTAACTTCTTCTCTGTCCACTGAAATTTTATCTAAATAACAAATATATATACTTAGGTTTTCAGTAACTTCAGTTTTGTCGGCTTCGGCTGTCTTCGAGTTTTTCCATGAAAAATTTATATGGGTTTTCGTCCGTTGACTCGCCTTTCTTCGGCATGCCCTTTTAAGTTAACCCCTTTTTTTATCCTCATCATGGGGTCAAAAAATGTTTTCACAGTTACCAATGTTTATTAAAAGAAGGCCACGATCGAATTGAAGGTGAAAAACATTAAAAAATATGACGGTGGCATTAAGTTGTTTTAAAATGTATGGGAAACCGGCTTTCAATTCTTGTGAAAAAGAAAGCAATGAAGGCAGCTAATGAGCCAATGGAATAGAGATCGTAAACACGGCAAACAATTATTATCAATTTGGTGATTCTGTTTCCAAGGTCATCATATGTGATTTTTATATGACGTTATGATTAAGAAAATGATTGGAACGACTGCTTATGTATTTAGTAATTTTAAGACACTATGATCTGAAAAACTCAAGAGCCGTACTCGCATACACACTGTTACCAAGTACAATGAAGATACGAATTCGACAAAATCTGGGGCTGAAATATTTGCATGCGAATTCAAAAGTTATGAAGTCAGCGACTTGGCTCCATTTTCTTTTAAACTGGTCCTTGTGCCAAAAGACCAAGAGGAGAAGGGATCCCACGTATCGCCTTTATACCTAAAGTCCTTGTGGAAGAGAGAATCCCTCCTCCAGACAATAATATCTGTACCTCACTCGCAAATCCTATCCATCTTCCATACATTCGAAAAACTCTTTAGAAAAGTAAAAAAATGTAAATATTATAATAAAAGTTTATTTATCTTTACATTAGTCCTTGAAATTCATTTTATGTTGAAATACGATTTTTTAGAACCAAACTCTATTTATTCTCAAAAAAATATGTTTTTCGTATTTTCAATAAAATACGCTTTCGGTGAATCTAGAAAAAATAAATCGGAATTCCATTGAATTCTGTGGAGATAATTGTCTCGGTTACGGATATTTTTGATTGCTTTCGGAAGAAAACCTAAGTACTTTCTCTCTGAATTCAGTCCACTTCACTTCACTTCACTTCACTTCAACTTGAAATGAAAGGAATTCGATCATCCTCAACCTAATAAGATGAAATTTGATGACATTCTTTAGAGAAATCTGAAAAAACAGATATGAAACTAAAATAAGAAAGTATTATCATCGGGTCACGTATTTCCTGGAAAAGTCGATTACCAGTTTCTGCCCACGCTCTGGAAGAAGATATCAAATATTTTCCACAATCACTCGCTTCTTTTCTTAGCTTTATATAATTTTTTTTCAAAGTTCTAAAAATAAATAGTGGATTTAATAATAAGAAATAAAATTATAAATTTTGTTTTAATAAAATTAAGAAATTACAATCTGTATTTAAAGTATATCTTAAAGAGAAATACGTGCATACAAAAATATTCTTGGTGTTCTTATCATTTTTGAAGGAATAATAATTTTATTATTTATACTATTAAAAAAATTCACTCTGGTTTCAGATGCATTTAATTTCCGAACTTTCTTACCTGAATCAAACATAAGATATGCGTTTTTTATCAATTTATGATGAGTGTTAATTTATGTCTCTTAAAACCTTAAAACAGATATTAGTTATGACGGTAATTCATTTTTTGTTTCTTTTTAAATAGCAGCTTAACTTGGTAATTCGAAAAAAGCAATGCAATTTTTGTAGAAGCCTATTAATAAATTTCACTAAAATTCCATGTCCGTGGTGGAGGTGTCACTATTTTCTCTTAATAGAAGCCTACCAGCAAAATTAATAGAAATTATTTTCAAATTCTAGATGGGTTTTAATATTATTGAAAAACATAATAAGAGATCAGTAGACATAATTAAGCGAAATGCAATTTAATACCTTTCCGTAATGACTTATTGTTTAATGGGGAGTTACTATAAATCTTGCTATTCACTTTCTATTAACAGTTATCTGTTGAATGTCTTACTATATTGACAATTCAGAAAAAAAATGTAATAAATTAAGAAATATTTTAGGAATTATCTGAATTTTCCCAAAACCATGTCATATGCACCATCGCATTAAATTGCCTTCTTATGATGAATCGACTCCAAATTACTTTGAAAATACAACAATTTTCATTTTTAAGGTCATTGTAAAGCATTTTCTTCTTGAACAGTAATTCAGAATTTTAAAAAGGTGATTTCTTTCCAAATAGCCACTTTGCAGTTATTTCATCATAACTTTGAATTTTCATAACTATTTCCGAAATTTTAAAAAAAGAAGTCTAATACTGGTATTGATTTGCCGTTTCCTGGTATTCTATTTTAAACGCGAGAATCGAAATTATATTCCATAGGTTATATTCTGAATATTAAAAATTGACATTACAATCAAGGTCAGATAAATCAGTTTCCAAAGGAATTTAACAAAATTTATTTCATTAAAATATATCAGCATTATAACACTAGCAGCAACAATTAAATAAAAAGTCTATAAATCGATACTAATCTAAAAAGAATCTAGTCATCCTTAAGGTTTTACAAAATATATTAGCCTCATAAATTTAAAAATCAATTACCACTAAGACAATGTTATAATCATTAAAATTTACTTCAAAGAAAAAAATTGTACAAATTAATTCTTTTCACATTTTTTTATGTTATACATTAATTTTAATGTATTAAATTATAACTTATACGCTTTTGTGATATTTTAAAAGAAATTTTAAAAATCATGGAGCGATGCAAAATTACCAAAATTAGTTTTAAGGATTATAAAAAAAAAACAATACATCCATTTACTTATCTCGATAGTAATTCTCAATCTTCTCGCCCGAATGAAAATGTTAAAAGAGTAATTAATTAATAGAACTTAAAAAGTTGTAAAGATGTTTAATTTATTATTAATATTTCCTTCCCCTACAACTTATTGTTCAGTAATTTTATGTCGTGACAGCCACTTTTAATAGCAGAATGACGATATTTTATAAGAACTTAATATCTCGCAGTTTTTTGTAATAATTTCGATTCATTTTTATACTATAATAAAATAGGAAATAACATTTACTAAGTGAAATATTTATTTCGAATGTGAAACTAGAATAGTTGCTTTCCTTTGGGAAATACCCTGAGATAAATCGAAGAATAAACGGTTTAACCGAATATTTTCCATGAGAGAGACTTCTAATCATGCTACTTCTGAAGAAAAATTTCAATATTTAGTTTTAATAACACATGCAAAAAATTGCTTGAAATTTAAAGAATGCATGGATGACCCACCATATCACAACAACAAAGAAAATTCCCGCTCCATAGGAATAGGAATAGAAAATAATCATTTTACTTTAACATCAGAAAAAAAATAGTTTTATACACACACAGAAAACCCAGTAGTATTGAAATTTGAGATTTAAAAATGAATTCAGAATGCGATTTTGAAATTTGTTGGCCAAAATGGATATCTCTTTTGGAAAGATTAAAGTTAGTACATAATTCTATTTATAAGCAGCTCCATGAAATTTTCTTTTGCTTTGAAAGCTTTTAAAGCACTTTACTTCCTTTCAATTAGTTCTGTCGGATATGTGCAGAACGAGTGAAGCAAGAGCATTTCTTAATGACCATTTTAATTTTCCGATGATAATTGTATTCCTGTGTACCTACAAAATGAGATGAACCCGATAATAACTCCATAAACACGTACAATTAATTAACTTGTGATTTTGACATTCCTTATAATACTTTGCATAAGATACCATTCATTTCTTTAGAAAGAAGCAGGGTTAATTACAAGAGATAGTGGATGTTGAAGCAGTAATTCGTCTTTCTTTAAATGCTTGTTTTAACAAGAACGAAAGAATGAAAATACTAATTATCTCTTTCTTCAATTATTTTGTTTAAATTAAAGTTATTTCAATAAATGCCTTTAGGCATCCATAAGTTTCCCCAAAAAGTATTTTAAAATATTTTAATTAAGTTAAGATATCAGAATTATACATCCAAGCCCCATCTATGATATCCTCATTTTAAGCAACCGATAGCTGAAATAAAATTGAAGGAAAGCAAGGCAATATCATGCAAGTCAGGTTTTCAGCATTAACATTTATGATTTATTTACGAAAATGAAACGAATTACGAGAATGAAATATGAATTTCGCCTGCTTTAAGCATTCTATTATCGGTTGGATTATGATAAATTTGCAAAGATGGATTAGACGAATGCATTGACAGTTAGAACAACGGTCAGTTTCACAAAGTAATGGATCCAAGTTCGAAAGTCATGAAAAAAATGTTTCATGGAATTCAATGAAAAAAATTGATCAATAATTTTGACATTTCAAATTCCAAAAACTTCCAAAATTCCATTTAAACTTTCAAAAATTATCTCGTCCTGTAAACTGTTCGAATCTTGTTTTGGTATAAAGGAAAGAAGATATGAAAACATATGGTTCCGTAATCTTTCAGTAAATCATAATTAAAATATCTTTAAATGCATACCTAAAAGTTGCAGAAAAAGTTCTCTATTTCTGTATAAATGTTAATAAAGAGTAAAATAATTTAATATAATTTAATAAAATTGTAGAATGTATTTTTAGCAATGAATATAATAAGTTCGGCTAAATGAAAATCTTTCTTCTAAAATAAATAAATAAGAAGAAATTTGTTACAAAGCCTTGTATTGTTTTATTCTAGATTTCAATATTTGCTAAGATTATCTAAATCATTATGACGAGTTTTATATTGAAAAATAAGCAGATGTACAAAGATATTTAGTGAATTCACTGTGAATCGATGAACTTAAATCCTGCTAATAAATATATTGAGTTAAATACATAATTTAATTAATAAGTTGACATAGATTTTATACCATATTTTCAGGCGTGAAGTTGTCGATGTGATAATAAAATTCGATTAACTGAATGCTTTCAGAATTTTTGTGTTTCGTGAGCATCATCTAAAAAAAATTGATTTTTCGGAAACTGAAAATAAATATTGAAAAATTTCAAGAAAATAATTAAAAATTTAATTTTTGATGTTTTGTACTATTTGAAAATGCTTAATCGTTTTAAGTGCATTTATTATGCTTATTACAGTATTAAAATTAGTATTAGCCAATAAATAAGGGAAACTAATTTTAACAATCAATTTTTTAAGCGTAATTCAAAGAAACAGAAAAAACATTACATTAAGAACAGAAGTGTTGCAATACAAAAGTAAGATTTTCAAATATTTATTAATCAAGAATTCATTTATTTCAAAAATCATCCTCATTTATTACAAAATTCACCATTTATCTTCATTTATACAACAATTCATCGTTTATTTCAAAGACTTTAATTGTGCTAAATGATGAAAAGAAATTTTTAGGCGCTATATTTATGCTTCATTATAAAAAAAATTATTTCTCATTCAAAGTCAGATTTCATATTACAGCAACTTCACTTATGCTTTTGAACAGAGAACACTGCAGAATATTTTTCGAAACTTATTTTCTTTTTAAAATGTAAACAAATAGAGAAAGTAATAATTACAATACTTTAATTACTTAATTCCGATGCTTTTGTTTCTCGAAATATCTAAATTTAAATATTGCGAAATATCTCAATTTAAACTTAATTGCCAGTATTTATTCCTAACTAAAGCTTGCGAAAATGAGAGAATAATCGATCCCTACAATGCTGGAAAAAAGAAGCCTTTTTGTAAACATATTTTGGGATCCCACTTACCGGGAGACGAAGTCATCTGAATAAATGGAAGAGCTTTCCTACGGAGCAGAGAGAGAAAAGAGTTTTGAAGATTCAGAGGGAGAAGTAGTCAAGTTGCACTTATATAGTGGTGCGCCGGCAAGATTTCTTCCAGTAAGTGGTTGTTGCAGGGTTGCCCGATCTGCAGGGGGAGCGCATCGCCAAATCTGCCAAATTCAAAATGATATTTTTGGATTGATTCTGAGCATCAATTGGGTGTGGTGGGCATTGACATTTGTTTGGAAATTCTCACATGAGCTATTATCTATTGGGATGCAGTTCCTGATGAGTCTTGGAAATGACTGAAAATCAATTATAGTATAAAATGGAGAGTTTGCGTTTGTTAATTTTTGCCTTTAAACTGTTTCGCTTTTTTTTTTTTTTAATGTTTCGAACAGATAGTAAAAGTATTTCACGTTTGTAGAAATGCGCTAGCTTGAAAATAATTGCCGGTTTTTATTTTATTATAAATACTTTTTTGGTGTTGAAGGTTTATTCAAACTGTATTTTTCGATAAATAAAATAAAATTTATAATATAATATTTTAAATTTTTAAAGTCTATAATAAAAGCACAAAGAGCTCTTAGCTTTTTTTTCTCTTCAAGCCATTATAATTTTCTTTTTATAAAATGTATGATTAATTTTCATGAATATACTCTGGCATATATTATAGTAATTTATACATTACCGCCTTTTTTCATTCATTCCTTTAGGCTCCTCAAATAAAGATATTAATTTGTTCGCTGCTTTCAGAGAAGGAATAATTTGAAGCATAGTAAAAGAAAATTATTTTATGCTATTGATTTTTCTTTTCGAAGAAACAAGTCGAAAGCCGGCGCTCACATAACTTGAAATCAAATTTCAATAGATTTTACTTTTGATGTTTTCGACTTTCCTCCTTATTTCAGTAAAATAAAAAAAAATCGTTTTTTGTAATTGAACTGGTAAATTTTAATTAGATAAATCTAAGGAAACTGATCAAATGTGATGGTGAGTAAAAATACAATTCTAAATTTCGCTTCCAACAATTAATTAAATAGAAGGTGTTTTGACTTCTTCATGAATAATAATTACAAGAAAACGTGTGCTGCATATGGCATGCATTCGGATTTTCTTTTCGTCATAAAATAAAATACATGTTTAAGATTTACATTTGCAATTAATAATTGATAATTATGAAGTGAAAACATTTGCTTCCAGTTTATTAAACACATTTTTCATATTATTATGGAGTATCCATTTGGTTTCAGCTCTTACAAGCTTTCACTTAAACTGACTTGTTTCATAACAGTAAAGGTGTTATCACTCACTTCCAAATTCATCTGAGTTCTGAAAACTTAAATAGTTGTGTATTCCCAATGACGTTACAATATTCTAATATTTTCAGAACTTACAGATCGTTTGATAAATAGATTTTAATTTCATATTACTGACGCCACAAAACACGAATATTTATTATATTTCTTATAATGATTTCTAAAATATATTAAAGATTAAACAGTAAAAATGATTAAAAAGAAGAATGGTTTTTTATAAAAATACGGTTTAGGAAATATTTCTAGATAGTAATTATAATGAAAGTAAATAATTAATGTATGCTATGGAAATCAAAACGGTATCGTAAATATGCGAAGGGCGAAGAAGAATACTGTTAGTATTTAAGCTACAATAATTTTCACAGTCAAGCAAATTCCTTAAAAAATTTCAAATTTAAAAATATGCTATAAAAAGGATTAACATTTTAACTTATTTTGAGTATTTCTATCACCGACGTTCGTTTTCATATGTAATTAAATTTATCACACTCACTCGAACGAACGACATATTCATACACATTCTCTTACATGCATTCTCATCTACGCACATCCATGGGCATCTACACATAACCACACATATTTACACCCCCAAAATTCATTAAATATTCCTTAGCAATACATAAGTGTTAGCTAAAATTACACAGGCTACTACTTTTGGTTTCTAATTTAATCCAAATACTTTATTCTTGTTCAATGCGCTACGTTTCCAGTTCTCACAAGGGTCTAAAATTTTAGAATTTAAAGGTAAAATCGAAATGTTTACCTTAGCGTATTTGCTTAAAAATGATATTTTAAAATATAATGGCCTATCTTTCGTAGTAAGTTGTTAATATGAGTGATTTTATGCTTTCTTTTTTTGGTAAGACTAAATCCTTTCGCCACTATTTGCTTACTACCACTATAATAAAGCTTACTACCAGAGCGTCGCCGAGTTTCATTAACACCTTATGAAACCAATAAAAAATTTAGTTAGCGATATTGCTTTTTTTAGATTTTTCTGAAATTTTGGTTTTGCGAATCTTGAGGGGATAGCTGACCCCTCAAAATAGTGTAACCCTCCCTGTTCGCTGTTTCGAATCCTGTGTGTTTCATTGAACTGGTGTTTAGTGTAAAACAAATTGGATAAAACTTGACAATTGGATGGCATCTTACTCCAGATAATTAGACATGATATTATACACCCTGTTCCAAAATATATATAGAGAGATTTTTTTTTTAAAAAATGACATTCCAAGCCAAAATACCTTTCATGTATTTTCAGAAATAATTCAACATTTTTTAATTGATTTATTCGGTTTTATTTTTTAAATAAGTAAAAACTGTGTAAAAATTTAAAAAAATGAAAAATCATCTGTCCCATAAATATGGGCATCGTCTTAGAAGTATTAGTAGTTGAATATTTTTTCAGCAGACGATTATTTATTGACACTTCTTGAAAGTATTTATCATTTGCTTTTGTTTGTTTTATAAGTTTGGGATAATTTTTTTGGCTTGTTTCCGAATAACAAATCGATATTTTTATAAATTTGATAAAATGCCTAGAGGTGAAGTGATTTTGAAAGAGGAAGCTTTGTATTTGAAACTCAAAGGTAATCATCCGAAAGATATATTCAATATTTTAAAAATTGTTTACTGGATTTTTCATAATGTCGACAAGTGGTCTAGTAAAAAAAAAGACCTGGTGTGCAAGGAAGGATATCTATTCTGAGTGTCAGAATCATATTCAGTATGGCATCTAGAAAAAATATGTCATTGCTATAAATTGCACCCGAATCCGGGGAATACTAATAATGAATCTAAATGAATTACTTTCAAGAAAATTTTAAAGAAGCCATGCATAAAAGTACACCACAAAATTGGATTTTTAAGCTTGGCAAATAAAATTATATTTTATAGTGATAAATGGCTGTCAATAATATTTAGTGGGGAGAAAAGTGGAAATTGAACCAGATAGACATAATTTGGACAGACCACTTTTACTGGCATGATTTAAGAAATGAACCAAGAAATTTTTTAATAGGTACTTAGGTAGAGGATCAGTAATGATTTGGGGTGGTTTTGAGTTTAATGTACAAACATTTTTGAGAATTTGTAGCGAAAAAAATGAAAACCCGCAGTTATCAGCAAATATTAGAGGTCAATTTTATTCCATTACAAAATGTGTATCTCAACAAGACAGGGCGCCTATTCATGTGTTTAACTCGACAAATACATGGTTCAACATAAATAATATCAATGTCATGGACTGATCTTCGCTAAGTCTGGGTTTACTCTTAATAAAGAATATGTGGAGATATTCAACAGGAGAAATACATGAAAATGGTTGCCAATAGTTTTCGACCAACAACTTCAAAGCAGCGATAGAGCAAGCGTGGTATGAACTGTCCCCCGAAGTAATGCAAAACTTTGGAAAAACGTGGATTTGAAATGATTAAAGGTAACGAGAATAAGATAAAATGTTAACATTTATAATTCCTTCTAAATGTAACATATGTAATTCTTTCCTTAAATATAATCCACAGAAGAAAGGTTGCCTATAACTATTTTTTGGTTTTTCTAAACGAATTCAGAATTTGTTGGAGTTTTTTTTTTTTTTTTCTAATAAATTAACCGAAACTTGTGTTTCATGTAGTGTTTATAATTATACACATATCGAATAAAAATTTGCATTCTTATTTTTACTGTGATTTGTATTTTAGGCTTTTATCTATATTTTTGGTACAGAATGTGTATCCAAATAAACGAAGGTAATCATGTTCCTGCAACTTTTTTGCGTATTCTACAATAAAGTTCTTATCTCCCACGCCTCGCATAAAATTATGAAACATTGATTAAGGTTACGAATTCCTTGCATGGTATTGGCGAGGAACAGTTACACATATTTATTGAATCTATTCATAAAATATATGATTTGGGATCCGTTTCTTCCAAACCGATTGTTAGCAAATTTTAACGCGGAACTAAAGTTGTAGTCACAAAATCGCATACCGAGTTTCAGTGATTTAAGTTATTGCGTGTACATACATATAAAAGTGGAAACCGACAGACGAGAATTCCCACCACAGATTTTGCTGAAAATTCGATAAAAATTTATATTTTAAATTCTAAACCTATGTATGTTAGATCCTAAGCCTATATATGAATCTGTTTTCGTCTTGTATTTATAGAGTTCGTTTTTACTCGAACAGCCAGCCAAAATTTCTCTGAATGATTTTTGTTACAAATTTGATAGAAATTAATAACTATATTCTGAAGTCCATATATTAAATTTTATTCCTCTAATTCACAGCATTTTTGAATTATTGCATTTACAGGCAGACATAATGCCAACTATGTGTGTTTTTCGAACTCGGAGCAGTGGCGAATTTTGGCAATATGAGGACACAGGCGTTGATATATTTTAAGGCCCTTCGAAGATAAACTATACTTATCTAATAAAGTAACTTGAAATAAACTTTGAGCTTTTGTCTTTACTTTAATATTTATTTTCTGATATCGCTTTATAATTTAAGGGTATTTCCAGTATTTATTTAATGCCTCTATAGCTTCTTTTTCTCTTCATTTGCAAAGATAATACACATTTAATGACGCATAAATATAATATTGATATATAAAACCTGATTTTATGAAGAGCATTTGATTTGAAGTAACAGTCGTGGATTATTCATTCTTATTAATTTTTTGTAAATAATCCAGTTTTTATATATTATTAAGATTCTTTGTCCAAACCCTGGTAATCGAGTTTCAGCGTAAGAATAGGAAAACAGAAAATAGGAAAGTGAGACTAAGAAAATATTCTGCACTCTATAGTTTTAGAAAAGGATTTGTTGACGCAGCATTTTGATACCGTGGTTAAAATATGATCACACGCTTTTCAGAAGTTAAAGATAAGGAAATCTTCGTTAGAAAACAGGTTAATTAGAAATTATAACATATGTATTATCCGATAGGATAGCTATATTTTGCTGCCTTTCACTTTTATTTTTTACTTAACTTTTTAAATATGATGCAAAGAATGAAGTCACCGTGATTTCTTTTGATCGTCTATATTGGATGTACAAACAATGTTCAAGTAATCAGATTTTATATTAAAAGGGGACAAAAATTTAAAAATTTATATATTCTCATTAAATCTATCACTTTTTTGCTTTCTTGATTTAATTTTTTAATAAAGAAAACTTTTTCAATGTATCCAGCGAGAGTGTTCTTCCTGAAACTTTCTAGTACACTCAAATAAAAGAATCATCCCTCAGTGCATAAACCCCAGACCTTGGGCAAGGCCATGAATGTAAAAAGAATACAGATTTTTATTTTCATGCACTCGCAAATGAATTTGGTACTTCATAGCACAGTTAATAAAGCCGAATGTTCATTGTGAATGTTCACAGAATTACAGTTTTAATATAAAGATCGCATACTAAATTTCATTTATCTAAGTCGTTGTGTTTTTAAATTATCGCGTTTACAGGCTCTCTGATTGGATTATCATCAGCTCTCTGATTGGATTAAGATCAGCTCTCTGATTGGATTAATTCAAAATCCGATAAGTAGATGCAAAATCTTTGTGCCAGTTTTATTCATATACCTATTTACTATCTATCGTGTTCTCGAGCAGCCAAAAAAGACAGAATTCATGCCAATAGATTTCATTCAAAATTTGATAGAAATCTACAAATTTCAATTGTTTAGCTCAAGGCATTTTTGAACTATCGCGTTCAGAGTCTTACAAACAGACATAACTTCCAAACTGTATTTTTAGGAAGTCTGAAATGTTGAGATTCGCAAAATCTCAAATTTAGAGTTTTTGATAATGATAATACTTTTTTTTTGTATACTTCGCTATAAGAGTAAATAAAAATGGGCTTGAGTTCATAAATCACTCATTTTTTTATGAATTATAATAAATTTTATTATAGACACAGGACTATTAAGGAAAAATTTTAAATTCTTTCTGAACTTCGAGGTGAAATAAACATTGGCAATTTTCCATAACCCGAATGGCATATTTTCTGATAAAGTAAAAAATTAACCTTTTTGAAAGGAATTGTAGAATTATTAATACCGAATAATAAACAAAATTAAATTAAATTTTAGACTGATGTACAAAAGTACCTATTGAGTAGTGTTAAAATTATATCTTTTACAGGGTGATAATAGAAATGGAAAAGTGGATTTTATAAACATAGAACTTGATATTCAAAGACATCAAAATACGAAAATATCACTTTTCTTGTTTTCAATTGGATGCAATTCAAAAACATCATTTTCATACTACGTCATTTTCAATAATTAAGAGAGAAAAGTGAACTCTTACTAATGCATAAATAGCTCTTAATGTATTTTAAAACAAACGATCTTTCTCCATTACAAATAAGCGTGAGTTTAAGTAAGATTTCCGTTTAGCGGAAACTAAACAGAAGCGTTCACGGAATTTTGACTTAGATATTTAATTACCATTTGAATTTAGTATGTTTCCATTAACTCAAAAAATGTAACGATACTATTTTCAACAATACCTTGAATAAATATTATAAACTTTGATTCTAGCTGAAACGAAAAATCGCAATATAGCACCGGAATTCGACGATTGATGTAAATGATCACTACTCAAAATCTTTTACTGATAGACAAAAGACTGACAAACATCATTTCATACTTTTCACTTAAAAGCTTCGGTGACTAGTTGCTCGCCTTCCATACTAAAAGTAATAATTTAGTCATTTCAACTACTTTTGATCAACTGCATTTTACCATAGTAAATAAAAATAATATTTTAAAGCATTTTTGAACGATAAATGTAGATCGTACTGACTGATTAGTTACATATGCATAGTAGTGAAATTAATTGTTGAATAAAACTGACATAATCGGTCCAGTTGTTAAGGGTGAGAATTTATATATTCTGCGATAATTTTGGAAATGAGGTGGTCTGGGGAGACAGGCGATCATTGACGACTTATCTAGATCAAGAGCTTTCATGTAAAACAGAAACTGACGAAATCGAAACAATGGTTGAGTCTAGGTGATGGAACAATTTTTCTTTATTATTTTGACTACAGAGATTGTTGATTTAATGATATCCTTTTTTGTCTTTAATAATATCGTATACCTTAGAAACTTCCTGAATACTACAGCTTTCAAAATGATTTAGTAATCTTATTTTCTGTTCCGTATTTCCGTCAGTATTTATTCTCTCTAACGTTTCATTTGGAACTTTTTATTCATTCCATTTTTTCCTTTAAAAAATGTAAAGAGTGAAATTTCTGTGAATCGGACCTAAAGCGAGACTGTGAACAAAAAAAATTGCTTAGCACTATGATACAAGTCGAAATAGATTTTGAGACCCATATAGATCTCAAGACAAGAGACGACCGCCTCCACCGCCTGGGCAGAAAACTATCACTGACTCAGGGAGTCATGAAACGTTAACATCCGGCAAAATCTGGAATTGAAATTTTTCGACGATTACAATACTTTATCCATACGAGAAAATAAGAAGCCATGTCTTTTTGTATCGAAATTCCCCATTCGCAGCTGTACGTGAAAAAATCAAAGATTTTGAATACGTTACTATTCACAACTTTGGAGAACCAGAAATATTATTAATAATGAAGAATAACTTCGATTGAAATGTTATGCAAAGGCTTTAACGAAAAATGAAAGTATGTTAAAAAAGTAAAATAATTTTATCATGTTTGTAGCAAACGGAAACACTTTTTTCCCCTATAAAAATCGATTTTCGAGGGTTGTTCAGCAAAACCTGTATACTTTTAAGTTTATCCAAGAAATTGTAGGAGTATAAATTAAAGCCAAAGTCGTTCTCTCTAAAATTAAAAGGATTTACATATTTCTTGAATGAAGTGCGTGAATTTTAAAATTAAAAATCCCTGAGTTTCGAAGAAAAATAATTGTTTTTACTATTTTAGAGCTAATCATGCAACCTTAAAGATTATTCTATCAAAATGAATGACAATCTCATTTTTATAACAACCAGCAACATTTTAGGGGTTCATGTGGAAAATATAACGAAAGAGAATTTCACTTTCATTTCTTATGGCCACTCTAAAACTTTTAATCTAAGCATAAATGCTGTTTTCATGAGAAGTTTAGGAAATCTACTTAGGGAATGGAAGGATATACGAAATGTGTGTGTAATAGGGTTACAAAAGAAGAAAACCCTTAATAATTAGCTTAATGACTTTTATGAACTTAAAAAAATGTTGAATAAAAAAGGATAATAGTGCGCGTGTAAACCAGAGTGAAATCGAATGCTCGCATTCATTTAATGTTACATCATAATAAGATGTGTGAGAACCTTGGGTACCCACACATATTATATGTCTTATCATACTTTTGATGAAGGTTTGGATGAGTTATGTGCTCAGAGCCTCAGGGAGAAAAGTTTTAGTACTGAAACAGAGTTTGGTGGAAGAGCTTGGATACATGCTCGATAAGATTCAGATCAGAGTGAGCAGGCCAATGTATGCAATGGATATATGCACTTTGAACTAAAGCATTAAACAGTTCTTTATAATTCGGAAGTGCGTTATTACCCATTAATAAGATATCAGTACCAATAATTCTTTTAAATTGGAGCATGAAAGAGTTTAGAATTTTATCTCTGTTTTTTAGAACTGTTACCTATCCTGTAGCAAAGAGGTGGGGATCCACGCAGTCGCCTATTATAATGTCAGGTGTGTGGTAAATGCGCTCACATTGTAGATTTATAGAAACTTAATAACTTTTTATAGAAAAGATAAACAACCAGACGAGCTACAGAGGGTATATATTTCTCGTTCTTATAAAAGAGTGATTGGTGGAAACGATATCAACGATACGATAATCAACATTGCTATCATGTGAAGATAATTGCCTTTTAACTCTTGACTCGAGTTAGGAAATTTCATTAGCTATGATGCCTGCCACTAGTTCCAATCAAACACATATAACATATACACAAATATAAGTATATTTTTTAAATTAAAAAATGACACAAAAAGAAAGGAATAAATAAGTATTTGTGAACAGAAATAATATATCAACTTATTTAAAATTAGTACAAGATTGTAGGTAGCCATTTTAGACATATTACTTCAGCATACAAGTATTACAAATATATGATAAAGAACATTTTAAATTTGTGATAAATACAACGAATTGAATTTAACATTTTAACTTTTTTCCATGGACATGCATTACATTTTTTGAATCAGTTACAATCTAAAGAAATTTCCAATTTTCTTTTTTTAACTTATGATTTTTTTAACCATATTTGTGTCAAAACCTTTCTTTTTAATAGAATTAATTCTTAGATGTCATAAAAAAGAACCTTTTCTTCAATACAAGCATAAGAAATTATTTTTATTTCAATAATTAAATATTTGGCTGAACGGTTTGCATATCATACTATGTAAAGCTGTAATTTATATATAATGATGAAAAATGATGCTAATTTTCACTTTTTTTAATACATATCTCTGTCTTTTGTCAAATCTTGAAATTTGGCTCTCGTGTGTTTTAAGTCAAGAGCAAGATTAATGCTAACTTTTCTCTTATTCTTTCTATTTGCACTTTTTTTTAAATGTAAGCAAATAAAAGATTAATAAAGTTTTTGGTTTAAATTTCTTTGTCAGTCATATATCCTCAAAATATTATTTCATAAAATTAATGTTTACTCTATCTTAAAACTCAAAAGAATTCCGTTTTTAACTATACCAATTTTCTTCCCTTACAATTTTTTCTTTAATTTAAATAATTTTTTGAATTTATATTGGTGCACGATTCGCAAATAAGATTTTCCTTTTGTAGTAAAATTCAAGATAAACTCTTTGTTTTATCAAACCATTCAATCGAATTAAACTTAAAAATTAGGTTAAAAATAGCTTTCTTTAGACATGAACTCCGATTTTCCATTTTTACTCATATACGAAGAAGAGAGAATCGTCATAAAATCGTCAGTTCAAAAAACACATTTTTGGAAAATGTCTATTTGTCCGCTTTTCCTTCTATCTGTCTATCTGCGACAAAGATAAAAACGCTCTGTGCTAGACGGATGAAATTTAGTGAACACCAAATTTATAGATTTCCATCAAATTTTGAGCCAAAACTGTTCAAAGAAAGTTTGTCTGTCTGGCTGTTTGATTACAAGGTAACACGAAGGAAGATAGATAGATAAAATTCAGCACACATATTTATATTGCAGGCATCTGTCAAATTTTAAATTAAATTAAATTTTAATAAATTAATTTAAATTAAATTAAATTAAATTAAGTCAAATTTTAATTTAATTTAATTAAATTCAACGTCTGTCGTTCTGTACGTTCAGGAGCATGTAAAGGCGATCATTCAAAAACGCAAAGACGTAAATATATCAAATTTGATATTTGATTTTATGGCTGCAATTGTAATTCTGCGTTAAATTTGGTCTCAATCGGATGGGGGAAAAGGGGTCTAAAGTACAAAATATTGCTTTTATTACAGAGCATGCAGGAAAGATTTGGGGAAACCACTCCGGTGGGTCATTTTAATTGAATGAATTTTAATGTGTTTAAAGAAATTTTTCTACTAAATTTCTTTGCTTTATTTGCTCCATTTCAGTTTAGAAAAATAATTAATTATTATTACGTTTTTCGTTTACCTTGAGTTGATAGTCTCTGATTTCCCCAGTGAAAATTAAAAACTGATTGTGATCCAGGGTGAGCAGTTCTTAACTATAACATAAAAAAAAATGTCTTAATCTTCTTCTTAAAGTATTTGAATAAAATTATTGTAGTAAATTGTAGGTAAACAAGTTTCTTCCCTGGGAATATTTCGCAACTTTTAAAACACTGCAGGATCTTTTATTATTTTGTTTAAATATTTAATAATTTATCTTAGTGTAAACTTTTATTTCTTAACTCCATAAACATAGCGTCTTCTCTAAAAAGTATTTCACAAGCAGTGCTTACATCGATGCAACATGATTCGCTCATTTTATGGTCTAAATATTTAATGAAATTGAGGCTGTGATAATTAATCCAATTACAACAACTCTTCCCTATTTGCAAAAACATTATGAAAAGTAAAGACAAGAATGCTCATAATACAAGATATTTACAAAGTTATATATTATTTTCTATACTATATAATTAGAATTCTTAGATTGCATAGATTTGCAGTTTTTGACTGTCAAACTCATATTACATTACTATTATGTCATTTTATTAATATCAGTTTTAAAAAGCTTATTTTCGCCATTCTGTTTTCAAGCAATATTTTCAACATTAATAAATTATTGTACTGTACACAACAAAAGTTTCAATGCAAACTTTCAGAACTATTAATAAAGAATGCAAAATATCTTCAAGAAAAATAATCTAATGAGGATTATTAATCATGAAAATGAAATGGCTACAGATTTCAAAGTTTTCTTTTTAATTTCACTTTCTTCTGGAAGAAATATAAAAAAGAAATTATTGTAATACAATTGCGGAAAAAATATATTGTTGGATGAAAAATCTCCAAATATCAAAAAAATACTGTGATTTCAAACTATGCAATTTTTTTCAACGTAAATTAATGATTCCGAATAATGAACTAAAAAATATTTATAAAAAAAACCCTGATATTTTTCAGATTTTGTAAAATTTATCAGAATTTTTGAGTAGCAGCTTAGATAAAGGTATAAAATCATCAACTGATTGTACCATCTAAAAAAATGAGTGAATTGAAAAAAAATTATCTTCACTTTCGTAAACAGATTCAATTTTCGGAGATACAGAATTGTTTTATTCTTTTCTATTTTAGTACCATACCGAAAGAGTGAAGCTTATCGGGCTTTGATCAAGGCAAAATATTAGCTAAACAATTCTGCATCCAAGGAATAAATCCATAAAATATCCATTCTAAGCTGAAACTACATGAAAGATTGGAAAGTCGAAGATTTTAGTTAACCACTTTCGCAATAATCCTGGTGGCTATAACTCAAAATAGAGAACAGAGAGGCCAAAGATAGTTTCTTCGAGGCAAGATAGGCAGATTCATCTGTAGGCAAAAAACAAAATGTCTTGTAAATAATAAAAAATGAGATGTAAGCGCCGTGTACCAACCTAGCATTGATAAGGCATTGCAGAAAAATCTTAATGGCGTGCAAAAAAATAGGAAAGAAATCTTTTATTTTCTAAACGGCATCTTGGTCCAAGTATAAATTTTGCTAGGAACATTTCATTGGCTTGGACAAACTCGAATAATATAGTGCTTTCGAACGGAGAATTGTTTAATTTAAATGAGCTGGTCGTAATTATGCTTTACTGATATGATGTGCATATATAAAAAAAAATGATTTTTTTTCAAAATGCCAATTGAGAGAAGGCTTAATCATGCGTTGGTACGCTTTTACTACAAATAGTGTAAATGAAATTGTTTTTAGAAAAGAGAATGAATTCCATGTTATATCAAGACTCGTTGAGAGATAGTTGTGAATTGTGATAAATTTTTCGAATCGGAATTGCTGCCAGAGCAAAAGACCATACAACTCTATTTTATACAAAGTGAGATTACTGTCTCATAAAAGCAGAACAGATAAACTTTTTCGGCACCTCAAGATGTATTAGATAGAACTTTAAGAATGTTTAGCTTTTCCTCACATTTCTTTGTTAGAATGAAATATGAAGATGGAAAGAGCTTCTGGTCGAAAATTACACCAAGAAATCTAACTTTGAAGATGACAGGAAATTACACTATTGCGGATATAAATTTTAAGGTCAAAATGATGACTATTTTTTACAGAAATGGGAACAAAAAGTTTTAACCAGATTCCAACAATTCTTGTTTGAAAATTGCATACCCATTCTATTCCCACCATTTGAAAAGATTATTCACATCGGTTTGACACCACCTTTGAACAAATCTCAGATTCGCCCCCTGGCATTAAATTCGTAAATCCTTAACACATAATATATCCCCAATCTAGAATAGAAGCTTTCAAAAAGTCAGAGAAATAGAAGTAACACTCAGTAGGCCACCTGAGATTTAGTTTAGTTTAATGTAAAATCACAAATGTCTAAGGGTCATGTTTAAGTGAAGATGGGTATTCTTGCTATTCTTCTTATCCTCCCCCTTTCTTATACAATTTTCGTCTTTAAAAATAGATCTTTCTTTGTTGATTAATGTTAGTCCTTTTTTTTGAGGTAAAAATAAGTTCGAAAGTAACTTGAACTTAATAACTGCAATAGAAACTAATGAAAAAGCACCACTTATATTATTTTTGAAGATGTTATTATACATAAATTTAATATATTGCAAATAATATTGTTGGGAAAAAAAGCAATTTTGATTGGATTCAAAAGGTACGGATAATAGTACCATCGCTTTTGTATTACGTCATCCTTTAAGTGATTGTGTCAGCTTTGTGAGTAAGATATGACAAAATTTGGGTTGGTACAGTTTCATTGACTATTACTGAAAAGAATAGCAGCTAAATACTTAGAAGTGTATTGAACTCCTAAGTATTTAGATGCTATATATAGTAGATCCTAAAATCCCAAATAAATATAGAAGTTCCCCTAAAATAAATTCCTCTAAATAAACATAGACTTTGGAAAAAAGATGATAATGATGTGTTTTCTACTGAATTTCGGATATATTTTAGAATAATTAACTCACTGCAAAATCATACTCTGCATATCAGCAAACTAATAAATATTTATTTTTCAGGCACTCGTATAGTAGTAAATAAGACATACGTGACAGTTAAACGTCAGAATCAATTTCTCATTATTATAAGAGAACACAGAATAGTGCACGGAACTGTTACATCAATTATTCCTATTTTGCATCACAAAGATTTGTAAATGAAATTACTAAAATATACATTTAGAAAACATTATCGTTGAAAATAAGCCCAAAAATCTAACAAAAATTCATTGACTTTTTTTAATCACAAAAACTGGTTTAATTCACACATTTTCGTATAGTACTTGTATTCCAAAAATTTCCTGAATTTTTTTTCAGCAAATAACTTCATAAATATAATTAAAAGAATAATGCTATTTGCACAAGATATCTTCATGACGTTGTTCGATCTTCTGAATGAGGTACAATATTGGGACGACATCTCATTACAATATTATCGGATATTTTGGGCTATTAAGAAACCTATAGAAGCTTAAGTAATCAATTATATATAAAAAGGGGGCGAGATTCTTTGTTTATACTATTCCTTTGTTTGTAATACATACCTTCTTGAAGCGTACCGATCAAAATTTGCTCTAAATTGAGTCCCTAACTTGGATTGGCCAGGATATTAATTTTGAGGTTGTAGATCAAGAAGAGAAGATTCTACTAATTATATGCGAATAAAATTATCAATGTAAATAAATATATTTATATCAAGCGAAGCAGAATGTCTCAATAAGCTACAGCTTTTTTTATCAAAATATATGTGATAAGCTGTGCTTTCATTCTTTCTCTGTACATTTGACTCAGCATGGTCAAGTTTGACTTTTACGCCAGAAAACTTCAACTTATGACGTAATCAATTTTAACTGCCATATTAATAAACTTTAAATATCATCGCAAATTGCCTTTTCGGCCTTATAAATCCGAAACGCTCTAAAAACTTTTTTTAAGAAAGCAATTTTGTATTTATTACATACGCTGCACTTGATACAACATTTTTCACTTTACGTTAGTAGGTAATTTCAAAGTATTGGCAGATGAATAACTGCAAGCACAATTTCAAGACGTGCTCTTGGAGCTAAATACATCCAATTTTCTATTAAATATCGATAAAGCAAAGACCGATATTCAATATTCAATCCTCTTGATTTAAGCCTGGACCCTTTAGCACTTTACTCTTAGATCTTGGAAAATTATAATCCTATTGCATTTGTTTCTGATATTGTTTTGATGCGTCAAATCAGTCAAACTTTGAAACAGCTGTATTATTTTGCATTCATTTTCTGATGAATGCAAACTATCGCTTTGCATTTCATCGGCATTTTATTTTCTGAAAAAAAAAGCAGTTCAATCATCCACATACACTTTGTTACTTTAATGATACGGTTTGAAAGTATCTTGAAATCTAAGTTAAACATACCCTCATTTAATTCTGCAAAATACGTTCTGGTACATCGATGAAATGCATAGATGAGATTTAACACAAAAGCTTCTAAATAATTTTCTTTTAATCTCCCTGTATAAATCTCTACCTTTTATAGGAAAATGCCACTTCAAACAACTACCGTAATTTCGGAAAACTAAAACGCAAAACGTGTCGAAGTAATATTAAAGTTCCCGATAATACCCTTTTACCGCTTTAACCCCTTCCTCCGTTTTGAATCCATCATTCAGTTGAACTCATTTCAGTTGGTAATTGGATTTGGACTTTAAAGTTTCATCCTTCATGATTTTAAACCTTTTAGGGAAAAAGCATAATAAACTTTAGTTTCGCTTTCATTTGAAGTATCTAAATTTCCTGGATCATTAAATATTTCATCTTCCACTAAATATACCAAAATTAAAATCGCTTAGGTACAATTGGATTATTATTTATCTGCATCGTTCAAATTACGAGGTCTAATTGCTTTTCACGTAAAATAGTTAATTTTTCTCTCTATTATGCGCTGACTTTTTTTACTTGTCATCATAGACTAATCTGGCATATTTTAAAATTTTTCTTTAGAAATTATCTATTTCTAATTCATAGGGATAGGGATTAAAATCACCTTCATAGAACTTGAAAGCAATTTCACACATTAACACACATTTAAAACACATATTTTTAAATTTGGATCTGACTCCTGTACCATACATAAATTTTTCTCCTCAAATTTCATGTTTCATTTCAAAAACATGCCTAATTACCTGCTTCTAATTCCTTATGCCTATTTTGTTTTACTCACCGATATTCATGTTGTATTTTATCATTAATTTTAAATTTTCCTTTATACTGCTATGAAAAAATGTATATGTTAAATTCCCATCAGTTTTCGAATGCTTTATTAAACTAATTTTCTCTGTTTAGACACTCATAAATCTTTCTTGGTAAAGCATTTTTGAGGAAATCCCTTTTTTGAGTAGTTTAGTTACTAAATTCAAGATAATTTTGTTTCAATTCAATCTTTCTGAACTTCGCGGCTATGTTCTTCATTTCCAGTGAATAAAAGTTCGTACATTCAAATTTGATCCCTGTTTTTCTTAACTGGCTTTAATTGTACACTCTAGTATATTTGCTGTTTGTGTACATCTCATCTTTTTAAGTAATTCCCTTTCTCCTTTGGATTAATAAATATTAAATTAGTAAAAAAATATCATTATTATTTTAGAAAAAATTCATGGTGTATTTTCTCTATAAACGTGAATAATTAACATCTAAAGTTTCTTTTTCTGAGGTATCTCTAATGTCACTTTCCAAAACACATTCAGACGAAGTTTTATAAATTTTTTTAATATATTTCCTTAATGTCCTTCACAGCGTTTCTACTGCCTCACATTTTAATATCATTTGATGCATTTTCCAAACAATAATCCTTTTATATGAATTTAACTAATTCTTGAGAGTTTTGATGACCCTATCTACGTCTTCATAGCAACTTTTAAAGACTCATAACAACATTAGTTTTAAACATATAAAATTTGTCCCTTAAATAAGGTTCAAAGAAAAAAAACTTTATCACTAGGGTATCTTGGCGCGTTTTTCGACACTCGCTTACTTTACCAGTTTTGAAGGTTAAATTATAATTAGATTTAATTCACATATTACATTATATTAAATACTAGCCGCCTTTGGCGACCAGCCAGTTCGCCAGTATTACCGCTCGCTACAATTTTCAATTAAATATTTTAAGTAACTGGTCTCTTAATACATTCTCAAAGAAAACATTTTTAATCTTCAAATTTTGATAGTCATACCAAACTTATACTGTTGTTTAGATCGTCTCGTTCAATTTACTATATATATTTTACTAATTTGTTGTCATTTCCGGTAAAACTTCAACTTTAATTTAAAATGGAAATGATGAAATTGCAATTAATATAAAGATATTTTTTAATAAAACCAAGCGTTTTATTTTATTTATCATCTTTATTGTTATTATTTATTATTATTATTATTGAATATGAGTATTGCAAACAGAATCGCTCGGTATTTAAGTCTTATGTGAACCACAAAATATTTTTCATAATTTATGTAATATCTCAAACAATAATTCAACAAAAATTTCTCAGATTCAGCATAAAATTCAGTTTTTAGTTTTTCTTTCAAAAGGATTGAAATGAAATCCACAATAATATTTTGTTCCGGCCTATAAATATATTTCAAAAATCATGAAGTCTGAATTTAATGCAGTAAGGTCTCATATTCTAAGAAATATTCTGGACACACCAAATTTTAAATAAATGAATGAATGTTTCTATTTTCCACGATCAACTAAGACTTGTTTATGAAGTTTTGAATGTTAAAAATTTAGAAAAACTCCACATTTTCATGATCTTAGGCCAATTAATCTTGAGAAACCTGCGCGCTAATTGGCGTATTTTCTTTGAAACGATCGATGGAAAATCTAAAATTATCCTTTTTTTATTGAATAGTGATATTCAAATTTTCATAAATCAGTCAGTTTAAGTGATTGATTTAGTTGATTGGAAATTAACTCTTTTTATTTAAAATATTAGTGTTTCAAGAACATTTTGTTATTCGTGATTTCCACAGCAGAAGCTTTATGTAAAATCAAAAATTCGTTATTTATTAGAGCATTTATTGAATCAAGTTACATAAAATATAATCATTTTCCATTTAGACCATTTTAGCAGATCTGTCTTACTAAAGGTTTACAAATGAGCTGTATGGCCCTGATTTTAATGGATATCCTCACAATTTCGCTTAATTTTTAAATAAATAAAATTCTAATTAAAAATTTGAAAAAATAACCCCCAGGTGCACATTCCCGGCCTCCAAGGTACACGTGCCAAATGTGGTAGCTGTAGGTTGAATGGTCTGGCCTGTAGACGCCAACACACACACACACACACATTGAGCTTTATTATAAGTATAGATTAGATATATTTGAATAAAAAATCACATTTTTATGCAAAGAGATCTTTTACCTCATCTTTGGTGCACTTCCAGTGTTGATATAAAGCCTCACAAAGGAAAAACTTGGAATAAGGAATGGACTTGAAATCTCTTTCCAAATTTAATGACTAGTGTGAATCAAGAACTCGTCCGCTTTTGTGTCTAAGGAGATAGAGAAGGATTCGATAACTTCTCTCGCAGCTCTGACCTTTCTCTTGAAATAAATTCGAACCTTTTGGAATTTTGGCATATTGGGT
Source organism: Argiope aurantia (assembly GCA_026543865.1). NCBI lineage: Eukaryota > Metazoa > Arthropoda > Arachnida > Araneae > Araneidae > Argiope > Argiope aurantia. Next base: position 26,200 of record JAPMOR010070121.1, read on the forward strand.
TTTCTTCTGTCGTCGTTTACACCTCATTAAATGATATCGCATCGACGACTCCTCTCTGTATTTAAATCTTTCGTTAATTTTTATCTTCTTTAAAATCTTTATATTGTAAGCAATCATATTTGGGAAGCGATCTTTTCGAGCAATCGATCATAAAGAATTTTTCGAGCGTTTTCCAAAGTTATTTTTTGTTTCAGAATCCCAAGACTAGCACTTTTCGACGATATTACTTCGCTAAGGGGTGGTACATAGACAGATGGGCGTTTATTAAACCTCCTGATTTGGTGAATAATCTCTTTTGCTAAATGTAAACATCTCCTCCTTCCAACGCTCTTCTCCCCACCCTTTTTTTTTTTTTTTTGGCTAAATAAATGCCTTCTGATGCATGCACAAAAGTGTGGAAGGTTTCGGTATCCGAGAATTTCTCATTACTGGGTGTGTTTAGGTGAACTACCACGTTATTAAATCTTAAGAATAAATTTACTAGTAGTTGTAGGAAATTTCATTCACGGGTTCTTTTCTACCAGTTGCTCTTAGATTCCTGAAAATCTGTCAGACGAAAATGGTTCTTGTTTTCTCATTATTCAAATGGTTACTTATTAAAAAATTTCTGAGGTCTCTTATTCTGTCCCTGGTAATTTGTTCAATGATTTTGCTGAATTTATCCCAAACATGTTTAAAAGAATTTCCAATTTAATCAATACTCACCAGCTTATATTCTATTAAACTAACGGAAATGCAACCAGAACTGCTGAAACAGCTCCATGGTGGTTTGAGAATTAATTGAAACTCTAACCAAAATCGACTGTACTATTTTGAAAAGAAAGCTAAAAAACGATAACAACGAGTCGAATTAGTCAAATTAGCATTTACTATTTTTCTGCTTGGAAAATTAATTTTATTAAATTTTTCTGCTTGGATTTTATTCTACGCGCTCTCATCTGGTGTTTCATAACGATTTCAAAACTTTTTGACTGAATGAATTTTTAGCAGCAATTCGTCTTCAACAAGCATTTGTCTTTTGTTTAAAAAAAAAAAACTGTTTTTATATTTAAATTATTCCAAATTGATATAAATATGAACTATTTTTTAAAATAATTCATTTTTGTCTCTTTTAGCCTTGCTTTTTTTCTTTATTGAAATAAAATTAAGCATTCATTTAAGAAATGATAGATTATCTATGAAAAAATTAATGGATTCATTAATAAATCGAAGTCTGCAATACAATATGTTATTGAAAGATACCATGAACATTTGTGGCCAAATATTGGTCCGAAGACGTCTAAATAATAAAAATAGAATGCATAAAGGAAATATGATGCACTAGCTGGTACCCGTCACGCAGAAGAAATAATTTTGGAAATATGATTTGAAATTTGAAATAGCTGTCTTGTTTAGTTAGGAATGATAGAAAGAATGATATTTATTTTCTTATCGATAATGAATACATTAATTAAAATTGAATGATATATAAAGGAGAAGTATAAATAATATTTATTCTAGTTTGTTTGTTTTTTTACTTTATTATTCAAATGGACTATATTTTCTGTTTTTCCGTCTACATCAAAAACAAATTTCTTGGCTGTCCGAGCATCCAACATACAAATGGCTATGTGAAAAACATGGATTTTCTAGATTCAATCCACACTCTTAAAATGATTGACCTTGCGCCTTGTTGACGGTCATCGAAAATGCATGTCGAATGGGGAACTGCAGTTGTTTGAAATCAAAAGGCATCTCGGTGGGAATAATGGAAATACGTGGAATTTCTCCATTCGATTTTTCATTAAGAATAGTTGCCTCGATTCTTGCCGCATGTCGGTTTTCTAATTCTGATGAACGTGATCGATTAGCACATAAACATTGTCTTTCAATTCTTGCCACATGTTGATCTCGAGATTCTGAAGAACGTAATTTTGTAATTCGTAAACGATCTGCTTTATTGCTCATTTTTTGAGAATCTCGAATTTGCTTATTTCTACGTGCTGCTTTGGTAGATCTTCTAAGGAAAGAACGTTTGGGAGGCATATTTTTTGACGAAGAAATCAGCACGATATTCGCTTGTATAACCGAAATATAGTTAGTCGATTCACTGAATAAATAGAAAAATTACTGTTTGCACCTGAAAATTTCCATTATATATAACTTATTTTGATAGGGATCGATTATAATAATTCTATTTTGTATGTGTGAAAATCTGAATAATATGGGCGGTTCACCGCAGCCAAAATATTGTGCACGCCGAATGACAATATCTTGTGTAGATGACTATTCATTAACGAAAAGAAAAAAAAAATTAGCGCTTGCATTAAATATTTTTTATTTCATTTCACTCACATTGATTGGTATCGATGATAATAATTTTATTTTGTTTGATATATGTGCGATTAACTCCAAATGACATGTGCCGTTTGCCATTTACTATTTACTTTTTGTCGATTGACAATTTTAAAATAATGCTGAATCATAGAAATGTATGAAACAATTTGTTTGTAAATTCTATTGTGTTCAAAATAAATGCTAATAATTGCACTTTGCCTATAAGTGCAAGCAGTAAGTTGACAATGTTTTATCGCAATTGGATGAACGGTACGGCAGCGCATAAAATACGAACAAACGGTAAATCATTTTTATATATTAGATATGGTTCACTGAAGTGACACTTCATACGGTAAGAAATACTAATAATGAACGTGCGGCCCTTCAAAGGCATGCATAAATTTCTGTATTAGATAAAAGAGTCTCGAATTTGAAAAGAAACATGAAAGTGAGACTTTATCTTTCTGGGAATTGGTTCATTTTAGTCATGAGTCAAAGTTTAATATCCATGTGTGAAATGATCGAGTTATGACCTAGAGAAAATCGAACTAACAGTTATGCAATCTAAGAATTGGATGTATCGAACATGGCGCCATGTTGCGAGTTCCACTCGTGTCAACAATTTATGTTTCATTGAAAGATAGGTGCATTTATCTTGATAGTCACAAGGAAAACGTCTGAACTAGGATATAAAAACTGTCCTTTATAACTATATTCACTTTTCAGCATGATAATGATCTTCCAAGATTTGTCAGGAATGTTGCCTCTATCGTGTTAAACAGCAGTTTCATATCCCAGTCATCAATTGTTTATAGGAAAAAATCGGCTATGAATTTTTAAAAATATGATTTTCAGAACTAAAATGCACAAAGGAACAAAGGAATAATATTTCATCTTAAACAACAAAAAAGAATTTGGAAGTCATGCCACGTCATTAATAAAGGCTCAAAGAGGACCTAATAGCCAATAAATGATAACATGAAAAAGAGAATGCAATTAATGAGACCGCGTAGTCACATGTATAAGACAAAAAAATTTACAATGGATTTGAATTTCTAGTCCAAACATCGTAACCTGATAATGATTCTTCTGTTTTTTTATATATTTTATAACGTTTTCAGCTACAATAACATGCACACAAAATGTATTTGATATCTTCGCAAAGCACTTACGTATGAGTGCTGAAGATAAAGCAATGAATATTATTGATGCAAAATATATTTTAATAAATATTTAAAAATCAATTGAAATTATTTTAAAAAAATTATAATTAAATAAAATTAATAGAGTTAGGAAGAAGTATTGGTAGCAAAGAATAGTTCCTTTAGTATACATCGTTAAAGCCTGAAAAAGCTAGGAAATATGTACCTTCTTTATGGTACTCTAGAGTAAAACACTTTCCCGCTTTTTCAGTTCTATAATTTTAAATTTGCTTACTTTAGTTGCAGTCATATTCAAAAAAGTGAAACCAAAACTTTCTTAAGTCCCATTATTCATTAACTACATCAGATATTTGTAAGGTAAGTTGCTAAATTGGACGTTTCTTGGATCTGTAAAATACAATGGTTCCTAGTAAAATTCCATATTCTTGGGGTTTCTCTTGAGAAATAGTATAATGTTCTCAATTACCCCTGACAATTTTTATCGTGGATTAATTAGAAGTAGAAGTTTTATGTAACTGGCCTTTTTAAAGAATTTTCTATGAGACTTACATATTAATTTTCATGCATAAAAATTATTTATTAATAATGATATATCTCACATCATTAGAATGGATACCTGGCGTCAAAAAAAGAAAAATATATAGATGATGAGGAAAGAATATGAAGGCGATAATTTTGGCAACTCTCATGAAGAAAATAGGTTGTGTAAATGGAAGAAGTAATTTGGATCGTACTTGATTTTAAACAAATATCTGAATTTTGATCGATTATGTCAAAAATACCAAAATGAATACCTATTGCTCTTTCGTCTAGAGAATGATGGAGTTAACAGTGATCAACTGAATGTAACAAGTTTGCAGAGCATTAATGGGCAAAATCAAAATTCTGTTTACTATTCAACGATACTTTCTGTTTTCCGAAATTCGAATAAATGTTAATCAACCATATTTTATCGCTGAAGTAGATTTATTCAGGTTGCGTAAATGCCAGAGAAAATTTGTTTAATCGGAGATTGAAAGTTTTTCAACAACTAAATTGAAACATTTCATCTCATTCATTTTAAAGGGCTTTTCTAATTCTTAGCTATTACTTTCTCGTGTTTCAAAATATTCAGCCATTTCTGTTTTTATAAAGATTTTTTTTCAAACGAATTGGAGATTATAAATTACTACAAGTTGAATGTATCAATTAGTTTTGGTATTTTATATGCGATATTCCATGAAAAGATTATATTTTTATTGAAGAACAATACTTTGGAACTTCTAGGCATGGAAGATAAAATAAATTATGGGTAATAAGAAGGAGCTTCTAATCACTTCAAATATATCCTCTTCAAAACAGTTTTTTACAGTGGTCAGAAATCAAAAACTTCATTTTCATTTACCTCAGAGTCTCTGTTTGAAATGTGAAAAGCTAAAAAGAAGCATATAGAAAAAGGTGCTATCATTTGAAACCAGTCAATTCTGAATCAAAGATGTGTTTTTAAAATTCCTATGAAACCTTATTCTCTTGGGCGTCCTTTCTACCATAATTCCACTAATAACACTATTATAAGTAATCTTTCATTCACATGAAATAGCCATCAATTTTAGGTCCATAGATAGATATTATTGAAAAAAAGGTTCTTTCGTCAATGCCTGATTTTTTATAGAATTCACGTAATTGTACGTTTTATTAATTTTTATGAGTTGGTTTATAATACTGTTTTTGTTTAGTTTTGTCGGACATATTAGAATTCCAGAAAACATATCTATTAGCGTTAAATCCTTCCCTTTTGTCATAAATATCAAATTTTAAACTGTTTTTCAATAATACACAACAAAGTAATTTAGTTTTTGTAGTGATATTTAACATATGAGGATGTAGGGGCAATGGACCTACATCCTCACTGCAAAAACAGACTGCATTTTAATAGCCTATTTAATGAAGAAATCAATAAAATCTTATGTAAAAAACAAAACTTAATTGAAAAAGACATCAATAAAGATTTCAACCATAATCAAAATTTATATTTTCAATTAAAAATAATTTCTGTCGTTTTTTAAATATTTTGCATAATTACAAAAATGAAAAATTAGCATTCCCTTATTCATGGAACAAGAACAAAAAAGGATAAAACAACTCTATATATGACAATTTTAAAAAATCAACCAATTTCATTCAACCCAACACTGAAGAATAAATCAATGCTTCAAATATGACACAGATAATGTAAGAAGGATTTTCAACCAAAATTTTTCTTGCAAAACCTTAGAGTTAAGTTGCAAAGAATTTGAAAAAAAATTAATGTCTAAAGCATCGATTTCAGTTTCCTTAATAACTCAGATCACTTCTACCTAAAAGTTGCTGCTGAATTTGATATCATAGTTCTTCACTGAATGAAAATGGATCCTTTTTTTAAAAAACACTTCATAAAAAGAAATTACATATAAGCTAAATTAAATTACAAAGCCTAAAATTGCCGAAATATTTAAGATAATATCCAAGTTTGCGAAGAATGATTCGAGAAAAGCTTATTATAACCATTTATTGATGAAGCGGTTGCAACTACACAATTGTATGCTCAAAATTCTATCTGAAAAAATGAGGTAAAAAATTAAACTATAAACTGATGAGTCAAATATCATCATTATTAGGAAAAAATTCTATAAACAAAATCTTAAATGACATAATATAAATAACAACCTACCATATACAACTGTCTATCCTAAATTTCATAAACAGTCAGTCAAATTAAGAGATGCAACTTGAAAACCTAATATTTATATGACGTGAATTTATTTTTTCACAGCATCTCAGTTTCATCAGAGGTCAAAATTATTCCTGAAACATAAACAGAGCTACTGAATTGATAAAATATATACTTAGGATTTAAAATATCTTTTCCAAAAAGTTGGAATGAAATATTTTTAGGACCTTAAAAAATGGTTTTACATCCTACTAACTTTTGAAAACTCTTTACCACCTACTGGATTGCGTTTAACATTAATTTCAACGGAGAAAATATTTTCCATTAAAAAATAAGGGAACAAGCTTCTCATTTTTACACTTCTTTGAAAGAGCTTTAGCTTGAAATCCTAATTCCATATTCCTCAATATATTTCATCTCAAAAATTTCATTTATAAGCATTAAAAATTTCATTACCAGTGCAATGCAAACGAGTTCAAATTATTCAAAACTAATAATTATTGTGTAAATAATAAAACTAATTGCTTTTCATGAAGGCTAATTTACGGCAGTTGAAATAAAATACTCAATATCTAAATTTTCAGCATTTTTCTCACGTTTATACGATTAATTATAATTGTTCGAAGATTCAAGTTTCATCATCAATTCGTAAAAGTTGTTCATCATTTTGTTTTGGGGGGAGAGCAACTGAAATTCATTTCGGTGCAATCCCAATGCCACTCTGCATCTTAATCGTATTGAAATGAAATTTTTATATAATTTTTTGGCCTGTATATATTGCTACAAAATTATGAAAGAAAAATATGCTGTGTTTCAAGCAGTTAAAAATTATTTATTACAAATGTTCATATTTCTTAGGACATACAATTTGTTTTTAATTTTTGCATAATATATTGATGGCATATTATCATATATTCTGTAGGTTTTGTATAATTTGGCTAAAAATTCTGTATGTTATTAGCAGAATTCAGAAAATACTGGTAATAAAACCTTTATATCTTTCGAAATCTATGAGCTATTTTTACGAAAACACTTTTAATTGTTGCGTATAGTAAACAAAATTATTGAGGAAAGTTTCAAATTATTCTGAACATTTTATAAGCTTCGAGACTAAGTCATTTTCTTCTTAAACAATTTCTGGTATGTTCCCTGAATGTCCTCATGACTGAATCTTTACTAGAAAATGCGAGTTCATGCATATTCGTTACATGGTCGAAATTACAAGAGCTGCTTGCTAGTTTTATTGAAGAAATTCAAAGAAATATGTAAAAACAAAGGAGTTGTTTAACAGTGGCTCCCAAAAAGTGTTTGTACACTTACGAATTTTTAATGAAATACTTCTATATTCTTCATTAAAATTAATATTTTAGAATGAAAATTGTCTGGTAGCATGTTGGTAGAAAATTGTCTGGTAGCATCTATAATTGTTTCTTAACAAAACTTGATTAAATATTTTAAGTGCATACAATAACTTTTTTTTGAAAAATAAGTAATCAAAAAGAAACAAGAAAAGGATAATCGCTCATAGATCTCGTACACTTTAAAGAAATCTGTGTATAATAATTATTATTGAGATATTTCGGTCAATTACTTTTTACCAGAATGCCCCACTGCAAACCACAACACCTTTTAAACGTCCAGGCATAGTTTTTTTTTATTTGTTTGCTTTTATTATTTCTGCTCCAATGTTGCTCCATTCTTGCATCAGTTCAATGTTCTTATTACTGTTATGTTTTCATACTCTTACTTCCCATCTTGCCCAGATATATTCTATTGGATTTATATCCGACAATTTAAGAGGTGTTTGCAGACTTTGTGAACAATTATAATGACACTAGAGGAGAGTATCAAGAATAGTGTGCTTAATACCATTATCCTGACAAAAAAACAAAAAAACAGCTATTTCCACTATTCAAATTTTGGGCTGATAATTTTTAATATAATTAAATAAAGAGCTTGGTCACATAATAAACCACACTTAAAGACATCTCCGTGCTTTACTGATCCAGCAAAGCGTGTGTGTGTGTGTGTATTTGATAATCTCAAATTAACTACGTTCTAAAAATAATTTCTTTATCATTCGAACTCTGACTTCATTATGACTAGTATTTTTGAGTTGCACTAACTATTATTTTTTCCCCAGAATCAAACCGATGTGTCAGCAAATTCTTTTCTAAAACTATATAGAATAGTTTCTCACGGTTCTCTCTTTCCAGTTTTCTGCCTTTCTTGGACAAAAAAAAATCTTTACTAAAAATAAAAATCTGACTAACACATTAAATCTTGAAAACTAACATTCGTTACCATAACTGCTTCTTATCAAAGTTACAACGAAGCTGGAGTTCTAGTGAATAGAAAATTATTTTTAGTAGATTAATTAAAAATTATTGCAATTTCTCTCCACTGCAAGCCTCGCATGACAGCGAAGTGTCCTTGCCATCAGAAGATTCTGCGAAGATAGAGTAGCTTAATAAATAATTAAATAATTTAAAATCTAATTTACCACTGATCATGAAACAATTGTTCAATACACGGAAATATATCGAAATAATTACAAATATGCAAAAAAATTGAAATGCAATAGTATAAATAATATGAAGGAATAATAATAAAAACAGATTTCAATTAAATATTTTGATTTCAGTAAAATGTGAATGATATATAATAATTTAGCAAAATATTTCAAGATAGTAAAAGATAAGAGTTACTAACATAACTATTTGATGGTAATGACTTCTTCGTTTATTCATGACTCTATTTAAATTTTCCTGAAGAACTTAAGCATCTTAGTTTAGAAATATGCAGAATTTTGGAATTTGTGTTAAATAATTTTTTAATTTTTCATAATTGTTTACAAACATTATTTAATTTTATCTAATTATCTTTTTAATCCACACTTATTCTCTTTGATAATCTGAGCATCAAATTTTTACACTCAAAACTTGGAAAAAAAATTATTATTATATTTTTTATGTAAAGAAATTGTCTAAATGATCATTTTTGTTTTCAAATTTGACAAAAAAAATTATTATTTTTTCAATTCTTAATTGTATTAACAAAGATCGTGACAGTGTCTAACAAAATGTTCAAAAGATGACATCTAAATTTCTGAAACATTATTCTTTGGAGCAGAGTGAGATATTATCTCGAACAGAAATGAGCACATTTCGATTTTTCAATGGCCACATCTGGGTTAGTACACACTGCAATTATCTCTTGATAAATTAAACTTTTTCATTTTTATAAATTAACACTATTCCATGTTCCCTGTTGCAGTTAAGGTAATTTGATCCTTAGAGACATGAGAAGGTAGAAAATAGATGAATTTTCTTTTTCCATTGTAAATAAGCAGTATAACACTTTTCAAACCACACAGGGTAAAATTTATCCTTAAAGGTAAAAAAAGATAGACAGTTGGATGTTTCTTTATGAATAAAAATATTTTTGAATGCTCTAAAAAACATATAATTTAATGCTTTGCATCATATTAAATTTTTAAACCAAATAATATCAATGACATTTTTCAAAAATAGTAATATTTTTTAATACACTTTGTAAACTTAGTTCACCCAACATTTAAAGATACCTTTTAAACAAGCAACACTTCTCAGTAATAATACCAAATATTTATTTATGGAGATTTTCAAAACAAGAATTATTCAAAATAAATTAACTCGTTTACCTAAAAATAATCAATCCCTTTACATAATAATGAGATTAATTCTTTTTGATTTAACAGTGCATTATAGTAACGCTATAATTTAAAATGCAATTTGTACTCGATTCCAAAATACAAAATTGTTATGCAATTAAAACATTGCAAATCATATAAAAAGCACTTAAATAACTTTCAATTTTTTTAACGCGAAATATCTTAAAATTCAAATTTTTTAAATAAAACGCTCTTTCAAATGGTCAAAATGTTTAAATCAATAGATTTCATATATTTTAAATATCAATATATCAATTAAAATGAGTTGAATCAATATACAATACAATTTTCAAGGCACTGGAACAATGTTTTCGATTACTTTTCACTTTATCTTGAAAGTTAAACACAAATTTTTTTCTTTTTCTTTTCTTTTTCATTTTGTTCTTGCTTGCATAATTTTATGGAGATTTTAAATGCCTATAGTTTTTTAAGGAAATACTTTTAAAAAACCTGCAGCCTTGAACACAACACACTTTCTGAAGATTGGAGAAAATATTTATTACTGGAAAACAGAAAAAGTGCGATGAGACGTAGTCATAGTAATTTTAAGCATGGAGAATTTATTTGCTTGTTTAAAACTTTGAAAACATTTTTAAGCTTAATGAATATATCGACGAAGGATCGAAACACAATAGAAATAGACTGATCAATTGAGTGGAGATTCCGAGGTGTTTTTCATCACATAAATGATAACTTTTTGTAAAACATAATAAGTGACCTGAGACAGACTGTCCTGACAAGACATACCTTGTAAAGACAGATCTCATTCGAAGCTCATGTAATTTTAGAAAAGAATTTACAGTTGTGATTCCGTAGGAAATAGCCCGCATAACTCAGAAATTAAAGTTATTAATTTCTGAGTTGTTGCAGCGAAGTTACAGCGAAGCCAAAGTTCGAGTGATTAGAAAATATTTATAGTGTAGATTAATAAACAAATTATCACACACGCGCACGCTCAGATATGTAAAACATATCTGAGAAGTTGCATGGCCGAATAGAAGAAACTTTTGAAATTTTAGAACTTTGATTCATTTCAACACGGGAGGCATAATTTACGTACAAACAATAAGAGGTAAGAAATGTTTCTGCCTACATTTCGATACAAGAGGAGAAGAGACCAAGATTTTTCTTTTCTCTGATTTTACTATGAGATGTTGATAAGGATTTCTTTGACACGTGTAGATTTAGGATAGGGAAATTAAGATATTGTTTAAAAAATGTTGTAAGCATTCTGGATTTTTATCCCTTCACTCGAGAGCGTGGCAGCTTGCTGAATTAATTAAATAAAAAAGTGAGAATTGGATCAGGAAATAGGAGACCATTTTAGAATGAAGTTAAAATGTGTTAAATTAAGATAAAAATTATATATATAGCAATTTAAATAAAAAACAAAGACAAAACAATTTAAAAATTTATTTTTATGACAAAGGGAACGAATTCAAACTTAATGTTAATAGATGGGGTTTTTGAAATTCTAAAAGGTCATACAAAATTTACAAAAACACTATAATAAAACAACTTATAAATATTAATAAAACATGCAACTAAAAGAATTCAATAATAAATCGAATCAAGCGCTTAATAAATAATTTCATTTTTAATAATGTCTATCTTCTACCTATGAAATTTTAATTAATGATTTTAACATGCAGTAAAGGATTGCGTATTAGATTGCATATGTGACGCAACTGTAAATTGGAGAAGAGTCATCCAAGCCACAAGGTCTATTATGTACCTCGAAAATATATCTTTTAGTCAGAATTCAAGGATCTGAAATGATGATATTTTCCTTTATAATTTTTTCCATCTTCCTTTTATATAAATAGATTCTTATTTTAACTTCTTTCTTTCTATACTTTTAGTTAAAAATTATATAATTTTTTTCTGAAATTCCTATCATTATATTCATCGCACATCTCAACTTTCCTCCGACAATATTCCTAACAGGCGATAAAGTTTGTAACTCGGTTCATCATCAAGTACCAGTAAGTAAGTACTTTTGCTCAATACGCAAAGAAGTGTATTTTAATTGAATATATTTTATATCTGTTTGGAATTCCTATCTACATTGGTCTCTTATAACAATTTCTGGCTGTTTGCAAATAAAAAAAGGCCTTTCGCGATGAGAATTCATCCCATCCACTGCTGAGAAATGAACACATCGACCGCCTTGATTGACCTTTTGTTTTACTTTTATTATTGACCTGCGATTCATTTTCCCCCGTGTTCCTTTCATTGCAGCATTTTGACCAATCGTACCATTTGTGTTTTACATTTTCTCCCCTCTTTATTCATATATTTTTTTATATTTTGTCACTTTTCTTCTTTGATCCAATTTACTTCCGTTTTTATTGTATCTTATTGGGGGTTTCTATTTTTGCTTGTGTTGCACATATGATCGATGAAGATCTTCAGAAATTTTCCTGATATCTTCAGAAAATTATTGCATGAGACATAATAATAGAAAATATTTCTATAAATTATGTATATAAAGCAGGAATTCTACTGCAGAAGCATTTATAGATCTTTAAGTTGCATGGAGAGTATTGTTGCTTATTTATCCTGTAAGATCACTAGACGGTAGCTGCAATGCCCCATCTACTCTCTAAAATGGTAATAATTCAAATTGTCTCATAAAAGTACGCGAGTTTTCCAAGCAAAAATAATAAGAAGAGTTAGGCGAGAAATTATCTCTCTTTTCTTCCAAATGAATAATATAATATATTCATAAATTATGTTACGAATGGGATATATTAAAATAGTTTCGTAATAAGGAGAAGTTGAATACCTCATTTAAATATAGAGTTGAATTACACGAAATAGTCAAAATCTATCTTTTATTGGACCAAAGGCAGGCAGCCAATGGGTCGTGTCGACATGTATTTTATTTTTCAGATGTATTCTACATCTTGGAGTTGTCAAATGAGAGTAAACAAATATTTTTCGTGTCTGAGCTTCATCCTATTTATATGCTTTAAATGATTAAATTGTAGTTTATAAATTTAAAATTTCACCTATCAGTATTTCAGAATGGCGGATTCTTTAATATTTTCTTTAAGGCAATTATTTTCCTTTGTCTGTAGATGGGTGTAGCTGTTATACCACTGAAGTGTTAGTGTGATGTTCCTTGCGAAGCACAATTCACTCCTTTTTCCAATACATGTTTGATATTTCAGTTGGTTTGTTCAATGACGGAATCTCTGCTCATTTTTGAATTTGTCTTCGATTAGGTTTATTGCTAATAACAAAAGATGCAACTCGGTACACCTGGTTACAGAAGTTGTCTTCGAACGACTTAAAAAAGTACTGCCTGCTTTTTCTCCTAATGCAATCCTCGTTTTCAACTAATACGATCTACTTCAACCTGTTCTGAATGAGTCACTGAAATTGATTTATTCGTCTACTCTACAAAACACATATCTCACAATAAATCTTTCTGCTTTCTAGAAAAGTGTACTGCATAGAAAAATTGAGAATCATCTTGGCGCATCTCATGGTTTTTTTATCAGGTGAATGTTTTTTGCATTTTCCTTTTAAGTATCTGAAATGTTGTATTAATTTGCTGTTTCTAGATGAAAATTAAAGAACAGTATAAATGAACGAATAGTGTAACAAAGAATTCTGACAGAGTCGACACCGCTAAATATCAATATCTTAAATCCAAGAACTTTATTTGTGTTATTACCCTTTTTAACTTAATAATTCATATTATTAATAAATAGTTCTAATTACTAAATAAAAATGTCTATAATCTACTCATAATTGAATATAATTGAAATATCGTTCACAAAGTGTCACTGTAAATATGCCATTTGAGTGTCCGAGATGGGTTTTTTTTTTAACGAACGAAACAATAAAACGAATGCTGAAATTTTTCTTTTCAGTCTTGATTACCATTTCATTTTATCAAAATTTATTTCAGTAATGACATAATTTTCATAATTTAGTGATTAAAACTATTATTTAGTATTACGTAATATTGCAGTAAAATTAGTATTTAACAAAGCCAGATTGAGCTAAATTACATAAATTGCCATATTCAAATATAGTGTATTTAGACATTCATTTTTGCATTGTCGGTTCGATTATCGGGATTTCAGATACTCGTCTTTGGGATAGAAAATGTCTCTTTTAATTCATAAAAAAGGGATCAAAAACTAATACGACTTCGATAAGCTTAGTTTTGTGCCTATCGAGTCATTCTAGGGTGAATATATTAAATGAAAAGAGATTCTACCTTTCTTAAAAATGTTAGAAATTGTTCAAATAATACACACAGTTTCTCATTTATAAATAAATTTGAACTGATAATAAATGAATCCATTTCAATGAGACTGCTGATTGATGACATGAGATGAGTGGATGGAGGCAAAATGAAACTGGGCGGTACCATTTGTTACGCATATAGGCTTTCTTTATAAATGCAAGTTAAATTTTCTAAAGAAGTCTTCAGAGGGCAGTGAAAACCTTCAATATTTCAAGCCAATTATGTTTAACCATCTCATTGAAAGCACAGGTCTCTTCAATTTATGACACATCATTAACTCAGTTTATATTTTTCAGGCAAATGAGTTATAAGTATTGTATATAAAACAAATCCGATCTCTATGCATATAATTATTGCATAAAATGCGAAAAAAACACAACATAGACTCTGTTATAAACAATGCAATCTGAAATTTGCGTTTTATTTTGAAATTCGTTTTCTGTGATCGTTAAGACAAGTAAAAGTTTTACTTTCCCATGTACAAAGAGAAAGTATTGTAATTGTCAAAAAAAATGAAATTCGAGATAATCGTCGATAGAAATGGATGGTCGCTTTCGGACATCCGGAAGCATTCATCCATTTCAGAGGCCAACAAAAACGTTTCTAGAATTATTTCTGCCTGGCTGTCTGTGAACACAATAACTCAAAACACTTAGAGCTTAGCATATGGAATTTAATATATAATCTTTACAAATTTGCAGAATTGCAAAATTAACAAAGAGGAAATCTGCCTTCCCGGCTGTTTGAATACAAGATAGCACGATACTAACCAAACTAAAGGAGTTAAATAAATAAAATTTGTTTCACAAATATAGCATCTAAAGTATAGATCTGTATAAAATTAGGGAACAATGCTATCAAGGGTTTGACTGTATGTCTGTTTATAGTTTTGTATGCGTTTAAACGCGATAACTCAAAGAGACAATAACTTCAACAACTGAAATTTGATATATGATCTTATGACTAATTGTAATTCTATGCAAAATTTTGTTTTCAATAGGTTGTAAAAAAGGCGTCCACAATATATATTCGTCTTTCATGTACGTGAGTATTAACTGCATCGCAACGATTCAGGCCAAATGAAAAAAAGAAATCGCCAAGGATCACGTGTTAATAGGCCCTTTCGTAACAAATGTTGGTAATGCGGTTAGTAATGAACAAGTTCCAATTTTCTTTACTATACTGTAAAGCACTCAATTTACATGTGCAGAACTTTGCAAATAAAAATCTGAGCACTCATGGCGTTCTCGTCCTTGCTCAAGGTTCGCAATTTTATGCGGTGGTGGGAGCGGATAACACCTTTATCAAAGAGCATGCAAGAAAGTTTCAGGAAGACTATTACCGCTGGTCTTCAGGAAAATATTGCAATGAATCTTGCTTATAAAGATTTTCCTTTATTAAGAGATGGATTTTCGCAAACTGAATACTCATGAGATGAAATTAGTTTAATAGAAAGCCATGTCTCTGATTAAATCATGGGCAATGAATTCCGTATCACATTAATATAAATATTTTTTGATTGATGTGAGCTTCCACATGTTGATATTGAAAAGTGAGTTAATATTCAGTGTTGATATTTTTAACCAGCGGGGGATTTCCCCTTTTAACATTCTTACGTATGTAAACAACATGGGGCGTTTTTTGTATAGCATCCTTGCACAATGAGGAGATTCAAGTATTCATTTGGACTTTTTCCATTTCGTCGATTGAATCCAAAATTTAATATCAAGACAAAGTCTCATTCATCGAATTTATACATTTTTTAATTATTGCGTTTACACACTATTGGCCGACAGGCAATCAACCTTTCTATACGTTTGGTCCAAAATTTGATGCACTTCTGCAGTTTTGGTAAAATATCATACAGGTTATCTTCACTTGATATTTCGTTATCGTGATCATATCAAATGCACGGATAGATAGACTTTCTGCAGACTATATTTTTAGACGGCATAAAAATATAGATATATACAATTTTAGTGTAAAAATCTAGAACCAAATTCCATTCTTCTAGGATTTTTTTTTTTTTTTTTTTTTTTTTTACTTTTTAGTTATCGTATTTACAGATCGATTGACCGATAAATATAACGAAATCAAAACGAAATCTTTTAAATTATTGAAGCATTCTGAAAACGTATTTCGGGCTCAATTTTTTGTTTTGAATAATATTCATTTAACTAAAAATTCAGCAGAATTTTTCTGTGCTCGTATAAGTAAACAGAATTTCGACGATGTGAGTTTTAATTTTTTTAAAAAACAATACACTTTGAAAAAGAAGAAATCGACGAAGTTCCCGGAAGATCGATCTGGAGTTATTTAAATTGGTCTACGGCCGCCCACTCTTTTTTTCAATTAAATGACGAGTGAAATGCCTGAACATGAGCATGAGGGACATTACGACTCTGCGTGGGAGAACAGACCCATATAAACCTAGAGATGACCTTGAAGTTAATGATGTTACAAGAGAAGGAAAAAGGAAAGTATCGATCTTTTTATAGAACATTTATTTCACTCTTGAAATGGCAAAAATGAGTTGTTTTGGGTTCCTTTTTTTTTTTATTTTTTCCTTATTATTTCTAATAATATCATCATCTTGGTGTGTGCAAATAGTGGAAAGAATTTTAAATCTTTTTAAAATGCATTTTCTATAGAAATCGTCACAAGATCATCAATTTTTCGACGGTCTCCGACGTTCATAATAATCTATTCATATTTGTAAAAAGGTGAATATGATAGAAATTAAAGAAATTACGAATTATATAATTTTTTTCATTTACAAGATTAACTAAGAAACTGGATAATATGTCGAACTTCAATTGTTTGATATGCTTTTTTATTAAATCAAAATTCAAAATCCAGTTTTTTCAAGGAACTCGTTATTTATTCATTTCTATATGCCAAACTTCTTAGTTTGATATTGCCTATTAAGTTTAATAATTAAATATACAGGTTGCATTATTTCCCAAATCACAAAATATTCCCAAATTGTTTTCTTCAAGCATTAGTGATTCATTGCAATAATATTTATTGTTTCATTTTACCCTAAAATTTTCTCATGTAGCCTAACAAAACCTTCTGTTTCTGAAGATAAACTTTTTATACAAAAGAGGGCGTAAAATCAACCCTAATAAGCCCATTTGAATTTGGCTATTGGCAATTATCGAAATCTAATTTTCTCATGTGAACTTTCCTTAATTTAGAGGGGAAAAGTAAACTAAAATTGGATAGAGAGAGGAAACGAGGATTCTCAGCAATGATTCTCCGACAAAAGAATGATCAAATGATATTAAATTTTATTTCTTCCTTTATGACTCTCTATATTTAAAAAAAAAACTATTCAAAGCAGATCTTAAATATCTGCTGGCAGCCTACTCGAGAGCTATCATTGAAGTAAAATCTGTGGTATTTTTATTAGATTTTTAATTAACTGAGAATAAAAATAAATTTTAATGTTCAAATAATAAATAAAAAAACAATCTTACAAGATCTTAAAATTCAAAAAATTATCTTTTCAGAGTTACTTATTTAATTTTCTTCTAGAGGTTAATGAGATGAAAGCTGTTTATTTATCAATCATGTTATGATCATAAGTATAAAAGTTGCTAAAATATTAAGAAATTTTATCATTTCAACACACTTTCAATACTGAAACTTAAATGTATCTTGTAAGAATGCTATTTATTCTTGTAGAATTTTAGCCATTTATTTTTTATTCAATTTCGTAGCAGGTTTTTACTTTCATTTTACCTTTAAAGCATAGCAACAATATTCTTTTTAAATACCTTTACCTTTATAATAATACCTTTCTTTTTATAATTAAATAAATTATTTTATCTCAATTACTTTGTTAAATTAAAATTAAAACTTTTTTCATTTTTAAAGAAATAGTTTTCCATTCTCAATTATCTAGTTTATGAGTCAATCATTTAAACACTATTTTCATTTATTTCATTCTCGGCTTTTTTTTTCTGCAGCATAAAATGTATTTTGTAGCAACTTCAATTATTTTTTCGGAATGCTTCACTTGGAGGTACCTTCCATCTTCTGCTATCTTGATAGGAACGTTCCTTGAAAAGCTTCACAGTCATGATGTGTGTGTTTTGGAACCGATCAAAAATCCACCTTATCAAATCTATCGAGAGTCAAATGTATTCGTGTCATTCTTATCATCTGATAGTCCGCGGTGGCTTGATAGTAAGGTCCAGGGTTCCAAGTTCGAGATTCGATTCCACCGCAGAATCGCCTTGTAAAGGGCTTGGTGCATGCTAAATCCATCGTTGTCAAATATCCTCCCACTGGTGTGGTGCGGAAATTTGGAAAGGAGTTGTCAGTTCAGGGGTCGTCTTCTTCATCTGACCACAATTCAAAATTATGAGGTCCGTCCCAAAATAATCCTAGTATTGTTTTAAAACGGGACGTTAATAAAACTTCACTAAACTAAACCTCATCATCTGATTATGATTTAAATTCACGGACTCAAAATAGGCCTGATTTAGCTTTAAAGCGGGATATAACTAAACTGGGCTAAGCCTTGATTTGGGTTGACAAATGATGAGCGTCATTTCCATTAGATAGTTTCGTGAGTTGTCAGTGTGGTAGTTTTGCTTTTCCCATAGACAACTCTGAGCCTTGCTGAGATCCCTTGTTGAGGAATTTTATCCCACAGTCATGCTTAAAAACACTTCTATAAATTTATGATACTCACTGTCTAAATTAAAATACCTAATTTTTTTTTGTTATATGTCTTCTACTAATCTGCCATCTTTTGCTATATATAAAAGATTCCAAAACTATTCGAAGGCAATCATAGAATCATTTTACAAAAACTTCTGCTCAATTCTTCATTTTTTAGTTTTTACGGAAGCATTTGTATTGTCATTTTTAGAATATTTCACGAAACACACCATTCTGAAATTTATTTAACCCGATTTTCTGAAATCTTGGTACCCAAGCAGACATAAGCACTATGTAATCGCCGTCCTTCAGGTTTTGTGTGTGTGTGTATAAATAACCAATTTATTCAATTTGGCCCATTCGTAATATTTAATTCCATCATAATGTCATTCTTTTTAATATATATAATGTCATATCTTTGAGAGTTTCTATATTTCAAGCAAAATGGTCTTTATTCAGGAATGACACTTCTCTACTTATTTCCTCTCTTTTTCATTTATTATTTTTTGTCATTGATACTTCCACCAATGCACTCAACTAAATTTTGGTTCTAGAAATGATGTCACTTCAATTTCTAACGCAACTATGCAAAAAGAAGGAGATGTCTCTTTAATTATTTTTTAGTGAATCTGTAAGTCTATTGCTGTAAATAATCAAATTCATCTGCAATATTCCTTACACAATACAGATTTCTGCAGTGCCTCACGAGCAGCGCATTCATTTCTTTTAACTCTTTGTGAAGGGAAGAAGTTGACACCGAAAGTATAATTTCAGAAGTGTTAGAGCTAATTTGGTTTAGAATATTCCTCCATCGCGAAATAAAAAATTTCATGGGCCTAAAGTTTGAAAATAATTCAAACTAAAAATTGATTAGGAACATTATCATTTAAGAGCTACTAAAAATGAAACATTTGTTCAGTCATGAAAAAAATGAATATCTTCCTCAGAAGTCTTATTTCATTGAAGAAAAACAACTTATTGTTGACTATGGCGTAACTACCTTTCGAGGTTCAGAATATAAGATTTGATTTTTAATTTCCACTCAGGACCACCAGGCACAACTTGATCTTTTAAATCTCGGTGCTTCCTCTAGCGGTTTCAGTAGATGGTTTTTAAAAATTATTAAATGACTTAAAGGAGGAGTGGCTGCTAATAATTCAAATCGTCATAAAATTCAGAATTATTAAAACTGTATAAAGAACAATAAGAACATTAAAATCAACCCTTTATTTATAATGTCGCATTTTTTTTTACTAACTGACCGGTTACACATCA
Source organism: Argiope aurantia (assembly GCA_026543865.1). Lineage (NCBI taxonomy): Eukaryota > Metazoa > Arthropoda > Arachnida > Araneae > Araneidae > Argiope > Argiope aurantia. The sequence continues at coordinate 46,296 of JAPMOR010070121.1, forward strand.
GCTTCACATGAAACTGTAGAATCGTTTTTTTTTTATATTCTCAGTATTAAAAGAGTAGCATATTTATATAGTTATCTCATTATATAAAAATAAGCAAAATATTAAAGTAAGTTTCATAACGAATTGATATGAAGTACTCGAAAGGAGATATTATTAAAACAGGGAGACTTCATCACAATTATAGTATATTCTTATTATTACGAACCCTTAAATTGTTTTCCTTTTCAATTAGTCCCATAATAAGGAAAAGAGTTTTATAGATAGATAGCTGTAATGGGTGCTTAATAGATGTTGGGATGCCATATCGACAAATTTGGTGACCATTTGGCTACAAAAATGAAAGCTTTTGAATATGTGGGAATTTAGGCGATGCCTCTATTAGGTGCCAAGATACCGGATCATTTTAGATCTTTCTATAACCTGCCATGGGAACTATAAAAGTAGAGGTGTACATACGAGAAATTATAGTCGAGTGATTTCTCTCCTTAGAATGTTGGCGCCCAGACAGTTCTCTCTAAGCACTTTGTGTTATTGCGGTTGTTAGCTACTTCAGTATTGCTGATTTCTCCAAGTGTTATTTTTGTGTATGTTTTTGTTTTCTTGCAGAAAAACTTTCATTATCCATTACCTAGTTTTGTTTCACTGTACACTCACTAGACAGACTTTCCATAACATTATATACGAAACTTTATTCTCAGAAAAATACTTTATACGCTTCCAGTTTCTCATATAAGGCGTACACATGCCTTGAATGAGAGACTAGAAAAAGAGAAGAAAATATATAAAGAGAGTATATAAAAGGAAGAGAACATACAAAGAGAAAAATTGGAACCGTCAATAAATTCGATCTCAAAGGTTTCAGAAATCTCTATGTTTTAGACATCCGAAAAAACGTTTTTTTGGCATTATGTCCATCTCTCTGTGAACAACACCATTATTCAAAAACATAGAAACTGAGCTGAAGAAATTTCGTACGCAGTCTTTGCATTTCTGTAAAATTTTGGACGAAATACATTAACGGGAATTCTTCCTGCCTTACCATGTATATGTGGATATGATAATTTAGAATCGCAGCAAGCTAAATGGATGGAATTGGCATATGGTTTTATCATCAGTTCTTTATTAATATTAGGAAAAGTTTGAAAACCTGTTTCTCTATATATTTATGTGTAAGTAAAAGCTATAACCCAGGAACAAGAAAAATTTGGAATATAGTCGCATGTCTTTAGATTGCATCAAATGTTAGACATGAATGGCGAAAAGAAGAATGTTAAATAGCAGCTCATACTATATTAGTTTATTAGGATGTCGAAGATAGAAGAGTCCTATTAATTGTTACTACAACCTCCCTCTGGAAATAATCCTTTTGTGAGATGAATGACGACATCAAAATACATGAAGTCATGTTAGATACAGAATGAAAACCCTTCAATAATTAAAACTTTGTGTTAATCGCAAATGAAAAAGTATTTGAAAAGTACAAAAAATAGGAATTACCTTAATTTTCATCTGCCTTTGTTTTCAAGAATGGGAACATCTTTATGAAGTATCTCCGAGTTATTTGAAAAATGTTTAAAACTTTTGTAAAAACAATTTTTCCACCACTCATTTCATACGTTTATGAAATTTGACTTGTTTCGTATTCGAAAGGATGGAAATTTTTCCCTTCCTTCCGATTTCTCAAATTCGTTGCATGTTTGGGCATTCCTTACACACATATATTCTTGTTAACAATACAGTATTTTAATAATTTCAAAACTAAATCGTCATTTAATCAATTAATTTTTATTCCACAGCGAATTTGAGAAAAAGATTTATTCCAGAATTTCAAAACATTTCTAATAACGCAAAAAACGCAAAAGTGGAAAATAATTGAAATGAAAAATCTATTTTAAAATGTGCTAATAAAAATATGTTTTTAAAAAACATTTTTATTAAATTTTATTTCATTGCATTTATTCATTTACAGTACAGCTAAACAAAAGAAAAAAAAATCTTTTCCTGATTGCCATTCGGCAATGAAAATTCTTGTTGACACCCATATTACCAAAGATTCCAGTTTCTCTCGAAAACTTGTCATTGGACAACGAATATAATATATAAAAACATTAACATCACTGAATACCTTTTGACCTTGATTCAAATTTTTTACTGTACGAGATGGGATCGGCGAATGTCCCTATCATGCCCTATCAGTCCCTATCAAGACTGTACGTAAATTCAATAAAGCAAAAACGCTCTCTAGATTAAATAAAAAATATTTCTCCTCAAGCCGGAAGCAAATGTAGATTCCTCTTTGTCTAAGTTATTGTTTTCAAGTTCCTTTCGAACCTTAGACAAAAACTGTGAAATATTAACTATTGAAACATTCATGGATAATGTATTCATTGCAGTCGCACAATCCAGCATTTATTTCAAAATAAATAATAACAAGGCAATAAATATTTTTAAAAAATAATATATTAATATAGGTTTCAAAGTTTATATTATTGCAAAGGTTTGAAGCAATTCCAAAGGATTGTGTAAGTTGGCAAGAAATAAAGGTTAATCTCCGCATTTTTTATATATATGAAGAAATTAACTATCGTTTGCAATTATTCTTCTTTCAATTAAATGTAGCGAATATCGTTTTATGATAGAAAGTGCGAATTTATCATTTGATTTTTCAGTCCAGTGGTGGTTTCCCGCACAGGCGATGGAGGCAGTCGCCTCATGCCTCGAGATTCTTAGGAGTCCTCAAAACCTATTTCGACGTACTAAGCGGGCGGCAAGTTTTCTTGTTCAGAGTTTCCCCTTGGACAAAATTTTCTTCCTTCACTTTTTCTTTTTAAAAAAGAAACAGAGAAAAGGAATGAATAAAAAGAATCAAATAAAACTTTAGGGAAGGGGAGAAACAATCACGGAAATATAGTGTAAAAAAACAGATTACTAAATAATTTCGAAAGTCGTTGTATTCAGGAAATTTCTAAGATATAAATATGACAACGAAAACAATAGTATTAAATCAACAATCTATATATTTAAAAAAATAAAGAAAAAATTAACCAGTCACCCAGCCCCTAACACTGGTTACATTTCGCCAATTTTTATTTGATATGAAAGCTCATGATCCCCAGATAATTCATCAAACATCACCTGTCCCCGTATCATTCCATTTCGAAAGTTGTCGCAAAATAAAAGTATATTGCCGGAGTTTTATTCGCAAATTAATTTCGCCACTTTGCACGCAATTTGCTTATTGCGCAAGAATGTTTTAAAATATTGTTTTATTTATTATGTTCAAATGCAATTGATCAAAGTTAATTGTCTTTGCTAAATTATTATTAATAATAAAATGGGTGAACAGATGGTCGCCAAAAGCGGCTAATATCTTTACACTCTACAGTGTAAGCCAAATGGCTACATATTTTTATTTCTATTTATAAGCTTCACGTGACTGTTTCAAAGGGCAACAATGAGTGTCTCGAAATCCTTTTTTAAATGCTCTTTGGTAATTATTTGTAGAAAAGACCGATATACGGCAACAGCGGAACTAGAATTAGATTTAAGCTGCAAAGTTGGAAAATACCAAATGATTGTAGTATGAATAATTCTACTATAAAAAATACAATTAAATTTTTCTTTGCATTATAAAAAAAGTATTGATAAAAAGGAACTTTTAAGGCAGAATTCTTTTAATTTGATTTGCGTCTCTGGATATTGCTTAATCACCCCGCCACCACTGAACGTAGCATTATTGACAGGATTCCATAATGTAGCCGTCCAGAAAATTAAAAATACGATCAGAATTTTTTCTTTACATTGTAAAACAATTATTGATTAAAAATTGACTTTTATTTTTATTGCAGAATTCTTATAATGTGATTTGTATCACTGGGATATTGTTTAATTCATTATGTAGACATCCGGCAAATTTTAGTTTTTTTTTTTTTAAATATTTTACTGGAAAAAATTAATTTTACATTTTTTTAATAATTTTCCTAAATTATATGCAATTATCGAAAATATATACATTTTTTTGTAAAAATATAAAAAGTCATGCATTCTAGGGTTAAGCTAAAAGCATAAAGACTAATATCTGTCAATCTTTTGTTTACCCAAAGAACGAGATCTATTTTGAGCAGTAATCATTTACATCACTAATTCTGGAGCTATTCTGAGCTATATATATTTCTTTCCTGTTAGAATCAGAGTTGTCAGTATTTGGAGAGATTCTGATTTTTTTTTTTTTTTCAGAAGTACCGTCGTTGCTCAAGTCGGGTACTTCCATTCTCAGAGTCAGATCGCTTGAATTAATAAGAATAATATAGCAACATTTTTTTTTCTAAACTAGGGGAAACATTCCAAATGCGGTAAGTTACAAATGGCAATTTCATATTTAAATAAAAATTCTTTGGCTACTTTTGTTTAGTTTTCTACAAATTGAAATCTAGTAAAAAACCATGGCGAATCTGTAAATTGAGGATATCATTTTCTGTTATAAAATATTTAAGAACTATTTGCAGAATGGTGCGAGTCAATTGTCGAGCTTATTTATTGAAAAATCTGTTATCAAAAAACTATAGACAATTTTCCGATTAAAAGCAAGAAAACAGTTTTGATGCCTTTCAATGTCTTTTATATGTTTGTAAAAATTTACTCTCGGTTTTTTTTTTTGGTTTTTTTATTACCATATCAAAAATATAAATTTAATGTGACACAATATGCCCTTTTGTATTTTACTCTAAAATTTTATTTTATTTATTTATTATTTAACATTAATATATCTATCATTTTCCTTCAAACATGTGTCTTTAATTTTAATTTCTTTATCAGAACATACGCCAGAATATAGAATATGCCGTTCAATTTTTGGGTTATAGAAAGATAGCAATGTTTTTTCAGCTCAAGGTTCATAATAAATATAAAATTTCCCCTTAATGGCCCTCTGTTTATAATAAAATTTATTATAATTCATACAAAATTTAGTGATTTAGGAACTCAAGACCATTTTTACTTTCTTGTATAGTGAAATATACAAAGAAAAAATACTGCAATCGTCAAAAAATTCAAACACAAAATTTTGACAAATATAAACATTTCAAGCTTCTTTGAGTCGGTAAAGCATAGTTTTGGAATTTTATCTGTCTATATGTCTATGAACACGATAGTTCAAAAATGCCTTGAGTTAGAAATATGAAATTTGGTGTGCATTCGTTGCACCAAATTTATATATTTCTATCAAATTTTGAACGAAATCCATTGACATGAAGTCTGTCTGTTTGGCTGTCCAAATAAAAGTGAATACGATAACTGCAAAACCTAAATAGCTACATGAATAAAATTTAGTAAACAAATTAAGCATTTAAAGCGTAAACACATAGCTAATTTTAAGTTAAATACATCAAAAAGTTAATCGTTTTTTGTTCCGTTCTTTTGCATGCACATAAACACGATAATTAAAAAAAAGACTCAACGACTTAGATAGATGAAATTTGGTATGTGATACTAAATCTTAGTTCTGTATTAAATTTTGACTTAAATCGCTTGAAAAAAAAGGTATTCCCAGTGCAAATTTGGATTTTTTCATTATTTTAGGAAGCACAACACTCTCATACGCATGATTTTGAAAGAAGAAAAAATTGTGCGCTTATAGCGTTCACGGCCTTGTCCAAGATCCATGATTTTTTGGGAAAGGGGGGGGGAGGTGAAGCCTTTATTAAAGAATATATTAGAAGGTTTCCATGAGACCACTTCTGTTGGTTAAATTGAATAAGTTTCTTTTTTTAAAATTAAATAAAAAAACAAAGATAATAAATTTATTAAGAATATTTTCTTTTAATTTTTGCTCTTATTTAATATAAAATTCGAATATTTGAACATTGTTATGTCATTCTATTTAATAGCAAAAATTGAAAGAAACTATTGTCACTTCATTCTTTTGAATATAAGAAACGTTCAGAGTAATTGAAATGCAGCATTGCATTTTTTTATACCCATTCGATTATATACACATATATCTAAGATAAAGAAGCCTGATCAGTTCATGGAGAGTATTTATGTGTGTTATAATTTCTAATTAATCTATGCTCTGAAAATAATTTCCTGGTCAATCTGCCTTGAATTTATTGTATCTTTAACTTTTGAGTTGCAAGGGCACTTTTTTCTCCCGGGGAACGTAAATGCGTGCGCGCGTGAAATTCAAGACTTAATGGCATCGAGACATTTAAAAAAATGACACAGATATGATTGGGTCAATAAAAAGTATATTCGATGCATTAAATAACATATAGGAATTACCTGCAAATTATAGAACGGTACTAGAATATAAACATGAAGATAAAGTTAAAAGCTCAACTAAGTTCAGTTCACCAAACTTTCTTTTAGTCAATCCAGTTTATTAAGCAAGGGCTTCAAAATATTTCGGTGCCTCTGGTCTGATCTTGTCAAAATGCACCACTGAGTACTACCATTACTTTTCTATAAAAATGCTCAAAGAAATTATGGCGTCCAATTCGATGAATGGAAAATAATTTTTGCTGGAAGCATGCCCATCGATTTTTTCATACGGCATTATTCTCACATAGGAAGGTCTCAAAATGACCTCCAAGCACTCAGAATCATGGATTATCGGATGTGGGGACTTTAATTTTCCTTTACACTGGATGTTACGAAGATCAAGTATCATGCTGTCTGTTAGTATTAATTATACAATCATTTTCGAATCGCTTCTTTCCTCTGATACAATGACAAATAAACTCGTTTGAATTTTAAAAAAATAATGAAAATTAATAAAACTTAACTATGCACAATCTGCGCAATCATTAAAGTTGCCCTGCTGATTCACCTTATAAAATGTTTCCTGGTTATTATTTCCTATTATACATATCCGTTATTCAAAAAGTATGTTCGTTTTAAAATTAACGCCGTAGATGTACTAAAATCGCAAGACGATTAATTCCAACCATTTTGATATATCCCACGAAAACTCCGCTAACCCGAACGGGTGTAAGACTTTGAAGTTTTGTTGGGGAGAAAGCTATTATGTTTCCGAACAAAAGGCTCACAAACATTACCAAAAGACGGGCGGTAATTACGGAAATATATTATAGCTTATTTGATAACAATAATTACATAATAAGTTAATTAATAAGCAAACCCACTCTGGAGTCAAGATATATGAATTAAAATCTTGCATTAAAAAGCAGAAAATACACACAAACACAAGAGTAAATTAACAATACCCAACAGGGGCAAGGTAGAGTACACCTCACAGTAATACCAAGCAATAAATACTTAATTACAGTCAATGAATTAAAATCAAGAAATAAAAGAAACAAAAAGATAGGACAGAATAAGTACCAGAATATATATGAAGAAAAACATTTTTTTAATCCAAAATTTAGAATCGATAAAAAGCTATCACTATTACCAAAAATTTTATTACTCAAAATGAAAAATAATTTTCTTTCTCAAAACATTTGGACCAAAATTTGATTTTTTTTTCCCGCCAAAAATGCAGATTTCCAATTATTTAAAAGATAATAAGAAACAAATTTTTGTTTTCAAGTATACAAATATATAAAATTTAGAATGTTAATTAAAAAAAAAAAAACTGTGCTTATTATCATGTCAAATTTAAGTATCCTACATGAGCAGTAAAAATATCGATTTTTTTACAGAATAAGGATCTATTGTTGACGAATTTTTTTGTTAACAAATTTCTTGTAATGCACACGAATAAAAATTATTTCATAACTGAAATGTGTTCTAGAACTCCATCTTCTTTTTTTATTTTATGAAATTAAGCCTACTTTTGTAGTAATCGAAATTAAATCTAATAAACCTTAAAATAGAAAAAGAATTTTATTAGAAAAGATTAAATATATGAATCATATACATTGAAACTATCATAATCAGTCATAATAAAAATTGCATAAGGAAACCGAAAGGATTTTTTTTCTAAGTACAGAAATGTTAAGTTTAGAATGTTAATTGATAATTAAAAAAAATTGTGTTATGTAAAATTTATGTCTCCCGGAATCTGCATGAAAATCCTTTTTTTTTTTTTTTTTTTTTTTAAATAAGTATGCATATTTTTAAATTTTTAAACAGAATCCTTAGATCAATACCAATTCTTCTATTTATTGTCTATATTGCAGAAATTGGGCAATAAATTAAAGATCTATTGAATTTATTGCAACATTTTGAAATCGCAATAAATTTGTTTTATGAGATGACGAATAGCTGCACTCAGGTGAGTCGGCCACAACAAATCCTGTCGATACTGCAACGTTCAGTGGTGGCGGGGTGGTCGGCTGTACGCAAGAAGAAGAAGCTGCACTCGGGTGTAAATTATATCATTTTCCTTCTGCCTTGAAGATAGGTGCCAGAAAATCCCCCCTCTCTTTCTTGAACATATAACGGTAAAATCGGTGTAGCGGTAGCGGTAGGATTTAAATGTTGTAACGCTAGAAGAGCAGTCAGCGTTAATAGATAAGTCATAGGGTTTTCACCAGTTGTTGAGTGGCAAATATTTACCATTTTTTTAATATAATAAAACAGATAGCATTTTCCCCGAGATTTATATCAATGAGGAGCGTAAACCAAAAATATTTCTAGACTATATACTAACCTGTATTAAACGGCGATTGTCTCCTAGAGTTGGCAAGCAGAAACAATTTTAATTTTACATCGCACCACATGATCCAACTCGGCAGTTGTAAAAAAAGGCAAGTACCATCAAAAGCTTATGCTCGCACTTAGCTTACTATGAAATGCTATGCAGTAATTATGCAGGCTTAAAGTATGATGAGCTTAAAACTATTCAATAAATACACAGAATGCCTTTTATGCCACAACCAAAACTATTTCCTTTTGTACATGTTATTTGACTCATGAAAAATTGTTAGATGTCTTGCAAACAAAAGAGTACAAACGCTCGTCAGACTTAAGAGCAAAGAGGGTTTTTAAACCCCCCCATCAATTAATTTTGAGGCAGAGAACTACATTAACTTAATTAGCAGTTTACAACAGTAACGAAACCATCTTTCATGTCTAACTGAAACTGAAGCGGGGACTAGCGATATAAAGAAGTTAAAAATTTCTCCGCATTCATAAACAACCATAGAAAGGATTGTAAAATAGCTTACAGATGATTAGATTAAATTAGAAAAGAAGATTAGATTAGATAAAATAAAATAGAGACTAAAATAGATTGCACATTAGAGATCTCAAACAGCGAACTATAATTCGCTTTGAACACATGATTGGCGTACATTGAACAAATAATGTGATTAAATAAAGTTTTATGTTTCAAATTTGTATTTTTTGTTCTTTGTGCACCTGAGGCTCAAATTCGAAGTATTAATTTTTATAGCAGATTTCTTTTCTTCGTTATCGAAATGACGTATTTGCCAAATTTCAATAAAATATATAAACTAAAACGGACTCTACATAAATTTGAGAAGGATCATTTTAAGTACAAAAACTCTGTATTTACGAAATGGAAAAGTCCAGACCGTCGCAGATACATGAACGATTGTTTATAACATGAAACCTATGTAAATAAAAAGGAAAAGGAACATGTCTTGAAAGAAAAAATAATACGTCTGTTATACGTTAAAAGATTAAAATTCTCTAAAAGGTTAAAATCCTCTGGTAGCATTTTATCTAACATTTTTTAAATCGTCTCAATATCCTTGCCATTTATTCAATTAATTCGACTCAATTGACTTCTATTGTAACACATACCAATTAATTTAATTGATTTGGCATATTAATTGATCAGGGCATGACAAGTCGGCGAGCCGAAAAATCCTTTCGTCGTAAATAGATTTAGCTTAACATAAATAATATATATATAATAAATTTGTAATTTTATTTTTTTATTTCAATTCACGAACGTTTATCTGGAAAAGATGTTAATTTTGATATCATTTTCCAAGGTCAACCAGCCTCAAAATTTAATTATCGCCGCCTGGAAAAAAGAATTATAGGAGACTGATTTGAAATAGACTTAATAAGATTATAATTTTAAAAAATACACTCTATGGCCCCGATGTTAGCAGCAATTTCAGTGCTATCGACGTATAACTCGGATTCAGAATTTTCAATATTATTTGAAAATTTTCTATTCTATAAAATTATTATTAATTTTAATATTATAATCTAATTTGTTAACATACAAAATAAATTCATAATTCGAAGACATTTTATACAAAATTTAGAACTTTCGTAAGAACTCTTTGCCAAATTTAAAAGTTTCATAAATATTGACATATGTTTGGGAAGATATAAAGTATTTTTACAAGATACCGAATTTTTCAAACGATTTTTGCTTATAAATGCAGAATTTTCGTCTAAAATACATGAAATTTGCAGATCAGGTGACAAACTATAATTAAAATATGATATTGCAATTTCAAGTGAATTCTATAGATATTCCAGGAAATATGGGTATTTTTAGTACATGAATTTTAACAACGCAGGCCCGGAAGTTTATGCAGTTTTCAATTCATAATTTTGAATCCAGATATACAGGTTAATTTAAACAAAAATTCTATATGAATATTATTAAAATTCAGAAAGTATGAGCATTGCAGTATGCTGAATTAAAGTTGTTCTCTAAGATAAACAAAGAGCAAGGATTTTTTCTATAAATTAATATGATTTAAACTTCAATTTTAGATTAGCTAAGGTTGGTCTAGTGTAGCTCTAAAATGGGACGTAAATATAGCTAAAACTTAAACATAAACATTCGATTAATTATACTGAATTCTGCAACAAAAGTTATTAACGTACTAAATAATTTATCATATAAATTAAGAAATAACTTAAATTGTAGTAAATTAGGCATCACAAATAACAACAAAAAAAATTATTACATATTATTCTTTATTATTTATGCAAACATTAGACTTTTAACTTTATGTAACTTGATAACTCTTCACCGTTCTTGCTTAGTAGAAAGGAGCAAGTTTGCTGATATGGATGTTAAGGAATTACACTACTTTGCTCAAAATCAGGGTTTCGATTTCATGGAACACCTTTTGGATGAGTTGGAACGTCGAATTAGAGCTAAATCACATCAGGGACAAAGTTTGTCGGCTTTCTTTTGCAAGAATTGCGCGTAATTCCTGCAGAAATATTTTTTAAAAATTAATCTTCATAATAGAGTAGTAGTTGTTTTTGCAACAAAAGATGGCCTTTCTTCAAATTAGTAATTGGGCGCATCAGCAGAATAAACAAAGTCTAAAGGTATCTGAAATCTTTAAATTATATTATAAGTCGGGTTACATAATCTTAGAAGTCTAAGTTTTGCGCAAATACTAAAGAATAACTTATGAATCTTTCTGTTATTTATGATGCCTGATTTATAACAATTTATATAACTAATTTAATTGTAAATATAGAAAATTATTAAACATAGTCTAACCTTTTATAGAATTCACTAAAACTTTTCGAAAGTTGAAGTTTGAATATTATTTTGTGGGAGAAATCTCGATTTTTGTCATTTATGCAATTTACTTCAGATTTTCATATAATATTCAACAACATTTTGTCATGTATTCTATAATTATTTAATTGAAAACTCTGGATTTTATAAACAAAACATTTAAATGCAAGCTTTTTTTTTTTTAATTTGTTATGTTTTTCCGAATAAGCATGCTATGTTCATGACAATGCAAGTAAGTATTATCAAAGGCAAACAAAACCATTGATGAAATTTTCAGATATTTATCTGTTTTCATTAAAACGGACAAATTCTAAATCATATTCTTCTTCGTCAATTTCTGGTTGGTTTCCTAAGTACCCTAGATGCCGAACATTCGTGTAAAGTGTCAGTTCGAGTATATTTGTACGTGACCGAAGTTTAAAAACAGTTCACCCAGCTTTTATGAAGATATTCAGAAATTCGGAAAAAATCTATAAATCCGAAAGTTTATGGATACTTTTAATTACACAATGTATATAAACCCAATTCTAAAGCCTCAGTCTTGAATCGGTCGTTAATATTCCAAGTTATTTCGTCTGCATGGGCAATAAATAATCATTTACTAATAAAATTTCATTAAAATGAAAAGATTTTAACAGAGTCCTGAGAATATTCATGTCTGACCTCAATACTCCTACTTTAAATTTTCTTTAAAGGCTACATTATAAAATAGTTAGATATGAAAATTCGAAAACTGCAGAGAGTCAAGTATCATAAATTCCCCAATTAAATGTTGCCAAAAACCACATTGATAGTATTAAACATCAGAGTAATGGAACTCTCAGATTAGAGGATCCTAGTTTTATTTATTAAGGAATCTACAGTTACTTCGAAATATGATAATTCGCTAACCAGGAGTGCGTGAACCAAGTAATTTCGAATTCCAAAATTTATTAAAGTGTATAAAAAAATCTTGAAATAATTTTGTCAATAGTTAGCAATAAACGATAGGGTTGATAAAATTGACATAAGGAACTGGCTGACATGATCTAATTAAATAGGATGAAGATTTTAGTATTTCTCAAAATTTTAGGCATATAAGAATACCTAAAACAAATATTAATAATTTCAAGAAAGAAAAGCATCATCTTTTTTAAATAATGCAGTTCATATCCTATAATCGATTAGGTTTAGGTTTCCTTTCAATTTATTTATAACATTTTCAACTCCTTTGAATTAAAATAACTAATTATTATTAATCGGAAAATATATTAATAGGACTTAAATTAACAACTGCATTCTTTAAAAAATATTCAATCTGTATGTGATCATCTTGGACTGATGGTGAGCTAGCCCCTGGAATATTTACATTAATATTTAAATTTGTCTTTACCTTTTGAAAATCTCTTTTAATGTAATTCTTCAAAGTAATTGTAGCAGAAAGTTTCCTCTGCCTTTCAACTAGTCTATTTAATTAGTTCTTTTCTGTATATGAGTTCAGTGGAATTGACTAATTCTTCGGGGTTCTCTGAAAAGCAGGGTAAATCTCCTCCATTTAACTCTCTAATCTTTATTTAAAAGAATTGTTGCGAATCGGTTTCTTAAAAGAACTAAAGGCACAGCTGCAAATTGATTTAATCTTTTCATAAAAAATATCAAATCTTTTACTATACAAAACTATACAAATTATCTTTTTAATTTATTCAATGTCGAACGATTTTGCGAAATATCGTAAGAACATTTTTCATGCTTAATTTACTTATTAAGAAAAATTATAATATTCTTGAAATCACCACTTATCTGCACGCAGACATACCTATGATAGCTCAGATATTTCAAATCTAAGCAAAATAAGATTTCAAATAATTATATAAAAGCACTAGAAATCAAAATTGTCAAGAAATGGTGAATCGTTATGTGAAATCAAGTAGTATCCTGTTCTGGACTGCTGCAAATAATTAAATCTTGCTCTAATAAAATTTAGCATAACTCTATGACAATTGAATTCAAAACCCTAGATCCAACTTTAGGAAATTGCATTGAAGTGGCCAAAATAAACTCAAAAGTACCGAAAGGAAAACCCATACAAATGTAATGAGCACTAGCTTTGGAACTACCTGACTAGGGACGTGGCGAACGATTCGATTTTCATATACACTTTCACAATCCACTACGAAACATATGCATTACTGTTATCCTTAAGAATTGTGTCTATTTTAAAGATATTCGATAAATTAGAGAATTTGAAATCTACGCCATCTTCCTGCAGAGAGCTGGTAACTGAAAATGCGAGTTTTAATATTATGAAGTATAAAATGAAGACATATACTAATAAGTCATTAAAGATAGCTGGAAAATTACAGCGACATTGAAAAAAGTACATCATCATATGTTAAAGCCATGTAACTACTATCGTGCGTTACTACCCATGGTCCACAGCCGAACCTTAGAGAATCTATGGTTTTGTTTTTACGATTAAAAAGTATCTATTTCAGAGGAACAGAGCATCTGAAAGATGTTTTAATTAAGTGAAATTCAGCCACCAAGATATCTAAAATAATCATAAATAATCGAGAATGTCTAGTCTCCATTAGGTGTTAATTTGTAGCTTGTAGAGACAAAATTAGCTTGTTTAGAAAATATTAAAGAAATCTTCGAAATTTCAAACCAGAGAAGGAGAAAGCAGCAGATTATACTTCTCGGTGAAGAGAATAATGCTTATAAAGATCATCTAACGAGAAGAATTGCTGAAAATATCACATTCGCTTTAATATACAAAGGGAAGCCCTGTTAGGGCTCCTCTTCTACACAAAGGGAAGAAGGAGCACTCATTGGGTTTCGTCATTTGATTTTAAATACACAAAAGAATTTTTGAAGAGCAATGTTTATATGTTGAAAAGTCAAGATACAGGTTTGATGCACGGTAATGCCGCCATTACGGCCATTTTGGCTACAACATAAAGAAACATCCAAAATCACGAGAGACAGGGAGTGGATGTAAGTAGCCAACAAATACATGCAGCGAAATAAGTATAAGTTAGAAAAAATAAGCAAGTATAATGTACAAATTATTTCGAGTTTAGCAAGAAGTTTGGAACAAATTTTATATTCATTATCATTTATTTAATAAAACTGTTTTAGAAACTTATTAGGAAAAAGGACCAACTTCGCTTCGCTCATGGATTATGGGGATCTCAACGTAATGCCAAAAATTCTGAGCAAAGAATTGTGATTATGACAACTAGAAATTTAGGCTTTGATTTTATGTATTCACAGAATCCGTATTTAATCAATGGCCTCTTTTGAGTAAATCTCTAATATTCATCAAAAAGATGTAATTACTTTATATATTACTTAAACACTAACTATACATTTTCCTTTAAACGCAATAGATAAAATACGTTTATTATTACTTCCTATTTCAGAAACTCTCAAATTAATTTGATAAAGGTTTATTTTCAGCCTCACCATTACAGATACAATTTAATACTGGAATTATATTGATCCTTCAGGGACATTTGAGCTTATTCTGGCCGCTTCAATTCCATACCCTGAAGTTGGATCTACAGTCTTGAATACAATTCTCATAGAGTTATGCGATATTTTATGACATAAAAAACTTAATTATTTGTAATCGTCTCGAGCAAGATACCAAAGAGCGCTCAAGCTTTCTAATAATTTTTAATTACTTATTAGTAGACCCCTTAATTTTATTCTTTATAGTATTAAAATCCGCGTTTTCAATTGCCAGCTCTCATCAAGAAGGTGGAGAAGTTTTCAAGTTCTCTAATTTATCGAACTTCTTTAAAATAGAACACGCGACTATTAGAGATGACAGTAATACATATGTTTCGTAGTGGATTATGAAAATAATTAAGAAAATGTAGTCGTTCGCCATTCGTTCGAAAATGCATTTGTTCTACCAAGCGGTAATTGCAACACAAATGTTCATTACATTTGTAAAATATTCTTACATGTCTTTCACTGACCAGTCCTCACCCTCTCAAGTTTTGATATCTTTTTACAATTACCAAACCATTCTTTCTCGGGTGAAGTTCTAGAATGACAGTTCTGGGAAACAAGTTCTAGCCACGTGACTATCTTCACTGGAAACGCCATTCTTCTACACGGGGAATATGATCCGCGTTACCGCCTGTATCTTGGCAACATGATAATCACGATTAAAAACAGTTCAAATGCCGTATCGCATGTAGCCATAAAATGTTTTGTTTTGCAACATTTTGTGTTCTTTCAACTGTTCAGCTGAATTTATTTTCTGGATACCCTAAATAAATGCAGATACCTTCACCGGAACATCGCGTAAAAACGATAATCATCTTTTGCAGTTAATTATGAATTTCTAGAAGTAATAATATGCATATATTTCTCTGCCCTCTGGGTCCCAGCCGTTATACAATTACCTGCTCATGTATATTATAAATCTATTAATATTTTCTTTCAGAATGGCTTTGAGGAGTGCCATTAGCAGGATAGGAAAGTCATTTTCTGTGATCATTTCCAAATAAAAAAAGAATGACTGGGAACTTTTTATTTATTTTTTCGTAAGTATTTGGCGGGGGCCAAGTAATATCCTGTCGTCTGCCGATGCCATTAAGGTTGTCTTCTTTCTGTTATGGTACCATTTTCATAGAAACATTATTAGTACTCAAGTGCATAAAAATAAAACCCAGACGCAGACGAATAAAAAATAAAGTTTTTCAAAATGAGGTCGCCTTTACTAATAGCGGTCATTCCTCTATTATAGACCGCATGATAAATAAACGGAAGTTTGGAAACGTTTTTAAAGGAGAATTAGAATGAAAAGGGAGTTAATGAAAGACGGATGAATCTTGGAAAAAGATTCGATAAATCAGAATTAATTTAATAATGGAAATCTAAACCTATTCAACCGAAATTCGGCCTCACTTTTTAAAACCATTAAGTTGGATTTTGTATATATTCATAATATGCATAATAAGTTATGAGTTAATCTATTCACTGCATATAAGCATATAACATAAATATTCACTCTTTTTTAACCTTTAAATATGATTATTCATATTTAGGAATAGTAAATCTAATGCTCTTTCTCTTCTTAAAAGATCGTTTTAATGCTTTGTTATCAATAGCAAACAAATGCAGTTTCATGATTTCCTCGTTCATATAAGAAAATATTAAGATAGACAATTTTTTTAAACTTTGCTTTAGTTTGAACAAAGGTTTTTCTGCCAAATTCGTCTAGAAAAATCTTTTCAACTGTATAGGATGATTTTTCATTATTCTCAAACAAGGAATCGTCTGTTCATCTGTTTTCATTACTTATTAAAATTTTATTTGTGTTTGTCTAAATTTTCTATTGGAAAATTTAAACACTCCTCTTCTGTTCATTTTTCTAATTCTCCTCTTCTGTTCTTAATTTCTTTACTTCGCTTCTTTCCGCTTCGAAAAGGGAAGTTTCATCAGTCCCATTTATTATAAACAATGGGTTAATTCATCTAATCATGTAAAAAAAGCAGTATGAGTATATTTAAATTATTTCCTATTAGATATAATTAGTCAACAAACTAACCAAACAAACCCCAAGCGTTTTCCGGTTGATCAAGTCGTATCAGCAAATTTGGGAGTAAATCTAATGCTCGTAGTCTTTCCAATTAATGCAGAAACTGAAATTATAATTTCTTTTTACAAAATTAATGCTCATTCATTTTTTCTTCATTAAAATAACCCCTATTTAGATCTATCTCTTTTTCCATCGTTGAAAACATAACTGGAAATCCATAGAAGGCAAGCTCTTCATCTGTCATACAGTTTTTTTTTTTTTTTTTTTTTTTTTTTTTTTTTGCCGTCGCATTGTTTTAATGCCACCGTCTTTATTGGCATCCCTTACAGAAATGCTCTGTCACTCGAAAAAGTATTATTCTCATAAACATATTTCATAGAATTTCTGGAACTCGTTTTCGTAAATTTAGTCAAAAATTTGATGTCGACTCATAATCCCACCTTTTCTTTAATCTCCTTTGTCAGTAAGGGTAGAAAACGTCGTGTACCAATAGAAACTCACCTTTAACTGTAGGCTTAATACGACGGTTCCAAAGGTTCCATTCAGTCCCCTGCAAAAAAAGGAGAAGGTGCACATGACCATCCTAGTTTCTTAGTTCTCATACTTATTGAATAAAATATAACTTTACAGACGGCTGGTTTCTCTGTTTCTGCTTCTGTTCTGTTTCTGCATAAATAATATCACCGATAAAGCTATATATAAAAAGATTTACCCTGTTTATAGGATGCGTTTTTATTAGCAAATAAATATTAAATTGCCTTAAGTGCAAACAAACTGTATAAAAGAAAAAGATATTTGTTTCGTCTATTTATATCAGGCAAAATTGGGGTAAAATTGCTTGTAAAGTTTAATGAAAATAACAGAACAAAGTAGTAACAATATCAAACGCTGCCAAGACAAATAAATAATAAATCTTTAAAAAGACAAAATATTGAAATTCTCAAATATTGACTTCCAAAAACAGTAATAATTTTATTTATATAATATATATCAAAGAATGAAAACTTTTAACTTTTACAAAGCTGAAACGAAAGTCTATAGTTAAACCAAGATCTAAAATACAGAAAATCATATTTTAAAATCTATTAATTTTTAAAACTGTTCGGTTTGACTCAAATGGGTCATCTAGCTCTCGAAAAATCAAAAATTTCGCATTGTAAGTCAACTTGAAGCTTAAATAAAAGTTTACAAACAGAGATGCTGAATCATCCCATATTTTTTGTTAACAAGTCGGTATTTCCCCATATTACGTCATCAAAGAAAACAGTTTCCAAATTGCATTCAGAGAAATTGTTTAACATCTTTCGTTAAAAAAAATTCCCAGGATTTTTTCCCCGTTTTAGTTTATGCTTTTCTTCTGTGTAAATATCCGAAAAAGATAAAGATAAGGCAGACCGATAAAATCACGCTATCTTAAGAAAAAATTATTTATATTTTAAATTGCATAAAAAATAAAATTTAAATAGGGATACTATTTCATTTTAGTTTCATACACACAGAAAAAATACGTTAGCCAAAATTAAAAGTGTTCTAAACCTTTTTTTTTTAAAAAAATTCCCGAAATTAAAAGAACTTGATACGGTGGGATGATTACCCGGGTACAAGCACAATTCTATCATACTCTAGGGACCATGATGTCATCCTTTTGCAAGTTATAAACAATGAACTTCAGATAAAATTAGAAATAATAAATATCAATTAAATTTATATTATTTTATTACACAATTGTTTTTATAAATATAACAAGAAGCTAAATGTTTCTTAGATTTCTTGAACGTGACAAAATTATTTTAGGGATAGATTGCACTTTTTATATCCACCAGTAAAATTATTTTGCCTGGTAAAATTCACGTTTATAATTATTTTCAAAGTCGAACGTATTGCAAGCTTCATGGGTCCATTTGTCACAAAAAGTACACGGTTATCACATTTCATCTCTTTCAAATTATACAAATCTCCATGATTATTGAAAAAATATCAAAGCTATCATCTAAGCTATCACCATGCGAATCCTTTTCATCTAAATCGTCAATGGAAGATATTTCAAGTGTTGAACATTTATCTCCGAGAGTGGACTTTAATATAGTAAACTATCCTAACTCAAGAGTTTATTTGTCGTGAATTCATAAAAAATATGATATAAAAATATAAATGATTTTTGATAGAATGTGTGCACATACTAATAATGGTTATGAATCAACACAGAAAACACTTATCTGTATTTATGCATAAGCCAGAAATTATAAGAAAATAATAAAAAAAACAATATTTTCCGCTATAAAGAGCACACTTCTCTAGTTAGAACCTTGATTATGCTGTAACGTTTACCCTTTTTCTTTATACGGTAATTGGCATTTCGGCTAACTATAGCGTCACCCGTTTTCTCACACATAGTTAAGTGCATACGGACCACCAGATGTGGATCCTTTACACTAGTAGAGTTATTGTATCTGGTCATTTGTTATATCCAAACACAGATGTGTGTTCCATCGTTTCAAATAGATGCTTCATGTCTTCAAGGGAGAAGAACGTCAAAACAACCAGATGCTAAACTTTTTCAAGAAACGATCAATCACTAGTAACCATTGTCATTAAGTATTGAGCCCATGTGGACTCCAATCTGTGTTAGCTGTGAATTGATTATAATGAACATGTCCTACAGAAGGGTCAGCCACAGAGATGGATCCTTAACAGGCACTTCCACGATCGAGTGGAGACCATTGAGGAAGCATTGCTGAGCAATTATTGGGTGATAGGGAACTCAAATTCACCAATGAGAAAATCGAAGTTGAATATCTGACGAAAATAAAATGTGGTATTTTATTTATTTGGGGTCAGAGAGAGGAGAGCAGTGAGAAGCTTCGAATTGGAATTCGGAGAAACGTCGGTGTCCGGAGAAGTTGTTCCTGATTTTTTGAGAAGCTCCATGTGATTTGGATTTCGGTGTTAGGGTCTACCCGATAAAGATCGGTGGGTTTCTGGAGCGACCCCTGAAGTAGCCGTTTAGAGCTATCAGTTTGCTAGCGTTCTTTTCTTTTTGGTGACTAATTCTCTGATTTGATCGAGGAACTATTTCATGATTGAACTGTTATTTGATAATAATATTAACCTAGATGGGAACAAGTTGTTTTTTTCCTACATATATAAGGCTGTAAATAAAGAATTGTCTTGCTACGCTACTCTCTTATTTGATCGGTCTGGATCAAGATATTACAATGCCGACACTATTTCTCAGTTCAGTATGTCTTCGGTATCTTCAGTTTCAGTGTCTTGAAAAATAAAATTATGTGATTCTTCAGAAAAGTTATTTGCTACAATAGTCCTTCCCAGTATTGAAAAAGAAAAAAATAAATTAAAGTGAAATTTCGTTTCAGATAAATATAAATCAAAGAATTTTGAAATATTATTCCAACAAAAAGGTATTTTTAATGGATATCTAGAATTGGTTGAATAAAGAATCTGTTGGTGACCTTAATTGCTAACTATATTTAATACTTTGATTTGCATCGGGACATAATCCTAACAAAGCAGAATTCCGACGACCCCACATTCCAAAAGGATCAAACTCTCAGCAGTCCAACCTCCCCCCAAAAAACGATATGTAAATAAAATTTCTCTATTTAGTTTCATTAAATACCATTTTTAATTAAACATTACACATTAATAATAGTTTTAATTACTATACCATAAAAATTATGTCAATATGGTAGAATAACTTCGAAAGCATCACTCTCAATGTGCCACTATAAACATATCCTGAGAATATATATAGAATTTGAAAGTGTTTTTCCATAGAAAGGCGAATTTTCTAGCAATTCATTTTAATGTATCCAAATTTTTTCCAATAATGATAGAATTTTTATGATCAAGAAATTAAAACTACTTAATAGTATTATTTAACATTTACTGAAAATGATATCTAACTAAGCTAAATTCAGCTTAATTAAGCTTACTTTACCTTAATTAATATCATGAATTTAAACATTGGCTCATTAGAATGTTAGGCAAAGGTACAACACTGTTAAAACCTTTGAACAAAGAGAGAGAGAAATACTAACTATCGTACTAATATTAGGCATTTTTAGTCTTACAGTCATCTTAAAAAGGAATCGGATATATATTATAATAATTCAGAGAGTGCCCACTATACTTTTAGAAATTTGATATGAAGATACTCCATAATCATGACTATATTTTCAAAGTATTGCTAAGAATTGAATGATATGTTTATATTCGTGTTTCCCGAGTTTATCGGAGTTCCTTGCTTTTCAAAAATTTTAGTACCTGGACCACAAATACAAAAAATAGCTAAACTACAACCCTTTGGAGAATGAATCATGAAGGGCACTCTAGAAAATAATTCCGTTCCAAAACCAATGAAGGCATGCAGAACAAATCACTTTCGAATCCACTCTTAATTACAACTGTAGATATTTCGTGTAAAACATAATAAATCAAAAAAAGCAACTTTAGAACTACTAAACAGGACTGTATCAAGCCTTCTAAAAGCCTTTTAGCAATCTTAATCCCTTTCCCTTCAAAACAAAATATTTTTTATCGATTTTAATTTCCTTTTTATGTAAATAGTTAGAAGTAGCAAATTTTGACAAATTGAAATAGCAAAACGTTAATTGTAGAACTCTTTCTAGAAAGTTGGTATCAGAATACAAGTATAAAAAAATACACAACTGAAATTTTAAAGTAATTTTAAATAAAATAGGGAGAAAAACGACAAAATATCTCTTAAAACAATTTAAATAATGCTTAATAATGATATCGTACATTTTTTTAATTATAAAACATTACATTTTTAGAATTGTAAAGTAACATAAAACTAGCCTTTACAATTCAAGAAATTCACAAAACTTTCAAAATACCGCAAAAACAAAATTCTCCAGACATATGGGGGCCCCTAAGCACTAGTCTACTTTGCCTATTTAATAATCTAGTCCTGCTACTTTTGCAAATAATGCGTGTCAAATGAGAACTAACCCTTTACACTCGGAGAAGTAATTCGAAGCTTAAACCTACTACAAGAACTTGTTTATTGCTCAAAAAAATAAATATATACTATAATTGTTTGAAGTTGAATTTTCCCGAAAAATTAGTCTACATCTTCTTACCACTTTGTTGGAATTTTCAACAATCAAAATGAAAAATAAATAAATAAAACATTAAAATGATGCATCGTCTTGAATGGTGCCTGAGAGGAACCACCCGAGTACAAAGAATTAAAACTATTAACATTTTAAAAGTAGCATATCTGACTTTGAACAAGAAAAAGAAACCTTTGACTGCTTATAAGAATGAACTTCATAATTATTAATAGGAAAATTAAGCTTTAATTTGTTATCGAGCTTTCTTAAAAGTTGACATTATTTGATTTTATTTCCCTTTTCCTATATTTATAATACATCATTAGTAGACTTTTCCCCAATTTTTCACAAAAAAAAATCATTTTGGCTGAGTAGAATTTAGCACTTTGCTATTGGATGATGCGAAAAACCTTCATAAATTGACAAAGTAAAAAAAAAAAATTCATATCATACTTCACATTAAACAAACAATACTTTAGATAAAAGAAAGAAATGAAGAAAATTTCACATTTCATATAAATTCTTTGGTTATTTTTCTGTTTAAGGCAATGACTGAATTGAAAGAAAGATTTGTTTACTCAAGCACACTCGTAGAATGATTATTTTATTTATATTATCAACATAGAAATAATGTATACACTTCCTATTATTGGGGTCGTCTAGAGATCAAATTAATTTCCCATAGCTGAGCAATAGCGAGTTTAGCCAGTTTCGGATAGCGGAAACCTAGAATCTATCAAGTTCTACTCGTTTTCTGAAGACTCTGGCTCAGTGAGTGATCTTTTATAGTATTTACCCGTTGCACTTTATTAAGGCCCTTTGCAACACCATCAATATTTATACCTTTAAGGCTGACCGTTTTGCTGCTCTATGATAACTGCACACTACAAATCTAACAGATTCTTTTCTTTTCGTCTGCTGCAGACAGATGATGAAAATCTGCCCCTTTAATGGCGAACAGATCATTTTCTCACTTGAGATAAGAAGCGCATCTCTGTGAGAGTGATGCACTTGCAGCCTTGGTTCTGCATAGAACCCAAACACGTGTATCCTGTATCTTCCAAGTATACCACGTCCTTACGATGCAAGCCATTCTTTTAATCACAAAAGTAAATACTGATAGCAGCGCTACTTTTTTACACTACTTTTCTACTTAAAAAGTCGAGAAGTCGAGTAAAAAAAACAAAATTTCGTTATAGCTGCATTAAAATACAGATCTATTTCAACAATAACGAAATTAAAAGCATTATTTCAAAATAATAGAAGTATTACAAAATTCGATCTCACAATTTTTACGAATCTCTACATTTCAGATCTGCCTGAATTCAAAGAACACATTTTTGTGTCATTCCGTTTGTCTAACTCAAAAAAACACTTTGAACTAAACGAATGAAATTTAATATGTGGAGGAAGGATCAAATTTGTAAATTTTTATCAAATTTTTGAGGAATTCCCTTCAACGGATGTTTATCTGTTATGGTTGTTCAATTATAAGTGAGATCAGGAGGTACAGAACATAAAGAGCCAGATGGATGAAAATTTGCAAACCAATTATTATCCACAATGTAGATCTTATCAGATTTTGAACCAAATCTTTTAAAAGGTTAACTATCAATTTGACAACACTTTCGCATGCATGCAAACGCAAGAACTCATAAATGCATTGACTTAAATGAAGTTTAGCGGTGACCTCATGTCTACATCTAGAGTTTTATACCAAATTTTGTTATCAATTGCTCATTAAAAGTGCATCCAAAATATGTATTTGATTATTTGGTACTTATGCATTAACCACATGCCATAGATTAATCTCGAAAAATATCACGATAAATTCAGAAAAATTGTAGATTCATGCCAAATATGTATATTTCGCCAATTTCATGCAAAACATCCGAGGCCTTACTTAAGGACCAAAATTTTATGTGGAGGGGGAGGGGAGATGATCCTTATTGAATAGTATACAAGAAAGCTTTGGGAATATCACTCCTGATGGTTCGATTCATGAAAATGGACATTCACCCTGTTTTTGTCCATTTCTCAATTAAAAACTCAATTTAAAACTTTTTTATTACTTTTTTCTACCCTGTTGCACGACCTCTCCCAACTATTTTATTATGGCTGTTTTCTTTTTGGAGTTTAGCATTTAAAGTCTGAAGATCCCCAAATACAGTTTTTGAAGTGGTTAATGAATGACAATCTAAATACAAAAATTAGAGAGAAACATTCGAAATTTGTAAAAAACGAGATGCAAGCAATTATCATGGTTAAAATTTTCAGAAGCTTGCTAAATAACAAACTCTCAGAGTGCATACAAAATTTTATAATGTAAATTGAGCACAAGTGGAAAAGAAAATTATTTTAAAAATACTTTTTTTAAAAAGAATAAGGACTGTGATAATCGCTGGTTATTTTGACCACTGTAATTCAAAGCAATAAATAACATTGTTCAAAACAATTTTTTGCATTGTGTTTATTTAAAAAATATACAGTTTATGACGTGAGATATGAAGTGTACACTTACTTTTATGTCAGAGTGTATAACCAAAAAAAACGTATTTAAAGAAATTTGCTAATAATTAACATTGCTAAACCCTGTAATACATTCAATTAGGTTGAAAGTTTTATCGATAATCAATATCCGAAGAAAATGTAGGCAAACTTTTTATACCATTGCTGCAGCCTTTTCAAACATGAAAATAAATGTCAGAATTTAATCACATTCAACAATATAATGAACCAGATACATTATAAATGGCCATAATTTCCTCAAAGGAATACGAAGAGATTAATTTAGAAACTTTAGATTAGATATACAAATATATTAAAATTATGTAATTAGCATTATTGAAAATGTAAGATGCATTAAAATTTTCCCTTGTGCAATAATTTTTTTTTTTAGTTATCACTATAGAAATAGCTAAAGGAGATGTGGGAAAAAGTGACAGGTGATATAAAGGGAGTAATTTTTAATCTTGTGAAGTAAGAGTATTTGTTTTATAGTTTCTACTTGCCATTTAAACGCTTTATCTCTAGATTTCCTGAACCATTTTGCTCTCTTAGAGAAAAAGATTATAATAGAAAGTGGAAATCAAATGTTACTATTCATTAGACTGGGGAACTCTTAGGGTGAGGAATCGATGACGACCAAAAGCTTTGTACATAACCAAAGCATGTAAAGGACAGAGGCACGATTGAGACAACACATTTATTTATGTCATGACATTTGATTGCGGAATTCTTTTTTTTTTCCATCATCTTACACAAGATCGAAAAGCAGTGGAAGAAAAACGGTATACCCTAAATGTTTTTTAATTAGTTCGTGAGAGTTTAAGAACTTTTTGCAGCAAGAAAGAATATGTTCGATATTACTTGTAGAACAGATTGAGGCTGAAATTTGTTTAAATATGAGACATTTTAAATTAATGTGAAAAGTCCCAGCTTGAAATAGTTGTAACAAAACATCCCTTTTATGATTATGTGGATAAGCGTGAAGATCCAGTTTAATACTTTCTAGATGTGAAAAGTGATTGCTGTATATGCTTACTTTCCATTTTTCATTATTTCTTTCAATGGTTTCTTTAGAAACATGTGCAAATATTTTCTTTAGTGATCGATTTCAGGACTTGAGAAGTGTAATATTGTATAGCAACAGGTTCTGATTTGCATAGGAAATATGAGACTTAAATTTACTTTTGGAAGACTGCTTTTGCTGAATAGAAGATAGGTTATTCGTTATTTATATTTTCAAGGGCTTTTAGGGCTCACAAACTTTCTGTAAGTGTTCGCTTCAGTGAAAAATCGAGAAATCTCTAGAAGATTAACTATCCTTTCGCATAAAAAATAGTATAATTTTTTTTATAAAATGGATTTTTCTTTGTTCTTTGTTGCATCATTACAATCACAATTTTGTTATTTCAAAATGAAGACTTATGATTCAGAAAATATCTTTGAATATCTTCTTTTGGAAAAATAAATTACTTAGATGAAAGATGACTTTATTGACTTTATAAAGATCTTCTTGGAGAAGAATAAAAGTGATAGTTGACGAGCTGAAAATATTACGGTTTATAGAGATATCTTTGAAATAATATTGTAGAGTGAGAAGTTTCTTAAACCGAAGTTGAGTGTGGAGAAGTGGCGTTAAACCTGAATTCTAACTGAAATATACATGCTTGATATAGAATAGCGAGACCAAGATATTTATCAGTTACTTAAAGGTAATTGATAAAGTTCATGATAAAAGATTGAGATTGATGTCCACTTTGGTAAGCCCGTGACAAAACGAAATGCAAAAGGGTGTGAAGACAGGATTTCCTTGGTGAAAAGAAGATGTGACTCCTATATTCTAATTTACTTCTGACTGTTGCATTCCATATCATTATAAGATGATGTAAAAGAATTTTCTTTGACATATAAACAGAATGATGTTTAAATGATAAATATGAAATAAGATGAATGCCGAGAATATTACTGATCTGATTCCAAAGAATATATTTACCTCCGAAGTGGAAATACCTTCTAAATTATTCTTTTTTCTGTAAGTTATACATATATAAATATTATAGTGAAATGGCATATATTACATCAGTTATGAATTTTATGAAGTGTTTGTACCGTACAATTTTCAAGTTTGAAAATAAGGTGGCATGAATTGAGCGAGTTATAAATGTTATGAAAAATGTTTTGGATATCGTCGATAACTCTTTCTTGTTTGCAATTAGAGCAGAGTAAAAGGTACTATCAACATAAATGTAACAAGAAATCCAGATGGAATTATTTCGAAAATGTCATTCATGTAAACTATAAAGAGGATTTAATGTACTTCCATGGGACATTCTGCGAGATAGATCTTTATGGCGAGATGCAGAGTTTTCCCATAACACAAAGAAGTTCCTGTTGTTAATCAAATCAAATAGCCATCTCACGAGACTGCCTTTTAAGTCAAAGTGCAAATGTTTTAAACTAACACTGTCTCTCCACCCAAATATCATCAATATGGAGTTTAAACATGTATGTATTTTATATTATTTTTTGCGTTAATAATGTTGTGGTGTATGATTGATTAAATGCGACTGCATTCTTTTTCTGGAAAAAAACCTTGAATAGTTTAGGAAAAATTTGGATTGTGAAAAAGGAATTATTTTTAAGAGATTAGCCGGAAGGAAGAAACTTCTTTATATGATTTGTTTGATTTTCGAATGGACTAAATTCTGCAATTTTTCGTACTTCGAATATACTTTGATTTAATCATTTGTCATTACATATGGATAAGTATTCAATGCCATTTGTAATCATAATTTTAAAAAAGTTTAAAACTCTGATGCCATTTATTCCAGAGGAAGAAATGCTTGTTCGAGATATTGATTAATTTATTTCTTTAACTGGTTGGATCCGGCAACGCATTGTTTTGTCTCAGTCTGGTTAAAGGGAAAAGAAATAAAAGAGAAAGCACACGTTTTTAATATGTTTATTTTCACAATGTTTGTGAGTATACAATATTTTTTGTGTCCTTCTTATCTATGCATATATACACATTGTCTAGTTTTCCGACTCAAGAACATGCAACATATAATTGTGCATGTGAGAAACAATATCCGTCATCTAAATCGCACAGTTCTAAAGATTGGCTCTGAGCTTTATTGATGATGATTACAAACTCTAATCGAAAAGGGAATTGTAATCCCTTAAACTGAAATGGCATTACGTTGAAATCATAAGAATGTAATGAATGAAGACATCTTCGCCTATGAAAGGTTCTAAATCAGAATTGTTCTTTCTGCAATCTTGTTCATTAATTTTTTTTTTTACGGCAAGACGTTTAGTATTGCAAAACTTTGGCTGGTTGATATTTTGTAATATAACTAGCACTCCAATTTTCAATTGCAATACGTATGGTGGAATCCCTGGCACTGTTAAATGAGTTTATCGAGTGAATTCAAAAATTTTGTTGAGCACTTAACTGTTTTATCTTCTTCTAAAACAGTTTCACTTGACTTGAATGTGACTGTCACACTTTAAAAGTTAGATTGAATATATTGCTAAGTTCGCAGACTATTCTATCTTTGGCCACAAAAATAACTCATTCACTTAGCTAATCCTGATTCTTATAATTGATTTGAATATTGGGGAATGCTTTTTTTAGCCAATTCTTCTTTTGAGATCACTAAACTGCAGATGTTATGAAAGAAAAAAGCTACTTACGATTTTCAGAAAGATTTTTTTTAAATTAATGAATAATGCCCCTTTTGGGAAAACTATCCAAAATGTTGGAGAGAGAGTTGATATTAGATTATGCACTACTCATGAACAAGTTAAAAAATTGATTGCTAAGCCAAATTTTAAAAGTATAAAATATTTGGTGAAAATCTAGTAGCTGTTCATATGAATAAAACAGAAATAAAATTGTATAAACCGATTTATGTGGGAATAAGTATTTTAGATTTATCGAAACATTTAATGTACGATTTTCATTATAATGTTATTAAACCTAAATACAAAGATCTTTTATTACTTTGTATGGATACAAATAGTTTAACATAAGATATTAAAACAACTAACTTTTATGAAGATATGAAAGATATGATTAATTATTTTGATACATACGATTATTCAGAAGAAAATGAATATAATATACCAATCTATACTTATAAATAAAGTTCAATGTGTGTGTGTGTGTTGGCACTCTACAGGTCAGGTCATTTGACCTACAGCTACCAAATTTGGTACATGTATACCTTAGAGGTCGGGAATGTGCACCTGGGATCCCTTTTTCTGAATTTTTATTTAGAATTTTAATTATTAATTAAAAACTAACTTTCTCGCCCAAAAAAATCTTCCATTTTCCAAACTGTCAAATGAGTAAGGCTTCAGTTGTTTTTTTGTTTTTTTTTCCTCCAACAGTAATGAGGCTAGGGTTAACATTTTTCGGCCGATTATTTCAAACGATTCTGTTTATTTTCTTAATGTTTTATGCATTTAAAATTAAACATTGCTAATTAATCGACCTTTCAGATTCATTCTGAAGTACTTTTGAATTAAAATAACACAGAATAAAGGAAATTAAAAATTTCTAATATGCATAGCGTTACCCCAACTGGCATAGAAAAATTCACGCATTTGCATTACCGTAACTGGCGTTGAAAATTCACGCATGCGCATTGTGTTCTGATTGTTGACAATATTATCAAAGGATGATTCTGGATTTAAATTATTTTTAGATTAGTTGCATGCTTTTGTAATTAAATTGTATTTATGTTAGTTCTATATTTTTTGTATATGCTTATAGTTTTAAGTACATCGTTTTTTAAGTAGTTTTTTTAAACCTGTTTTCGACCGATTATTTTAAACGTTTCATTTTATTTTCTTTGTGTTTGATGCATTTAAAATTAAACATTGTTAATCAATCGATCTGTTCATGATGAATCTGAGAAAATTTTGTTGACAAATTCTTGAGATATTACATAAATTAAGAAAGATATTCATTAGTGTCCATAAAGTTTAAACGCTCAGTGACTCTGTTATCAGTAATCATATTATAAAAAAATGCTTTGTTTCAGTAAAAAATATTATTATATTAATTGCAGATTAATTCTTTCCACTTTAATTTAAAGCATAAATTCTACGGGAGTAACAGAAAATTAGAGAGATACATTTTACGTTATGACTGAAGGCTTTTATAATATTATGAGTGAATTATATGACTATCAAAATTTGAAGTTTTAAAATATGTTGATGAAGAATCTATTAAAGTAGGAATTGCGTAAAATATTTAATTATTAAAATTTAAATGAACACTAAGATTGGTAAACCAGCTGGTCGCCAAAGGCGGCTAGTAATAAATAAAAAAAGAGTATTGGGTAAAATGAAAGATGAAAACAAGGGTAAAATATTAATTGAATTAATAGGATTAAGATAAAAAATGTATGCCAATAAAACAGAAGATGTTATAATTAAGAAAGTAAAAGGAGTCAAGAAATGTGTAGTTAAAAATAGAATTATGTTTGAAGAATATAAAGATTGTTTATTTAATATAAAAGATCATAATAGAACTATGAATCTAATTAGAAGTATGAATCGTGAATTGTATTCTATAGAAATAAACAAGAAAGCTTTATCTGCAAAAGATGATAAAAGATACATTTTAAAAGATGGAATTCACATTTAGAGTTGGAACACTATAGAGCGATGATGTAAGTCTTCTAACATAAATATTACTAAATAAATGGATGATTCGTTACGCGACATTAGAGCTTTGAATTTAATGAATGAAGACTATCATGAAAAAATTCACTATTTAACCGATTTTTGTGAATTTTTATTTGACTCGTAAGAAATACATCAATAGAATGATATCGAAAAAGAATTATCGGAAAGTTTTAAAGAAATGACTAAATTAATTGAAACTGAAGATATTAAATCGCATGAATTAGGAATTTTGTATGATATTCAAAAAAATTATTTGCTTGGTAACGCTTTAAAATATGTAAGACTAAATTTTTATGAATTAATAAAATAAATGACGAATCACATGAAGATTTCTTTCAGTGAGAAAACTATAATATTTTCATCTTTTTATTGTTTTTAAAGAAAAGTGGATGCGTCTCCTTTGATGTGCGTTTTCACATTTTTTATATAAATGGAGATATCTTTGAATTATATGTTCTTAGTAAAATCATAAGATAATCATTTTTTCCCTTCATTTATAGATATAAATTGAGATTCCTTAAAATTATATAAAAATTATATTTTTTAAATAAAAACATGAGATTTGCTACTCATTTTTGAATAAACATAGTAGGTGACAGAAAGATTTCAGTTTTCCTTTATTTTTTATATAAAAAGTTATCTTTCAGAATTTTATAAAAATTATATATATATTCAATTTTTTTTATGTAAATAGAGATTACTTAGAATTTTATATTGAATTATATAGATTTTATATAAATAGAGTTCTCTTAGTATTTTATAAAAATTATGCTTTTATTAAAAACATGAAATGAATTGATGACTTCAGAGAAATTCAGAAACTTGAAGATAACAAATAATCTTGTCATAATTAGATAATTTTTCATTTACTGGAAACTACAGTATTTTCATCTTAAGAAAATTGGATGTCTCTTTTGTGCGTTTTCACACTTTTTATAAAGAGTGTCCCAAAATTTATGCAAGATTTGAATGTACTACAATTCATACAATAAAATGTTGGCAACCCCATTAAAAAACCATTTAACAGCTTATAGTCTAGGGTTAGTTACGTATTCTCGGTCTAGTATTTTCTTATAGTATAGCAAACAACAGATGAATATAATTTTCAAATTAATCACAATACTCCAAGTGGGTAGGTTTTTTTTTTTTTTTTTTTTTGTTGTTGTTGTTGTTGTTGTTGTTTTCGGGCGTAGCATTTATTATTTCTTTTAAATATAGCACCCAAGGAAAGAGTTATCGTTTTTAGCATTCAATACATTGCATTCGCTTGAGAAAATAATACTGATATCTTTCACATGTACTTATTTTCTTGATAAATAAACAAATTAGCTTTTTTCCAAATTTTGCCGTCAAGATCGTATGACTTCCAGCACAACGACTGTAAAACGATGACTCTACACTATGAAAGTGCCTATCAAACGAATGAATAGTGTAGTTTTTTTTTTATTTAAAAAACATTAATTGCATTTTTCAGATTCACATAGTAATTATAATAAGAGCATCCTGACAAAATTTTAACTTGAATATTGCGTAATGATGGATGGCACTCAAGTAATTCGTTAAATGTTGCAATTATTCGGAAGACTACTTAAAAGAAACAGTTTCCTCAACTAAATAATATTTCATTAGAAAATCAGTCTGCAAAAGCTTTCTTTTACAGTCAATCTCGCTGAAAGTAATTCTATACTAGCTTGTCAAAACTAAAATTGATTCATTTCACATTTTATAAGATATAATATGTAAGCAAGTATCTTATTACTTTAATTAAATTATATACACATGATCATTAATTGTGATTAATGAACTTAATTTAGATTATTCGAATAATTACTTTTCAGTTTTGAAAATGGAAAAAGAAATTTTGGTTATCATTTAATTTATTTCCAGTCAGGACGCGCACATAATGTGGCAATATATAGGCTTTATACATACAATATAGGCTTCTATAAAATACCAAGGAAGGAAAAAAAAGAGAGATTTTTTTTAATGCATTTTTGCTAGAAATGTAAATGAAGCAATAATTTCTCTTTTTAGGTTTCTAAATATATAGACATGCAAAAACGAAATTTCAATTATCCGTGAATAGTACCGCCATCTAGTGCAGAAAAGGATTTCAATTATAGGATTTTATACCAAATTTTCACAAAATACGCATATGATCTGTTAGAATTTATGGTCTCTAAAAAACGATTTTACAACTACTAGGATCAGTTGGCTCCTAAAAATCGTTTCTTCTTTCCTTTCCTTTATTTAAATTTTCATTAAGATATCCTTAATTCATTTATTTTCTGGACGCGCACGTAGTGTAATATAGGCTTCTATTAAGATAATAAACAAGAAAAAAAGCAATTTTTTATGCATTTTTATGCATAGGATTTTATACCAAATTTTCACAAAATGCGCATATAATCTGTTAGAATTTATGGTCTTTAAAAAACGATTTTACAAGTACTAGGATCAATTGGCTTCTAAAAGTCGTTTCTTCTTTCCTTTTCATTATTCAAATTTTCATTAAGATATTCTTAATTCGTTAATAGTCTGGACGCGGACGTAGTGTGATCAAGGTTTCTATTAAGATAATAAATAAGAAAAAAAGCAATTTTTTATGCATTTTTGTTAGAAATGTAATTTAAGCAACGATTTATCTCTTTTTAGGTTTCTTAATATAAAGACATGCAAAAACAAAATTTCAATCCCCCATGAAGGGTGCGCCATCTAGTGAAGAAAAGGATTTCAATTTTAAGATTTTATAACAAATTTTCACAAAATGCGCATATAATCTGTTAGAATTTATGGTTTTTAAAAAGCGGTTTTACAATTAATAGGGAGGGCCCTGTGGTTTTTAAAAATCGTTTCTTCTTTTCTTTTCATTGTTCAAATTTTCTTTAAGATGCATGGCAAATCCTCGATTTGAAGTGGATATTTTATGTTAACCTTTTACCCGTAATAAACTTTTAACTCTTTAAATGAACAAAATTAGATGACAAGATGACTTAAGAAAAAGAACACAACTCCTTTATTTTTTATCAAAACAATAATCTCCGTTCTTGCTTGGCAGCCGAAACCTATGTTGCCATCTTACAAAAATTAAAACTTTCAGAAATAAAAAATAAGATGAAGAGGAAACATAAAGGATGCTACAGATTTACGGTATGATTTGGATAAAAGAATTTCCTTTAAAATCAGAAATTCTCTAAATCGTCCCTAAATCTAAATGTATAGTGGTTGATAAACTCAAAAGTACTTGATTTGTTATTGTTCTTTTATTTTTAGGAAGAATGGTATTGAAAATACAGCTCTATATTAAACATAAAACTGTCATATTAATGTAATAAAATCATTAAATATTTATTGAGTCTTGATTTAAATGCAATAATTTTTTTTAAAAAAGAGTATTTAAAAGTTGTGGCATTGTGTTTATATATTGTCTTCACTACGGAGTCATCATGTGGTGGAGAGGTATCAGATCTTAGGAAGATTAAATCGTGAAATGCTTTATCAGCAATATTTAAAATAGGATATTACATTTGCAACTTTGGCATATATTGTAAATGTACAATCTTGACTGTAGATAATATATCATTATCAAAAATCTCTTGATAAGTACTTGTTAGAAGAATGAATAAAGGAGTCTCCGAAATTTTTGCTAGAAATGTAACTGAAGCAATAATTTCTCTTTTTAAGGTTTTAAAATATATAGACATGCAAAAACAAAATATTAATCCCCCATAAATGGTGCCGGCATCTAACGTGGAAAAGTATTTCAATTATAGGATTTTATGACAAATTTTCATAAAATGCGCATATAATCTGTTAGGATTTATGGTTTTTAAAAAACGGTTTTACAACTATTAGGATCAGTTGGCTACTAAAAACCGTTTCTTCTTTTCTTTTTATTATTCAAATTTCATTCAGATATTATTAATTCATTTAAAGTCTGAATGCACATGTAATGTGATATATCAGAAGTACTTCATTTGTTATTGTTCTTCTATTTTTAGAAAAAAAGTATTGAAAATACAGCTGTATATTAAACATAAAAATATCATATTAATATATTAAAATAATGAAATTTTTATTGAGATTTGATTAAATGACAATAATATAAAAACAAGACGATTTAAATGTTGCTGCATTGTGTTTATATTGTTACGAATCTGCAATGCTGCTTCCCAGCATAGTTGGTTCCATCACCAGAAAGACCGTTTTACAGTCATTTGTATTGGACGGAGTCCGGGTGTCGCGTCTGAGGTCCCAAAGCTTAGTGACCATTTGGCGACTTGGTGACGAATTTGGCGACTTTGACGCCAAAATAGATTATAACCGAAACATCGAGAATTTTCCCGATCCGTCCATTGGAAACCGAGATACGCCTCGAAAGTTCCTGATTGGTTGCGAGGCTTCTAGCCACGCCTCCTGAGACCTATAAAAGGAGGCAGTCTTCAGCTGCCAGAGTAGAGTAGTCGGAATTGACGATAAACAACTGGTCTTTCAAGGATTAGCGGAGCAGCGACGGAGTCAAGCTAGTACTGAACTAAGCTGTACGCTACTGTCTACAGTGGAGTCTTGTTGTGTGCTGCTGTGTGCACGTCTCGCGGCTGAAGATAATTGTCTTCTCTATGCTGTATATAGTTGTCGTCTTTGTGCTGTCCTGTGTGTCTTCGTGTAAATAAACTTCGTTGTTTTTTTTCTACTGCCGCCTGCTGATTGAGCGTTCTCCACACCATATAACTTCCACTATCCAAACGAATCCGGAAATTTCGTAACAATATATTGTCTTCACTACGGAGTCATCACGTTGTGATGGAGAGGTATCATATCTTAGGAAGGTTAAATCGTGAAATGCATTATGAGCAATATTTAAAATAGAATATTACATTTTTAACTTTGGCATATATTGTAAATGTAAAATCTTGACTGTAGATAATATATCATTATTAAAAATCTCTTGATAAGTGCTTGTTAGAAGAGGGGAAAAAGGGGTCTTCGAAATTATTAGAAGAATGACGAGGTATTAGATACCAAGAATCTTTAAATAAATTCAGTTTTAAAAATAAATTTCATTGAATAAAAGATTTACTCTAAAACAGATGTTATGATTTTGAATCACTGTTTAGAAATTAATATTTTTTGTGAGAAGATTCATATTTTAATTTAATTAGAAGAATGTACTGATGCAGCTTGGAATCGGGATTTTTGAAGAATATTTGTTTACATTCCAATTAAATTTACTTTATAACTTTCCTTCAAATTTTTAGTGAAGCCCCTTGAGTATATTTGTCGGCTGAGACTTATGTATCTGTTTTGTCTAATTTATGAATGACATCAATCAAACTAACAAAATTTACTGTCTTTGTATACTATTCCATGTATTAGCAAATTAAACTTGTGCCAAAAATAAAAATCTTTTCAAATAAATAAGTTATCAAAGGGTTAATTATCGTGATATTTCTTTTTATTTCTCATTTGTTGATATTTTACCACCATTCGACTATCGTATATGAATTTTACCATCTTATAAAGTTATTGTAAGGAGCATTACGTATTAATTATAAAGGTTAATTAGCATATTTCTGAATAGACCATTAATAAATTACTGTCAATGCCTCTAAAAAATTTAATTTCTGATTTTAGAAATGTAGTATAAAACACCTTCAAAATAGAGAAAATAAGGATTACCCACCTCAAAAGTTCCTTTAAAAAATATGAGTTATTCCGGTATAAATATGGCTAAGTGCTGCCATACAAATCTACAATGTGTCTACTCTAATCGCGGCCCAGCAACTAATTTCTGAATTGTTAAAGATACGACTATTTCACCAATTGAAGAAAGGCTTTAAATGAAGTAAAGAATCATATTTCATGTTTTTTAAATCAAAATATTGAAGTCCTAAAAAATCAGTCCTAATAGTCATAGTTAGTAAAATATTCTTGACACACTAATATATTAAACGGAAAAAAAAGTTCCTCAATTTTAAGATTGAAACTGGCCTAGTTTTCACCCTAGTTAGTTTAACCTAGCACCCTGAAAATTACAGTCATACAAGTTTTTAGACAGTTTTATTACAGGCATACAAGTTTATATTATATATTATATATATATATATATATATATATATATATATATATATATATATATACAGGGTGTTGCCGAATTCAACCGACAAATTCAGAAGGGTGATAAGAGGCATCAAGAGGATAAAGAATCGCCATATAACATGGGGTCCCAAGGACGTTTAGGGGGTGAAAATTGCAAGATTATAGGAAGTTGGAGAACTATTGGAAACTGTAAAAAATTAATTAAAAAAATAAGAAATGGTGTTTCAAATATGATTTTTTTTAAGTGAATAAACATTCTTAAAGGTTGTTTTTCATGTAAGTAACATGCCAATTTGATGAACCAGGGGGTCGTAAATTATTGAAAACGAAAAAGTAGTTTAGAACCCTTATCTTCAAAAATATTTAAACTTTAAGAAAAATAAAAGTTTCAAAATATGAAGTATTTTATAATCTTTAATTTGATATAAGTCTGTAGTGTGAAAACTGAGGAGGTTTTAAGATATTCAAGAAAAACTAAAATGTTTGCCGGGAAACATCGCTGCAACATCAGCACCGTTGTTTACAGAGGGTGTTGCCAAATTCGAAAGTTAAATTTAGAGATGTGATAGTAGGCATTAAGGTGATGAAAAATTATCATAAATCATAGGGTCGCAGGAGACGTTTATTCTATGAAACTCGCAAAAACAGACATCAAAGAGACAATTAGCCTGGCGAAGAGAATAGCCCCATGAATGCGAGGATTTGGAACAAGGTAATCGAAAAGAAGAGGCCTTCTCGTATGTAAATTTTCCATGCGTTCGAGGAATATAAAAGCAACGAGCATTGCAGAATTGATGGTTCGAGGAGTATAAAAGCAGCTTGTAATCTTTAAAGGGCAGTTCAGAATTGATAGTCGATAAGTTTCATTCGTAAACAACAAGTCAAATTTCACGAATGACGAATCTGCGAATATGCATTTAATTTATGGCCGAGTGGATGGTGATAGACGCCTAGCACAAAGAATATACCAAGAGCAATATCCAAGTAGGCGTTGTACACAACACAGCACCTTTGCAAATATTGATTGCTGGAGACAGGATCCTTCAAAATAACGAGGCCAAATGCAGGGTACGGACGCAGTGTGCGCACACCTGAAACAGAAAACCTAGTTTTGCAGCCTTTTGCCGATACCCCATACATAAGCACGCGATCAGTTGCAGTTGAATTGGGTATTCGGCACGCTGGATGCTTTGTGCCACACAGGAAGATGCACTCTTTCCTGCAAGAATTTTATTCTCAGATATTATCTCAGACCTGTTAATTGGCCACCACTTTCCCCGGACCGCAATCCCTTGGATTTCTTCTTCTGGGCCACATGAAACCTCTTGTTTATGAGACACCTTTGGATACAGGGGAAGATCTTGTAGCACAGATCGTCGTCGCTGCTGGAGAAATCGCAAGAACACTTGGTATGTTTAAGTGCGTCCGGCGGTCCTTTAAACATCGGTGTCGATTGTGTAATGACCTTCGCGGCCGCAACATTGATTAATTTTTATAAAAGTTTCCCATCGTCTCCTCTCACACTACAGTCTTTCTTATATTAAAATGTCTATGCTGTAAATGTATGTTGTATCTGTATTCCACCAAATAAATTTTCACCATCGTTTGCGACTTTATATTTATTTCTTTGTAAATTCTTATCGCCTCTTTGCCTATCATCACTCCTCAGACTTTTTCGGTAGAATTTTGCAATACCTTCTGTAAACATTGGTGCCGATGTTGCAGCGATGTTTACCGGCAAACATTTTAGTTTATCTTGAATATTTTAAAACCTCCTCAGTTTTCACACTACAGACTTATATCAAATTAAAGAGTATAAAATTCTTCATATTTTCAAGCT
Organism: Argiope aurantia; assembly: GCA_026543865.1. Taxonomy (NCBI): domain Eukaryota; kingdom Metazoa; phylum Arthropoda; class Arachnida; order Araneae; family Araneidae; genus Argiope; species Argiope aurantia. Next base: position 84,512 of record JAPMOR010070121.1, read on the forward strand.
TTTATTTTTCTTAAAGTTTAAATATTTGTGAAGATAAGGGTTCTAAACTACTTTTCCGTTTTCAATAATTTACGACCCCCTGGTTCATCAAATCGGCATGTTACTTACATGAAAAATAACCTTTAAGAATGTGCTTTCACATAAAAAAATTCATATTTGAAACACCATTTATTATTTTTTTTATTAATTTTTGACAGTTTCCAACAGTTCTCCGACTTCCTATATTTTTGCGATTTTCACCCCCTAAACGTCGTTTGGGACCCCATGTTGTATGGTGATTATTTATCCTCTTGATGCCTACCATCACCCCTCTGAGTTTGTCGGTCGAATTCGGCAACACCCTGTATATCTCATAATCAATTATTTAAATTCATTAGAAATTGGCCTCCTTTAATTTTCCTGTATTAAATCTGCCAATTGCATTTCCTCCTTAATCTTCATATCGATTGGAATGAATTGTTTGAAGCTGTACTATATGCTTTCGTTTTCTTTATTGACAGATGAGGCAACTAAGAAATATAAAATAATTCATTATTAGCTTATTTCAAGCCCTTGTACCAAATTTTTTTGCCATTAAACAAAATGTTCGCAATAGCAATTAAATAAATTTCTTTGGTAGCAAAACCTCAAAAGGTGTTTTTTTTTTTTTTTTAAATTCTACGTACTTATTTATGAACTTTACATATTTTCTGTTGATTCTCTTTTAAGTGAAGAAGAAACTTATTATACCAGTTAGATAGTTACAGACTGGAAAGTATGATAGCATTGAAACCAAAAAGAGAATTCAAAGTTTTTTAGGGAACGCTATGTCAGAAGATATTTCAGATTTAGTCAAGCTTCGTGATGGTTACAATATAATTGATTAATTCCAATGAATAAGATTTCCCGAAAACAATAAAAATAAACGTTTCTAGCATAGAAAAAATATCGTTGTGATAATTAGAAGTTCTCTATAAAGATCTTGCGTTTTAAACTTTTTTGATTCCAAAAGATTTTTATTTGGCGATTCCAAAATTTACTATTAATCATATATAATCTCAAAAATCGTTCACTTCATCTATTTTATTTAATAAGGTTGTATCTGTATTCGTTATAAGTCATATCTGTATTTGATAACTAATACTCTTAAAATTATGTAACATTGATCGTGGTAACTAAATATTATTAATCATACAAACCCTTAGTGAAAAAAAAAAAAATTTCGGAATCTTATACTCTCCCCAGAATAAAAGTCATCCTTCCTACTCATATTGTACTTAAAGAAATTAAGTATGATGAGGAAAATCTTAATTTTAGAAGTTTAATAGATATATACCTATTAATTACATATTTATTTGTTATTTTATTATTAGATAAAAATTGCTTAAGATGTTTTTTTTTTGTTCCATTTTGCTTTTCTAAAAATCTCAATTTTTAGAGCGTTCTAGGAAAAGAAATGTGTTTAATGTTTTCTCGCTAGAAATTCCCATCACAAATCCCATTCCTTATAAACAATGACTTAATAGGAAGACGGAAAGAAGAAGCACAAACCATCCTGAACCCGATTTCTCCCTCTCCTGCTATTTCAACTAACTATCGCTTAAATACTTCGACATAGCCACTTGGCCCTCCATTCTCGCTCCAAGAAATTTCAATGATAAAAGAGCATCTTCCGTCAAGTAAATCATCCGGTGTTGATGGAATTGACAATTTCCTTATTAAAATTATCCACAAGCGCTTTCATACTATCTTTCCAATCCTCTTTAATAAATAAGTGCCTAGAATTAAGCTGCTTCCCAGATTCCTTGAAAATAGGAAATATTATTTTATTCAAGAAACAAGGAAAAGACCAGAGACTAGCATTTTCATATCGACCCATTTCACTCCTTCGAACAATCGGGAAAGTGCTGGAGAAATTGATGACTCAAAGATTAAAATACCATCTTGAGACCACCAATATCTTAGCGAGAGTCAACATAAGTTTAGGGAAGGTAAATCAGTAGATACAACCATCCATTAGCTGATAAACAAAATTCAAGCTGCAAGAAGAGAGGGTAAACATGTCTTAGTGCTCTCTATTGATATTAAAGGAGCCTTTGACAACTTACAACACAAAGCAATTTCTAAGAGTCTGGATGACAGCACCTGTCCTTTAAAAATCAATAGTATCTTTAACAGCCTCCTCTAAAACAGGAAAGTAACCTTATTGACCCCAGAATGTAGGGCCATAAAAGACCGGAAACAAGGCTATCCTCAAGGATTATGGAGTGGTCCGGCTATGTGGAATCTCGTAGCCAACGAAATTCTTAAGCAGGTCTGGCCAGAAAACGCACATATCCAAGCCTTCCAGATGATTTTATACTAGTAATCGAAACGGGCACAAAATATAGCCATGAAAGAGAAACACAATTTAGAATAGCCAAATTTAACTCCTGGTGTTCAAATAATCAACTTTCCATTTCTGCAGAAAAAACAGCCAATATTTTTCAGCAAAATGGCGAGAAGCCCCAGAATCACATGGAAGGGAGTCATCATCACGAGAACCAAATATTTTAAATATATATGAATCCATGTTGATGACCAATTCAACTTGCTGGAACATATAGAGAAATAAGAAGAAAAGGCCATCAAAATGCATCAAAGCCTCAAAATAATCGCTGACAGCACATGGGAAATCTCTCAGAAATACAAAAGAGTTCTTTATAAGACAGTAGCTGAAAGAATGCTTGCCCATGGTTCCTCAGAGTGAGGTCTAAACCCAACATACAGAATGAATAGGAAACTCTCTTCCAGAGACCATTTCTTCTCCATAGTTCTCGTGCATATCGCATTTCACTTCTGCACATGCAATTATAGTTTGAAGCCAGACTAACTTCATTATATCGCCTAAGAATCCCTCTTGCACATAACATAACAGAGATCCAACTAGAATACCTAGAGAAAAAAAGCAACTAACTGATCTATTCACCCTTCACAGCATCTCAATCCCAACCAAATCTCACTGGAAGATGAAGGAGTAAATATATCTCAAATGTACAACATTAGTATCTTCACAGATGGCTCGAAAACAGAGCATGGAGGTGGAGCTGCGTTCTGTGCCCTGATCAGTGATAGCTGGCCCTATTACTGGTCAGCCAAATTGAATGACAATAATATTGTTTGTCAAGCTGAACTCACCGCACTTCATGAAGCAGTTAAATGTGCATCTCAGTTTCTAAAAATCAGCACTTTCAAAATATATGTCGACGATAATGCAAAGATATTGGAATATCATGGCATCATCTAATTCAAAGAATATTAACCAAATAGCAAGAAAAATTTTTAGCATCCTCTTTTCAAATCAAACCGTAAAAGTCACAAAGCGCATGCAGGCAACATAGGTAATGAAAAAGTAAACCAACTGGCGAAGTACGCAACGCGAAATGGGCAATTTTATATGCAAGCAAAGCTTCCTAAAATACATATACAAAACCTCCTTCGGAAAAACATGATAGAGAAATGGCAAAGATATTGGAGCAATGGTGATTCAGGCAGAAAAATTTTTAATACCCTGCCCTTAATTAATCTTCATCCCATTAACTGGATCTGAGAGGATATTATTTTCCTCCCAGAACATTACCCTTTTCCTGCCTACCTACCTCAAAAGGTTCGATCTGTCGGAGAGTGATCGGTGCAGTTGTGGTGGGATTGGCACGGCACTTCATTATGCTACGGAATGCATTCTCACTATCTCTTGGCATATGAAAAAAACCATCACCAAGCCATGAACAAAAATGGCTGAAAAGATTCCCCAGCAACTTCCTCTCTATGCATAAAATCCATAGAATAATTAAATTTATTAGTGAAAATAGAAATCTTTTCCCCCTCCATGGCTTCCAACATCAAGTGTCATACACACAAGGACTAAGGAAAAAAACACCACAGTTATTTCACATACATATGCATTCATAAATATCTTTCAAACAGAGATTTTCTTTATTGTCATTAACTCAATTATTTTTTTATTAAATTTTTATAACTGCATTCTCATCTACTATGCCATGACAACTAGAGAACACAGAATTCATTTATTTTTTCATACATAATAACTTTCTACATATTATTATTCCAGATAATTTTTCTATAATACTTCAAAGTAGAAAATCTTTGTAAACGGTTTCATTTTATTATCATTTCTTATATGGTAGAATTTTTTTTTACTATTGATATTTTGGTATTTAATAAAATTCCGTAATATTCCCATAAAACCATTCTGTGATCAGAATGGTTACGGATACGGGGGTATAAGATGACGTTCTGTTCTGTATATTATTGTTTTGATATTCGGTATTGAACGGAGGCTATTTGGATAACAACCCAGGGATGAAACTCAAAAACTTCCACCTCCAAAACAGTCGTATCAACTTTCGCGAAAGGATAGTTTTCATCAAATTTATTAGATACTTAATGCATTCAAATTCAGTGGACTTAATATCTCATACTGAAATTCAGAGTTTCAGATTACTTTAAATAAATGTGTTTTTTTATTTGTATTGTAATCCCCCGTATATATCTTTTATAGAATTGTTCGTACCTACAAGAGTTCAGTAAAAGATATATACGATATATTTTTGAAAGGATACATATACAGGAATTGTCCAAAATAATGGAAAAGGCTCGCTGAAAACAGTGACTTCTACACGTGATAGAATAGGAATAAATTAAACTCCTAACTACTAGTTTTTATGTACTACATTGTTGCTTATAGTCTCAAAAGTGTGCTAATGTATTGTACATCATTATCTGTTTAATTTCATTACGAGTGAAGCTAAAATTAGAGACGTCAGAGTTCAAAAGAAGGCAGATAGTGGGAACCCGTCTGGTTGGTGCATCGGTAACCACAGAGGCACAGTTGTTGGAGGTATCAAGAGGCACAGTTGTTGGAGGTATTAAGAGGCACAGTTGTTGGGGGTATCAATAGGCACAGTGTCGGAGGTCATGACAGCGTGCAACGATCATAGCAAAACAACATCTTCTAGAATGAACTGTGGAAGAAAAGTCAAACTCACTGCAAGAGACAGGTGGACATTAAGAAAGACTAATGACCAGCAGAAGGAAGACAACGATAGCAAAAGTGACTGCTGAGCTGAATGAATATCTACAGAACCCAGTGTCGACCTACTGATCAGCAACGGATTGTAAAACCCTCCGTTCTTTTGCGCATGCGTTAGGATTGGTTTAATTTGTTAAAATAGGGGTGAAAGGAAAGATAAAAGGAGGAGATGTTTACATTTACTAGTATCTAATAGGGGAAATCAAAAGTCAAAGGAATACCGGAAATGCACTCATCGTTCCGTGTCTCACCCCTTAATAAGATGGAGTCGTCGAAATGTGGTCGTCTCAGAATCCGTTGATGAACAGTATACAGTTCTAAGGGAATTGCATAACAAAATATTTGAAACAGAGGTGCGATTGCAAAACCCTCTTGCGACAGATGTAAATCGGAAACGGCGAGTACAGTGGGGCAAGGAACCATAAAACCTGAGCCGCAAATCAATGGAAACATGTCTTGTTTTCTGAGGTTGTACGATTTTTCCGTTCCGGATATTTCCGTGCTGATAATAAAGCTTTCAATCAATGATCTCGTTTACAAGGCGGTTCGTTACTGATAAGGATCAGTTCTAGAAGAGGTTACAACATTTTAAACATTATTTAAAAGTGTCAGATTTGGTGAAATTTAACATGATATTTAATGCATTTTCGAATACTTAATGATACGTTCTTTAATACAATTTCATGTGTTTTAATATTATCTGAATAATTTCCACGTCATGCGTTTTGATTTCATTATTTTTGCTTTATTTCTTCTTGATTTGTTTGTTTAATTCAATACGTTCTAACACTGAAATATATGTTATTTAAATGCAGGCACTTGAAAAAAAAGTTCTTTCTTAAGTTTGAAGTACAGTTAAAGAATGTTAGAGGTATTGAAATGATTTATAAGGAGTGAATAGTTGAAAAAATATTCTTGAAATGCCATAAGTAGTAAGAAAGGCTTCCATGTTATATCAGTTTTTAAACAAAATCAGTTTTCAGAGTAGAAGTGCCATTACAAATTTAAACTTGTCTGTTTATCTTCTTAGATTTAATTTCAAGTTGTATTTTTTTTTAATCTGTACTCTGATAAATTATTTGTTCATTGTATAACATTTCATTTTGTATATGAAATATTGCAAGTACGCAGTGCATGAAAAGAAACAGCCTATTAAAACAGAAGTATATTAATATTTTGCTAACTAATCATTTGCGTCTGCAAAAATCTGTTGGAGATGTTAGCTAAATTCAAATTTAATTTTCTATTAAATGTACTATTTATTAAACCATAACCAAATTCTACTGCTGAAAAATAAAACAGAATAAAAAACGATTTTTACATTAACATATGTATTATATATTCTTCAGAAATTTTATTTTTTAAAATCATTCTTATATGTAAAATAAGTCATTAAAAAACGTTATAATTGAAGTTCTGGTAATACATTCTTCAATAATATACATCTACACTTTTATTGTAATTTTTTACTGCTTAACTATACTTTTTTCCCTATTTCAAGCAATGTAATTATTTCCAATTTCAGAAGAATTCAGAACCGTTTTAAACCTTCCTGAGGCCCTGAGATAATGCAAATCTTGAAGGCCATTTCCCTCCAAATTTTTATCGATTTTAATTTAATTTTTATTCAGAAGTTTTAAGTACTAAATTTTGAAAAACTGTAGTCGCAAGTCCTTTTCTAAAAAGTCAATTTCAATATTTCCCATATAAAAAAAAGTGCGCAGTTAAAATGTAAAATTAAATTTAAGCAAAATATTAAAAACAAATGACAACTTCCTTTAACACACTCTAAATAATAATGTAAAAGGAAGGGACAATTTTTTAAAACTGAAAACATCTAAATTTTTTAGAATTATAAAATAGCATAATGAATAACTTGTAAATGGTAATTAGGAAATTGTACCGGTAATTAGATAAAAGTTCCAAAATTAATTTAATCAATTCTTGATTTCGACTTGAATAAATTTGATTGCAGGGCCCTCTGTTATTAAATGAAAGTATAAATCTAAATAACTTTCTAAAACTGCTAAAAATTTTCAAGAGCTAAGGGGCTCCTTGGCAATTGCCAACTTTCACTATTTAATAACCCCCCCCCGATTAGAATTATTTAAATAATCTCTTTGGACTTTTGACATTACAGCTCCCGTATTGTAGATTCAAATCTCTTGGAAATTTAATTATATTTATTAGAAATGGCTTTAAGGGCATGTTTCGATATGTCCATGGATTCGGACGTTCTTAAGCAATTATTTTTTTCGTAAGAATGACGTGCATGTTGCAGGCATTTTGCTATGGAAAAGGTCTAGTTATCTAACAATGAGCCTACGGTTTGAAGAAGTCTAATAGAGATCAATATAAGATTTCAAGAGCAAATGAGTCTAGAACATTAGTTTCTTTATTAAAAGAAATAAAAGACTTCTGTTATGTCATTGCAGGAGAAAGTCTTGCTATAACATTAAAGAAGATTTTAAAGAGATGTTTTATTTCCTCAAAATTATCTGAGTGAACATTCATTTTTATTTCTGTAATTTACTTTCAACCATAATACATGAAACCTTGATTACATCTTCAATATATTTCCGTTATAGAAATTTGTAGTCTGAAAAAAAACTGAAAAATGAATTAAAATGAAATAAATCATTTCCTATTAATATATTGTTAATGGTTGATGGAAATTTCAATTGTTTCCACAACAAATCGTTCCTTCACTACCTTACACTGTTTTTATCTTCATATTGCTTTGCATTTGCCCCAATTTTCTGTTTTTCTATCTATATTTTATGCACATAATATTTATTTTTTCACTTATATCGCAGGTAAAAGCATCAATATTTTTAAAAGGAGGCATTTAAAAATAATTCCAAATATTGCTTTATTCTGAAGTTAAATCTTATTCGTAAGTACAAAAAAATATCAAAAATGTATCACAAGCATACCTAATATCAAGACCTATTCATCACGGAAAAATAAATCTAATCTTCATATCCTGGTCAAAACGGTAGGGAAGAAGAAAAAAGATGAAATATTCGTAATAAGACAAAAGACAAGATGAAGTACTCGTTCGAGTGGTTTTTGAGTTTCTTCTCAACAATAAAATTTACTATTGCAAAAAACGTTTAAAATATTTCAAAAAATTTATTAAATATAGAAAAAAATTATATGGTAAAAAAATTGGGTATAATTAAAAAGATAATTTTTTGAATTTTAAGATGCAATAAAAATTACTTTTTTACCATAAAATTTTAGAAAGTTATTTCGAAAAAAGTCAATATTAATTTTTGATTAAGTAAAATTGTAATTAAAATTTAAAAAATCGCTCCAAAAATAACTTTTTTTACCCTCCAAAGTATATATTTACGCTGTCTGGTTTGTACAGAGCCAGAACATACACACTGAGACAAACAGACAGAAGTTTTTCCATATGTTTAAGCATCAAAATTTAGTTAAAATACCAATACATTTTCTCACCAAATACTTTTGCCAACATATAACATGTGTTTTAGCAAACCTAAACTAATAACTCCCTACCCGCTTTTTTCAAAGAGCTACACATGATTTATTGGACGTTTATGATCGGTAGGGAAATGTCCGTACAGATGAGTCCCACTACCGTTTTCTGAAGAATCCAGTTTCCCCTTATTCCCCATCACGGGAAAGATTCAGATTGACGTGTGGCGAACCTCCGCAGAAGCCTACAACCCAGACTGCCTTTCTACAGTGATAGTAATGGTGTAGCTAGGTGTGTGTATTTAAGCCAAGGAAAGATGCTTTCTTGTCTTTTTCTTATTTATTTTTGAACACACACACATATATAAGGAAACACATAATATTTACATTTAAAATAGATATTGCTGCTAACAAAGAGCGAACAAATGATTCTTTTTACCACTAACAAAAGAGAGAGCGGTGCTTGCTTGCACCAGTTTCACACCAACTCTCAGGGCGAAGTGTTTACAAAAAACGCTTAAGTGCGCTTCCCTCACATTCTAAACATACATATGGCTTAGAGCATACTGCGCCATCTATGTTCAGTATTAAACTTTACTATATGAATATACAAGGAATAAAAAATACAAATAAAATAATTAAATAAAAACAAAAATTACAAATAATAAAGTCACAAACAAATGGTTTGGGGCCTCATCTCGTGGTTTGAAGTAGGTCCTCTTGTCACCTGATATGGACAGGTCACTAGCAATGACTGTATCACTCTTTTGCCATAACAAGTGCATTCTCCGGCGCAGACATTGTTTTCATCTGGAGATTGCACCTATCAAGATGATAATTCACCAATTCACCGTAGTCGAACTATTCAATCATGGTTGAAGGAACATGAGGACTTAGTTACACATCTTCCATGACCTGCCCAATCACCGGACTTGAACATCATAGATCCACTATGGTCTGTTTTAGAAGAAAGATAAAGATCCCGTTATCCTCTTCTGCGTCTCTCCGGGAGTTAGAACAGTTTCTGCTTGAGGAATGGTGCAACATCCCACATACCATCATACAGCACTTGTATATCTCTATTCCAAGGAGGATTCAAGCAGTTTTAACTGCCAAAAGTGCCTTCACACCGTATTAGGTGCAAAACACTTCATTTTGAATGGGTTTTCCATTATTTTGGACAACTCCTGTATATGTATATAGTTATCATTTAGAAATGCCAGCATTTCCTTTGATTTTTAATCAATTAAAAATCTAATATTCACCCTCTAAAGTATGTTTGCATCAAATTTGGTCGCTGTAGATACAACGGTGCTCTTTGTAGTACACTGACAAACTGACGTCACCCTCATGTCCTTGTATCTGTAATAATTAAAGTTACTGATAGTTCATTGGATAAACGACACACAGACTCACGCACACATTCGACTTTATTTTATTGTAAATCAGCATTTAGCATTCAGTTTCAAAAGAACAGAATCAAAATTGCGAGATCCATCCCAAAATATCTCTCGTGCTACTTTTAAACGCGACAAAATATAATTAAACAAAACCAAAATTAAACTGAACTAAACCAGGTTTGACTTAGGCTAATTAAGAAACTAAGGTATCAAATAAAAACAATTTTTAAAAACATAAATCTATTGATATATTAATGAGTAGAAGTTACTTTATTATTATTATCATCTGCTTCATCTGCCGACGTCCTGGCATAGGGGTAGCGCGTCTTCCTCGTCATCTAGGTGTCCCGGGTTCGAGTCCTGGTTCGGGCATGGTTGTTCTCCTCCTTGTGTGCTTTCTGTCAGGTGTGTGAATGTGCCCTACTGTAAAAAGGGGTTATGCAAGCGAATGTGTGTGCTTCATCTTCATATGAGCTGGAAGTCAGATTTCTGCCCTCGGGTGCTCAGGGGTCTTTACCCTCAGAAGCTACTGTACCCTCTTTTCCGTGGTAACGTGGACACTTCATCTTGCTGAATTTTGATTAATATTCAATTTTCTTAATTTAGATCTCTTATTCCTGGAAGATGTATTCTCTTCTTCCACTTGTGGTGCTCAGCTTCTTCTCACTGTATGAATTTTTAATGTTTTAGAAATTCCAGTATATTTGGAGTATTTTTCTGTCTTGCTTAAAAAAAGAGAGAAAATTATCCCATCTTTCGACTTTAATTCCAAAACGATATGGATATTTCATGTTCTTCCGAAAAATTTTCCGAATATAGACACGGATCCTTACTTCCTTAATTTCTTAAACAAGAGGGATCGGAATTCAAGGCTCGAAGACATTTCATGTGTAGTCATCTAAGTTACTATTTTTGAATGATGTCGTTTTTCATAAACTCGCAGACTTAGAAATCCCGAAAATAATTTTCGATCACCCACTAAAAGTAAACAAAATGTTGCCGAAAAAAAATCTTGTATTTAATTGCAGGATATGCATTGCACTATTATGATTGCCATCCGTAATAAGACTTTTATAAATAATTTGTATTCTCGTAAGTAACGATGTTACCTGTAAAAACAAAAAAGTCGTTTTTTTTTTTTTTTGGTTTTTTTCTATATCATTGCCATCCTGTAACTTCTTCCCAGGATAAAAGTCTGAGCATTGCAAAAATATATGAAAAAGATAAGGCTCTGAGCTGTAAAGGAGTTATTTCTCAGGCAAAGTCTGTAATGAATCTTTGCGTTGCATTTGCCAAATGAGGATGTAGTAGGGTAACGATTTTCTTTAATATTATCTCAAACCTCTAAGAAACATCTGCATTGCAGTCTTCCCTAACGTCGACTCACGCTGATGAGTTTTTAATGAAGTGCATGAGCTCTGGGCTCTCAACCACCGATCCATTGCAAATTTTTATTGTTACAAACCACTTTAGTGATATATAGCGCCTCTAGTATATCAATATCTATTTTGTTAATGATTCGAACTGATAAATGGGCACAGTCTTGAAATTACAACATGTTAGTTGCTAACGGTGCTTACTTTCCGGAAAACTCATAAGCACATCTTTTATGATAAAGATACACTTTTTACTATTCCTAATCGAGTAACTTGAAAAGAATATTTGACTTTTTATAAGGACATAAATGGTGTCGAATATTATAGCTGCAAATATAACATAATATTCCAGTATTGTATTTAGAATTTTTTTTTAGTCATTCCCAGCATATTTTTCCAAGCGAAGTTAAAAAAATGTCATAACTAATAGACAAATGTTACTTTTTAATCTAAAATATACAGCTTTGATGAATCCTATACAACAGTTATTTCCATCTCTGTAAAATTTATTATTAAATTAATTATAAGGATTTAATAATTAAATATCATGATTCCAAGTTATGATGAGGAGGTTAGGCCTCGGAACTCTAAAATATGTTGCTGTTGCCTTCCAGGGGAAATCACATGAAATTTCAAAACAGTGTTTAGACACACAGTTCCATTAGTGTACTAACAAGTAGAATTTTTCATTTTAACTTTTTAAATTTTTTTAATTATTTATTCTTAATACATTACAATAAGTATTATGAATCTTTAAAATCCATTTTTTTTTCTTCTCAAATTCACTGTCAAGTGACGCAATTCCTGAGGAATCAGAATTTAATTCAATCAATCTATTAACTCGTTATTAAGCTCTGAAGATATTAAAATAGCTTTCAACAGGAAAATACTCTTACATAGAATTTAAATTTTAACATGTCAGGAGATGAATAAAAAAATTCCACCTTTACAAATATGAGAGAAATCGTTAAATGAAATTGTGAAACAGTCTTAATTAAAAATAATTGATTAAAATTTATTGAATAAGGGAATTTCTTTCTAGTTGTTGTTAATTGTTTCATTAAACAATTTTGCAGTTGTGAAATATTTGTTACCATCTCCAAGGTTGTTGTTGGAAACCTTGATTTATATTCCTTTTTATTTTTATAAAATTTCATTGAAAAGGTTTTAATAAGCAATAATTTCGAGTTCCCTTCAAATTGCAATCTTTACAGCTTCTGTCGTAATTTAATAATGTGCCTTATAATTTAAGAGAGCTTTATGTTATAGTTTATACTATAGTTTTGCGTTTGAATAAGAATTAAAAAAAAAAAATAGCATTCTTCATGCGACGAGCTATCTGAATTTTTAAAAGAATGTTTGTTTGTGATAAAATTTTAGTACATATCTAGTTAATTACCAAGATTAACCCATTGATAACCTGAATCCCCCCCTTTTACTACAGGTTAAAATAACAACAACAATACTCAAGAAGTAAATATAAACCAGATACAAATAATGAAATGCATAAGCGAAGTGTATGCTTATTTCTTTTTTGAACTGTTGATTGTAATGGAGTGCATTCTTTTTATTCACCTGTCTTAACAATTAAAGAATGTAATTCAATGAATTCATGTTTTATTTTAAATTCTTTTTCAGTCTGTCTTTTCAAATAAATTTGTTCGGCGCACAAAACGAACAAGTAGTAAGTTGAAAGCGACCCACAGAATGGAAGTCCCGAATGATTATATGAATTGCGTCTGAAATTTCCACATTTAATTCTAAGTGCTTTTATTTCACCCAATCAAGGGAAATGCGAAAAATGAAACGGGATGTCGTGACGCGTTTCTTATGCGTCAAACCGATCGATTCAATGAGATCTTTTAGAGGCAACAGAGGGCGCTACCCCTTTCTCTTAAGAAAGGCTGTTCATGGCTACCTCATCCAAACATATGCCTCCTTCCCTCCCACTGTGTTCTTCCGAGAACGGCTCGATAGGATCGGGGGGAATATTCGCGAGCCCCTTCTTTCCAGCCGTGTCTTGGTTTTCTGCGCAGCACGACGCCATTTTCGTGGCGTGTGCAAGGTTGGAGTTTTGAAATAGGAAGGAAGGGATCTGTTCGAAGCTGAATCACTGAGGTTCTTTCACTGAAAAATCGATCAGAAAAACTCGCATTTAATTCTAATTCTGCTCAAACATCCAAAATAAATTAACTACATCATAAATACTTACAAGAATCATAAATACTTACAGAATACAAACATCCTTATTCAAATTATAAATAGAAAAATATCCAATTAAAATTTTGAGTTTGATTTCGCTTATGAACATTAAAATTTCAACATTAAGTAAAAGGTGAAACCGAATTATCTGTAAAACGTGAGTTACTCTTGATAATTTAGTTAATAATTTTGACTTGTTTTATATATATAGTAAATGTTAGAATGGAGAATTTTTCGAAAACAAAGCTATACCTAATCAGTTTTTCAAATTACATCTAATAAATTTTTCCTTAGCAATATTTTGTTTTGAATAAATACAGGATGATCTAGGACGTTTTATGAAAGTTTTGACACCTAATTAATAGATGTATGTTTCATCACAAGTAAAACACGTAAAAGTGAATAATAAAATATTGTATTCTATTGTGAAATACACCATTCATAATATTAACATCCCAAAATTGATGAACATAACTAAATATAGAATTTACAGTATAGTTTCTCAATCCTATTAATACAAGGTATTATATGATATCTGCACTCTATTAATCGGTATTCTGAATGTCTTACGATATCGTTAAGCTATTGTAACAATATTGTCTGGCATTTTATATTGATTGGGGATGCTTATTCTTCAAATGTTGCTAGTTAAACTGATTTGTATTTATTAAAATTAAACAAACTTTTTGGCGTTTTCCATAGACAGATACTGAATTCTAACACTAAAAGAAATGAAAGGGTTAAATTAGATGCGTTTAATCTTATGATTATCTTAATATCTTTTGAAGGAATTCATGAATAGAAAGAATAGAATTGACCTAAAAAATTTAGAGCTTCTTAATAATTTTTCTAATATTTTTTTTAAATAATTTCCGAAATGAGATGAATTATTAAGCTGAAACTATTATTTTAGTACCAAAATTTTGCAATAAAAATAATGTAACGAATTTAAGTCTCCTTGTAATATTTTAAAATTTTGCAGGGTATTATTGATATGCCATTCTATATTCCTCAGTATTATAATATTACACAAAATCCCCCAACTATTTTGAAATTTTATGGTACTACTAAGGGTATGGTAAACTGGATGAAGTTCTATTGCTGGCCCACATCTTTTCCTATTTTGATAAATGAAAATTACAGGCAGCGTCTATTTTGACTAGAACTATTATCTGGACATTGAACGCATAAAGAATTTTCGAGATAGTCTTCTTAACACGAATTAGTAGGGAGGTTTCTAGATTCTGCACATTTGAGCAATAAGAAAAAAAGAGTTGAAAAATAGAGTCCGTTTGTTAGCTGACAAAAGAATATAAATACACAAAAAGTTTTATTATTCAAAAGGAGGGAAATTATATTGCATTTTAGAAGAAAAAAACTATTGCATTTTACTCAAAAATGCTATTGCATATTAATAAAAAAATTGAACAATAATTTATTGAAAAAAAAATTACATTTTGCCAGATAAAATCACACGGCCCATAGATAAAACAATTTTTTTGTGGTTAAGTATCGTTATCTGAAATTTATATTACGCATATGAGAATTTCAAATATGTCATTTGTTTATTTCAAAGAACTTTTTTCAAATTGCTTGTTTAAAACATTTTCCCAAATGAATGGCCTTAAATTCATATAAACTATATATTCTAAATGCTTTTTAAAAAATGATTGTTAGGTGTGACAAAACAGAAAATGCAGTATATTGATATAAAACTATTTATTTATTATTTTTTTTTATTTAAAACAATGTTATCCGCATAAATCAGCTGCCACAAATGTTTCTTTTACTTTACACTTTTTTTATATTCGACATACTGAACATGAAGCCGAAACAAGGGTGGGGACTAGTGTTGCGGTCGTGGGCGATAACGCCGCATTAGTATATATTTCCTACTTACATACGCCTATAGTTTATCCTTCATTTTGTACAGTATACAAAATTTATCTTTTCAAGACAGAAAAATCCATAATAATGCATCTAAGTTCCAAAACTCAATAGGAATACAATTTCGATAAGTTACATCTTTGAGTCATCTCTTACCAAGTACTACTTTTATGTCCGTATGTTTAACATTCTTCTTTAAAGAAATAAACAAAAATATTATAATTGGAAAAAAGCATAGAAATTCATTTCGTCAGATGTTATTCGTCTCTATAACATAAAACTGACAATCGAATACAAAAAATTTTGTAAATATTTGAGAATGTTTAGTGATATTCTACGTTAATTTCTTTAATTAAAGGTACAATGAAGTTTTGATGATAAATGAATACTCCTCTCTTAAATAATTTGAATGCGAAAAAAAATTGGTATGCGAAGAGAAAATCTAACTTTAAATTAACTTAATTAAATTAAAAATTAAATTAACCACTTTACTTAAATTTGAAGAAAAAGTTCGTAAAATCAGAACAGTAAGAAAAATGGCACAAAACACAATAGGCAACAGAAAAGCATATTGGACGCACTTATAATACCCACCTAACAAAAAACAGTTTAGTATATAAATTTCAACTTTTAAACATCAACAACTATTCTAGTAAACATAATGGCCAGTAAATTTTAAATTTTCTTAATATCTCCCGAAAGACTAGATTAATTAGATAATGTAAATTAAATTTCATAATGTTATAATTGTAATATTTATCTGAATAATGAACAACGCAATAAAATTTGCTATTCATTATCTTATTTCTTGCACTTTAAATTATGTACTTGATTCCTAAGTATGCAGATATAATTAAGCATATTTCTGAACTTTATACAATTCAATATAACTATTCGAAGTTTCAAGTTTAAAAATATCAGTTTAAGGGAGAACTCTTATCAATTATTTTCCTATACAGTAATATGAAATTTGCGAAACTCAGCACTATGGTTGTGAGCTCATTCCAAATCGCAACACTGAAGCCAGACTATATTTGAGAAGGGATCAGACAGCTTTATGCAATATAAATCCCTTCATCTCAAGATACCTTTTAAAGAGCCCTTTTCCTTTGCTTATTTGATTGAGTTCTTACAGTATGTGGTAGTTATCTTATCTTAATTTGTCATGTAGCGGCTTCAGTTTGCAAAACATTTTTTACCGGTGAATCTGTTAAAATGAAACTCACTATTGTTTTCCGCTTTGACAACTTAATAACTAATATCTACCAAATTTATCAGGTCATGACTGCTTTCTGTTGCGTTTGAAAGAAAATAACATTTAAAAATTTTCCTAAGGAAAAAAAAAAAAAGGAGGTAAATAATTGGTGTAAGAATTAAAAAGAAAGAACTATTCTTAACAAAGAGCCTCCCTTTGCTAATGGTACTCTGTCAATATATTTGGTACCTCTTCTAATAATTATCGTTCTAAGCTTCTTTCTGTCAATCCAGTCTCCTCAATGTTGTAAATATCTTGACCTGCGAATTTGAATCCATCAAATAAAAGACTGTAATGATTTTTCTATATACAGTTCTCTACTCAAGCAAGCCGCCTGCTGAGTGAGTCCAAAAACCTATTAGAAAAACTGACAGCCAGCCAGAGGCGGCGGTAGCATGGGGGCAAGGGAGGGAATTACCCTCCCCCCCTTCCCCTGTCAACAACTGCTTGATCCCCCGTTGGCGAGAGATTGAATTTCGTAGGCAAAAGTTTTCACCACTTCAGGATGATTGTAGATTCTACAATGTAGAGAGCTGCGCATTATCGAACATGATTATTTGAAAATCATCTTAAAGTTGATATAAACTGTTGAAAGATCCAAGTAACGGTGAAAGCGGTTCGACTATATTCTGCAAAATAATTGATAGGGTGCCAGGGCACTAAGATGCCGCATTTTGCAAATAATTTGCGATAGACCGACTAAGAACTAAATACAACGGATGTCTAAGACGTTAAGTTCGCAGATTTTCAATCTGATTCAAATGTCGTTCAGTTTATAATTTGCACTACTTTTGGCAATATAACCGACAAGGTAACAAGTGAATAAGATATCGACAAGGGGATAGGCACATTTTGCGGACAAATTTTGGTCGGCCGACTATGAAAATGCGGTGAATGTCGAAGATGTTAAGTTTGCAGATTTTCAGACATTTGGTTGGAATGTCGTTCAACAAGCTTAAAATTTTCGCTACTTCTTGCAACATATCCGACAAGATGAATAAGATATCGATTCAGCCGACAGTTTTTTGGACGGTTGACTATGAACAGATTGCGATGAATGTCAAACACTATATTCAAAGACATCTGATTAAAATGTCATTCATTCCACTTATAATTTGTACTATATTTAGCAGAATAATCAATAAATTGGCAAAAGAATAAGACGTTGTATTTTTACCAACTAATTTTTGTCTTTCAGCTAAGAAGTTATCATAGGTCATGGAGAGAAAAAAATTGTTTTTTTCGAGTGCTTCGATTACTTGCCAATGGAATTATTAGAGAAGTTAAAGCTTTTATTTTATACATGAATAGGACGATAGAGTTGTTTTCCCTAACTCATCATTCATATTCAAGTTCTAAAATTAATCATCATCTTATTCAACAAATTATTACTCCCTTGATAACGAATTGGTAAATTTATTTTATTTATTTCATCATGAAATTTATCTGATTAAAATCTAGTTAATGGTTAAGACTCTTGCGCATATGCATGCTAAGAAGAATTACTTCGTTGTGGCCAAATTATGCGAATTCCTTATAAATCCCTGGAGTAATTTAATAGTAAAATAAAAAAAATTTAAATATAATTTAATAATCTTTTTTTAAATATAATTTATCAGGCTGC